>JANBXA010000738.1:7440000-7495000 GCA_030556225.1 Cricetiscus sungorus | reverse complement strand
CCGTATGCACATCCCCACACCAGCATTCGCACACACCATATTCACCCACATCCTTATACACACAGCACCACAGAGACGCTCACATACACACACAGAGCATTCACGCTTCCAGAGGCGCACACAGTAAAACACGCTTCCGGAGGCGCCCACAGTAAAACGCGCTTCCGGAGCAAGCCTTCCCTGCTGTGGCCCTGCTCTCTCAGCCGTGTTGTAGCTCTGCTTGAAGCCCTTCTTCCAGTGGCCTCTCCCACCGTGCCTCTTTGTAGGGACTGGGAATTGAACCTGGGTTCTCTAGAAGAGCAGCCAGTGTTCCCAACTGCCAGGCTGCCTCTCTAGTACCCTCAAAGTTCTGATTTTTCCAGACAGGGTTTCTCTATGTAGTGTTGTACAACAGGCTGGCTTCAAACTCACAGAGACCCACCTGTCTCTGCCTCCCGAGTGCTGGGATTAAAGGCCTGTGCTACCACTGCCCAGCAAGTTTATTTTTAATTAAAGTCTTTTGCTCCACAAAGAATGCAAGCTCCATATCTGCTCCTTGAAGCCCAGTGAGACTGTGCCTGCCACCTGTCACTTAAAATCTGAAATTACTTCAGGTTGAAAATTACCTCATTCTTTTATTTTTCTACACACATTACTTTCCTGTAAGTGATATACTACAGTATGTGTGGCATTTAAAGGAGGCATATACATTTTCAATTTAAATATTTGAAAGAGAATACATTCATAAACACCTTTGTCTCCTCCTGCTGTTGTCCAGCATTAATAGTCATCAACCAGGCTGTGACCCATCTCATGTCATCCGTGACGCATGACCCATCTCGTGTCATCTGTGACGCATGGCCCATCTCGTGTCATCTGTGACGCATGGCCCTTCTCGTGTCATCTGTCACGCATGACCCATCTCCTGTCATCTGTGGCACAGCTTCTCCTCCATGTCCTCTCCTGCCATACAGCTGACACATCTGAATCAGATGCCTTTGCATCATTTCATCCTTGAAGTCTTTTAACCTAGGTTTTGTGACACAGGCTTGTAGTCCCTGATATTTCGGAAGCTAGGCAGGAACATCACTTGAGTCAAATGTTTGACACCAACCTGACTGCCGCGGGCCATGATAGATACTATGACCCTCCCTCAAAAACAAAGCAGGAGGCTGAGGCGCTAGCTCGGCCAGGACAGCGCTTGGGGTGTCTGGGCTTCCGTCCTAGAACCCACATTTTAAAAAGCTGTAGCCCCAGCACTGAGCAGGTGGGGAGGACGGATCCCTGGGGTGCTCTGGCCAGCCAGTCTCATTGAGAGAGGGAGACCCCGTCTTTAAAAAAAAAATAGCCAGCGCCTGAGGAACAGGCGCCCACTTGCCCATGCCTGCACATCTGCACTGACGCGCACATGCAAGCGCACATGCTTTTACGTTTTATTTTAATTTTTATGTGTGAGTGTGTATTCTGGACCAGTGTGGTCACGAGTACAGCAGACTCGTGGCAGTGGACTCTGTTAGAGGGCAAGGGGTTACACGTGGCCGTGAACCACCCCGTGTGGGTGCTGGGAACCAAACTCAGGTCCGTCCTAAGAGCAGCGAGTACTCTTAGCCACTGAACCATCTCGCCACCCCTGTTTGTTTGTAACAAATAGAAATAGATTTGCTTTTTAGACAGAATGGCATCATTCCAGCCATTTAATAAAGTCAGTCATTGCCCAACATTATCAAATATCCCACTAGCCTCATTGCTGACTTAAAATTTTTCTTTTAACTTAAGAAATCTAGAATATTAATGTCATGAAACAATATTGACTATATTCAACCTTGTGACAAATTAGTCTACAAGATCATATTTTCTACTGCCATCTTTTATATTATTATTGTCACCTTTCCTGGTTTTATTCTCTAGGATATCTTGTTAGAGAAAATATATTCAAGAATGGGAACGTAGATGTGTTGGAAAAATACTAGTCTTATAAGCACAGGGGCCTGGGTTCAATCCCACACTCCATGCAAGCCCCCTGGTGGCCAGCGTGGGGGTGGTGAGCACCCTGTTTGGTGAGCACCAGGCCAGAGGGATAGCTCAGTGGACAAAGGTGCTTACCACCAAGCCCAGTGACCTGAGTTGGTGACTCTAGCATTTACAGGGTAGAAGAGAAGCTTCTCCTGACAGTTGTCCTCTAATCTCCTCACAGTCCGTGACATGTGTGGACATGCACGCATGTACACAGTAAGAAATACACGCACACACACATGTGTGTGTGTGGTATGTATGTATGTATGTATATATATGGTAGACAGTGCCCAAGGAGTAACGTCCAAGGTTGGCCTCCGACCCCCAAACGTACGCACTTGCACAAAGGAAATAAAAGGAAATAAGTATTTAATCGCTTCTTGAGGCTCTGTTTGTCTTGTTAGGTTACATTACTTCCTATAGTGTAAAAGATTTAAGAGTAAAATTTAGAGCAGTATTAGCTCCATAGTCATAAAATGCTTGCCGTTTTTCATGTAAAAATTATATATTTATAACAAATTTCAGTGCAAAATGTGTACAGGAAATGCTAACTGTACCTTTTGTCTTCATGGTTTCTGTTAGAATGTTGGTGGTGGATGGCTGGAAGGGAGAAACAACAAAGGAGAACAAGGGCTCGTTCCTACAGACTACGTGGAGGTAAGAGTGCCCGCCACCGAGTGCCTGAGTGAAAGAGTGCCCGCCACCGACTGCCTGACTGAGAGAGTGCCCGCCACCAACTGACTGACTGAGAGAGTGCCCGCCACCAACTGACTGACTGAGAGAGTGCCCGCCACTGACTGACTGACTGAGAGAGTGCCCGCCACTGACTGACTGACTGAGAGAGTGCCCGCTACTGACTGACTGACTGAAAGAGTGCCCGCCACTGAGTGACTGAAGCGGGTCTGTGTCGGCATCGCATCTTTCTTTTCTTTTCTTTTCTTTTCTTTTCTTTTTTCTTTTTTGGACAAGGCTTAGTCATTAAGTGGTACCACTCTTTATTTTTTGTTTTGTTTTTTTTTAATTCGGCATCTTTTTTTTTTTTTATCAATTGTGTTAAATGGCTGTTGGGAAGACAGCAAGCATTTTAAAAGTAAACTTTCTTTGAAAATGTAAGTAATAATTAAATAAAACATGGGAAGTGTTTTATTAAAGAAGGGTAGGGTAACCTGATAGATTAACTTCCTTCCAAGATGACAGCTTTTAATTTTTCTGCTTTTAATCCCCAGTTCTCTTTTGCTGATGTACCTGCTGCCCAGAGCTTGTGGTAGATTAACTGACAGAGTTTAAATGGAGTCTTTAAAGGACCAGGCTTGGCATTTCCTTCAGCTGTTTCCATAGACGCACGGGTGTCCCTAGTGGGTCGCTGGCTGCAGTAAAGGATAGATCCAGGTGACTGCAGAGGAGACACAGCCTCTGGGCAGCAATGCCATAGGCTGAGTCAGCTGCCTGGCACCCCCTGCTGGCTCCTGTACGTAGGTCTCAAAACCAAGCCCTTCTGTCATGTGAGTGACAGAAAGAGCGGTGTCCTGTGGACCTATGAGTGAGTCTTCAGCAGGACCAGGGCTGCTCTTTGGTTCTCAGTGGACAGGAGAATGCCTGCTCCCTGGGGCCCCCGGCAGAGCAGGGAGGTCTGTCTGTCCCCCGGCAGAGCAGGGAGGTCTGTCTGTCCCCCGGCAGAGCAGGGAGGTCTGTCTGTCCCCCGGCAGAGCAGGGAGGTCTGTCTGTCCCCCGGCAGAGCAGGGAGGTCTGTCTGTCCCCCGGCAGAGCAGGGAGGTCTGTCTGTCCCCCGGCAGAGCAGGGAGGTCTGTCTGTCCCCCGGCAGAGCAGGGAGGTCTGTCTGTCCCCCGGCAGAGCATGGAGGTCTGTCTGTCCCCCGGCAGAGCAGGGAGGTCTGTCTGTGTTCTCTTGTCCGTGGTTAAAAGTGAGAGGTGGGAATCAGTGGCGTTTCCCCCTTCAGAGCCTGTGTTTGCACACACATGTGCCGTGGCTCTGTCTGTGTGTGCACTGCCAGCCGTTCATAGGCCCTGAGCACAGCCTGAAAGTTCTTGTTCTGGCTGTATGCACTGCACATGTGAGACCCTACTGAACAGGGCAGAGGACTGAGGTTGATGTCAGTATCCACTTTATTTGCACACTTCTGTTTGCCTCTGAATTTAGAGGAGTAGTCTCAGCTTCTTCATCTTTCAAGGCTAAACCATAAGTGGGCTTATCCAACAGGCTAAAATTAGTCACAACCAGCAGGATCAGTAGGATATCAGTAGGGTGTGACAGGTGACCAAGAGCTAAGACGGTCCACATTCCGAACTATAAAGCTGGCTGGAGCGCAGCTTAGTGCCACACTGTTTGTCCTGGGTTTGATTCCCAGCACAGCCAAGAGAGAGAGAGAAAGAGAATGTAGTTGTGTGTGTGTGTGTGTGTGTGTGTGTGTGTGTGTGTGTGTGTGTGTGTATGCGTGTGTGTGTGTGTATGCGCACACACACGCATAGGTTGATCAGTCACAGGGTGCCTCTTAGACTATAGTGAAGTTTACCTCCAGCAGGATTGCTGGAAAATACCAAAGTACTTGAAAATTAAACAAGCCAAGTTTCACTTGAGTCAAAGAAGAAATCTCAAGGAAAAACTGTGTATGTAAATGAAAATACAACTTGCCAACAGCATAGAGCGCTGCAGAAACGGTGCTTAGAGGGAAGTCTAGGCCCTGAGGATGAAAGCCCCTTGCTGTGGTCAAGACTGCTACCTCCCACAAGCACTCACCCAAAGGAATGGTTTTTTTCCCCCAACACTCAGATTTTACCCAGTGATGGAAAAGATCAGTTTTCGTGTGGAAATTCCGTGGCGGACCAAGCTTTCCTCGATTCCCTCTCCGCAAGCACTGCTCAGGCCAGCTCGTCTTCCGCCAACAGCAATAACCAGGTATGTCTCTCCTGCAGCCTTGGCTGGCCTTCCTGAGAGCAAAGCTAGGGTAGAAGCTTTGGGCACAACATTGCTGTCACTGCGCCCGGAAAGCATCATCTAAGTAACCGAGGGGGTGTGGTGTGAGGGTGTGGGCAGCATGGGGGCGTGCGGTGTGAGGGCTGCATCACGTGTGGGGGGTGACCTGAAGGGTGTGTGTAGCATGAGAGACGTGTGGGCTTGAGGGGTGGTTGTGGCATGAGAGCAGAGTGGTGTTCCTGCTGGTATTAACACAGACTTCACCCGAGATGCCTGCCGAAGACTGCAAAACTAATAATGAAATGAAAGGTAGGGTAAACATTTGCTTTTGAGACTATCAGGATAGGAATAAAGACACTCCCCCCCCCCCTACAAAGGCCAAATACTCCCCAAAATGAGGGCCAGTAAAAGAAGGAAGAAACTGATACTGAGGAGGCCAGTGTCTGTTCTGGCTAGCTAGACCAGGGCTGTGAGCCCCCTCAGAGCAAGGGTCCCCTCATTGTCCAGGGAGGAGGTTCAGGCAAGACTCAGCACGGCCACGCAGTCTGCGTTTGTGCTGTTAGTGCTACTGGACATAAGTGCACTCATTGTGAGCCTGAGCATTAAAGAATGTACATATTTTAAACATATCATGTCTTCCTTTGATCCCAGCACTTGGGAGGCAGAGGCAGGTGGATCTCTGTGAGTTCAAGGCCGGCCTGGTCTACATAGCAAATTCTAGGCCAGCCAGGGCTACATAGTTAGACTCCGTCTCAAAAACAAAACAAAAATAAGAGAAAGTGTACATATTATTGTGTGTTTTTTATTTCTGTTAGTGGTTCCTAACCTCGCCAGAGGGTAGGACTGAGCTCAAGCTCTGTGAATAATGTACGTGCTGTTTTGAGTTCAAATGGTTAGGTTTTCCCATGCGAGAACTTTGTATCCTCTGGCATCTTTAAGAGAGACGGTTAACTCTCCCCAAGTTTTTCCCATCAAAATGCCCCGCCCGGATGGGGGTCAGTGATAGCGTATTACTTGCTTCCTAGTTCACTTTCTAGTTCAGTGACACGGGTCTGACACTGTCTTAGCCATGCAGATGAGCCCCAGAGGGGAAAAACCTTCTCTAACGGCCCCTCTGTTGTGAGCAGTCAGTGCTAACTGTGCCCTCAGTTTCCTGGTACCTGGGACAGTCCTGCTGTGCAAGCCTCCCGTCCCCAGCCCTGTGTTCTCTCTCCTGGCGGGCCTGTAAAACAGGGTGCAGCTGCTGGTCAGTCCGGCAGGTGAGGCCAGCAGGACACAAACTGGCCTGGTCTGGGAGCTCCCTACGTGTGTAACGGGCGGGGCCTTGACTACACAGGGCCTCTCCTTCAAGACACTGGTTATCAGTGGTAGGGTGGCTTCTCCGTGCATTTGCCAATTAGTGACCTGGTGACTGTGTGGGGCTTTGAGTGTTTTCTAGAAGGAAGCAGTACTGTGGGAGCTGCAGCCCATCTGTGGGTGTCTCACACCTCAGTGTCTCCTGGTTGAAATGCCAGGCAGAAAGCCACCTCAGTAGAAGTAATTTTCCTATCATAGTCCACTTCCAGGGTGGGACCCAGCTCAGACAGACGAGAAAAGTCACGCTGGCTGCAGCCCATCTTCGTGTGTGTGTGTGTGTGTGAGTGAGAGAGAGAGAGAGAGAGAGAGAGAGAGAGAGAGAGAGAGAGAGAGAGAGAGAGAGGGAGGGAGGAGGAGGAGGGAGGGGCATATCTAAACTTCTACCCTAGACAGATAAATCAGGCTCAGCATGCTCTCCCAGCAGGCACCTGCCCTGCTCGGGCTGCTCGCTGAGCTGTTAGATGCCTGCTTCCTACTGCTCTAGGTTCCCCAAGGATGTGAATCAGGAACCCACCACCGTGTTGCTGGCGGTTGCCTTGGGAGAAGGCCACATACCCAGTCAGAACCATGTCTTACACCTTAGTCCCCGAGTGGCTGGGAGAATTTAAGGACTGAGTCCGTCCTGGCCCAGACGTTCTGTGTGAGCCTGCATCAAAGATTATCTCCTGCGTGGGAAATAAGATATGGGGACACAATGTAGGCTCATGGATGTCTATTCAGGAGAAATCACACCAGAAACAGATGACTGCCTTGGGTTCCCGCACCGAGGATGCCCCCAGTGCTGTCTGTCTCCGACCAGGAAGTAGGAGAGGGAGCTGGCATCTGGGACCCAGACCTAGCCCCCACAGGTCATGTCCGCACCTGTCCCCATGCCCCAGTGGGGGTGGTCAGTGCAACAGGTGCGGGTGGTGGATATCTCACTTCAATAGATGATCTGCTATGTTTGATGTTACATCACATCAAAATCCACAGTGCCTGGTCATTCCAGATGGCACCTCAGTTATCTAGAACACAGTCGCTCTCCATTATATTGCATTTTCTCCTTATGGCCAGAAGGTAGTCTGCTTGGAGTGGATTTGATGCTACTCGATGTTCTAATAGCCTGCTGCTAGTCGCTAACATTGCCTGATCCACCTCTGTCTTTCCTCTGCGTGTGTAAGCTGGCTACATCATCCGCTGGTGCTAGCTGGCTACCCTGATCCAGCCGTTAGAGTTCAGGGTCAGTGTAGAAGTCTTTCTCTTTAATGGCTAGGTTTCAAGCTAAGTTGTCTCATAGCTGCTTCAGATAGTAGCTAATGGCTTTCCTCTTTATTCTTCTACATCGCTTTATAGGCCTGAGGATTCACATGGCTCAGTGCTTTTAAATCCACTGCAGCTCTGCAGTTTTCTCTGTTTGTGGTTGTCTGCTGGTGACAGCTCATTCAGCTTGTCCCTCTACAATTTTTTTTTGTTTTTTGGGTTTTTTGTTTTGTTTTGTTTTTTGTTTTTTTTTGTTTGTTTTTGTTTTTTTGTTTGTTTTTTTTTTGTTTTTTTTGTTTTTTTTGTTTTTTTTTTTTTTAGTTTTAAGCTTCTCTAAGTGTAAGCCGTGGAATGTTCATTTCACTTAGGGATATGCTTTCCCTGGGTTGAAATGAACACAGTATACTTTGAGGCGCTCCCTGTGGCTGGGGGAGCTGTCCTGTGTAAGGACGTGCTCTGACTTTCTTCTCATGGGCCTTCTCTGGCTTGCAGAGGCCTCTCATGGATCACCTTTGGACCTGGGACCCCTCTGTTGACCCAGAGCTTCCCGGTTCAGCTCTCACTCAGTCCCTCACTGTACCCCTCATCCCAGGCGCCACCTCCTCGTGTCACAGACCACTGGGCTCTGCGAGGTGCTGGCAGGGAATGGGTCTCATCTTGCTTCCTGTAACCCAGAGACACTGTCCTTCAGTGCCCGGTGATTTGAAAACAGTTTCCTATGTTGTCATTTTGTTAGCATGAGGGAGAATGTGACTTCCAGAATGCACCTATGTTGTCATTTTTAGCTTGAGGGAGAATGTGACTTCCAGAATGCACTTTCGTTTGCGCCTAAGAAGTGAGAATGAGTCACCTAACAGCATAGAAACCTCACGAGTCGTGTTTCCTTCATGCTGAGCACTGGTGGAGCTCTGGGAAAGGGTTGAAACCCTAACATTTGAAATCCCAGCTGTGTGCGTTCCTGGGTCTGTCTTGCCAGCTATATGATCTGCATGGTGTTTGCCTCCTTGAGTGCAGCTTGTGATGACTTTCGCTGCTGTATTGAGGTACCAACTACAGGCTTGGGGAGGTAACAACACACTGCCACGGAGTTGGGCTTCTGTGTGTATTGTTTGTGAGTGTGTGGCATGCCAGGCTTCTTTGGTTTTGAGTTTTCCGGTCTGGGTTAAAAGCTTTGCTGTGTGCTGTCCCCTCTCACTGAGTCCCTCTTTATTTTAAGGTGAATATTTTGGCTCAGATTGGTTGTGTCAAAAGTCTCAGCCAGTCACCCCCTTCTTCTCCTTCTCCTCCTTCTTCTTCCATGAATAAGGTAAATTTGAGATGTGATTAACTACATGAAGAAATAATCATTTGACAGCCCTGACGGGTATTCTTTCCATATGTGGGAACTTGAAGGAAGCTCTTCTGGGGCGTGGTCGGCCAGATGTGATGAGAGAGGCAGGGCCTACAGGCTGCCAGCTGAGACGTACTGAGCCTGCCCGGTGTGTTTTCCCCAGCGCTCAGCGAGCTCTACGGAAGGGCTCGATTCTGTGAATGACAGTGTCCTCTTAGCAGGAGGGGCTGAAAGTGCTGCTCAGTGGAAATGACTGGGGAGGGACAGGGCAAGGTTAGGGGAGGGGGGCCCTGAGCTGAGGAAGAGTGGGGCCGGTCTGTGGTTTTAAATAAGACAAAGGGGTTGCTGGATTGAGAGCAAATAAATGAGTGGCCAGAGGATCTTTGGAAGAGACCATTACATCCCAGCCAGTGACGTTGGGATCAGATTTTGAAACCATCAAGTGTATCTACCAAAGCTCCGGAGTTGGATGTTACCGGTGAGCTTCCGCTCTGCCCTCTTCCTCTTCCCGGTGTCCGGAGGAAGCAGACCTTTGGTTAACAGGATATTCTGAATACCTAGTTTCGTCTCTTTGTTTCAAAATGTCTACTGGCATTTACACTATTTGGAAATGTAGCCATGGCTGCCTGCTTTTAGCATAAAGAAGAGGTGGACTGCTGGCTTCATTGTTTGTGATTTCTTTGGGGGCAGGGCTTGCCCTGTAGTGCAGGCAGCCTCCAGAACTTGCTTTGTAGCCGTACGGTGCCAGCCCCTTAGGCTTCCTGCCTAATCAAGTGCTGTTTCTTTGTGACTCAGGTGAGCCCCATGTAAGTGTCACTCTACCAAGTCCCTAGTTTGTTGTCAGCACTGTGCATTTATCAGTTCACACTCAGCAGACCCCCTGGCTAAGGTGAGGGGCTGGGAAGAGCGAATGGCTCATGTGTAAGTAGCCAGTAAGTGGGAAAACTGCGCCCCAAGCCCACGCCTCAATCACTGTGCCCCACGGGAGATGTACAGTTTGAAACCCACCCAGCTGGCTGATGTTCTGGCTGTTCTACCTGATGATCTATGGAGTTGCACAGAGTAGCCCACATTGGGGTCAGTGATGGGCTGTGTATGTGAGTGACCCCATAAGATTCTGATGGAGCCGAACATTCCTGTTGGTGATATCATCACTGGACTAACAGTGCATTGCTTGAGTGTGTGTGTGTGTGTGTGTGTGTTCATGTTCCTGTGTCTTACAGGGTTTGATAGCTCTTAGATATAAAATTTCAGACAGGTAGCTGTGTTGAATCTGTTGCTCCTGGATGTTGAGCAGTGCTTAGTTTAGTTAGGGTAGGGGTTAGGTAGAGAGGTCAGACATAATCCAAGTTACAGAACACGGCGGGAGTGTGATTGCCATACATCCAGGAGGACATTCCAGTGGCAGGCCTGTTGCTTATCCTTGTCTCCACTTGGAATTTTTTAAATGTGTGCATGTTACTCTTTAAAATGAGAATTAAAGCCTACTTAAAACACACAGTTCCAAGTACCCGCTTACAAGCAGCTAAGGTCAGTGGGAAGGGGCCTAGGCAATGGCAGGTCTCATGGCATAGTAGCAGACGAATGACGTGTTCTCGCCGGTGAGAGCAGGCTGATGTTGCTCAGTGTGCTGGTCTGGGCTTGCTTGGGTCAGGGGTGTAGGAATTTAAATAGATTCCCATTGATCCTACGGCACTTCCATCGCTCTCAGATGCCCTGCCAGCCATTGCTAATGGAGTCATAGCTTCTAGATGTCACAATACTCTTTCTCCCTTTCCTCTCCCACACAGGTTGGTGGTGGCAATGATCCTTGGTCAGCCTGGAATGCCCCCAGCACAGATGCCTGGGGTACCAGGACAGATGGGGCTGGTGCTCAAAGAAACAGCGCTAACAACTGGGACGCTGCCTTCGGCCACCCACAGGCCTACCAAGGGCCAGGTGAGGGAGACTTCCGCCTGAGTGGCAGGCAGGGAGGCCACACTGGTCTTGCTATCCCAGAGTCTCCTCAGTACCGACACCATCTTCTGGAACAGTGGGCACCTCCCAGGATGTTGTTAGGGATGCCGCCCATCGTTACCTCCCTGGGTTCCAGGAACTTGCTAGAACAATGCAGAGAACTCAGGGAATCACATGACTCACTGTTGCCAATTTATTACAAGGAGTAAATCAAGGGATGCAAATGAGCAGCCAGATAAGGAGGTAATGGGGAGGCGTGGGGAAGGGGCGGAGCTGCCAGGCCCTCTCCTGGCTCCCTGTCCCCAGTGGTCCCCAGTACCCACAGGCATTGGTTTCACCAGTGGAGATGTGGTTAGAACCCTGTGGCCAGGGGGGTTGTGGGAACTTACCTGCAGCCAGTTCCCTCTTCAGGGAGGGTGGGATGGGAGGAAGGCTCTGAGTGTCCAGTCATTCATGGCTTGTTTTTCGGGAGGTGAAAACCTGTGTCTTCTGGAACAGAAGATGCTCTTGTCATCCAGGAAATGTCAAGGCATGAGCACTGGTTCGAGAGGTTCTGCTTATGGCTCGTGCCTCTGGGCTTTAAGCAGGGGAGAGATGTACTGAAGGAGAAGCAATTCAGTGATGAAGAAAGGATTTTTGCGCCAGCCAGGGCAGTGGCGCACACCTTTAATCCCAGCACTTGAGAGGCAGAAGCAGGTGGATCTCTGTGAGTTCGAGGCCAGCCTGGTTTTACAGAGTGAGTTCCAGGACAGCTAAGGGTACACAGAGAAACCGTGTCTTGGAAGGAAAAGAAGAGGATATTTGAAACAGAGGACGTAGCTTGGTTGGCAGTAGACCTGAGTTTGATCCCCATGAGCTACTGAAAAACTGCCAGGCACAGTGGCACTGAGATGGAACCTGGCAGGACCCTAGGGTCACTGGTCACCCAGCCTAACCTCCTTGGTGACTTCCGGGCCATCGAGAGATCCTGTCTGAACAAACATGCTCAGGGCTGGAGAGGTGGCTCAGTGTCTAAAAGCACCTGCTGCTCTCACAGATGACCGGGTTGGTTCCCAGCACCCATGTGGTAGTCCAGTTTCTGTACTGCAGTTCCAAGGGAGACAGCGCTGTCTGCTGGCCTCTATGGGCACTAAGCACAGGTGCACACTCACTTAAAAAGACCTCCTGAGAGACAACATCCAACATTCTCCTCCGGTGTTCATGTATGTGTACCAGCCACACACGTGTGCATATGCACACACGCACAGAGTACAAACACACAGCCCCAAAGGATGGTCATGTATGCATATGCACACACACACAGAGTACAAACACATCCCCAAAGGATGGTCATGTCTGCATATGCACACACACACAGAGTACAAACACATCCCCAAAGGATGGTCATGTATGCATATGCACACACACCCCAAAGGATGTTTCACAACAAATCCAAAGGATGGTCATGTATGCATATGCACACACGCACAGAGTACAAACACATCCCCAAAGGATGGTCATGTATGCATATGCACACACGCACAGAGTACAAACACATCCCCAAAGGATGGTCATGTATGCATATGCACACACACACAGAGTACAAACACATCCCCAAAGGATGGTCATGTATGCATATGCACACACGCACAGAGTACAAACACATCCCCAAAGGATGGTCATGTATGCATATGCACACACGCACAGAGTACAAACACATCCCCAAAGGATGGTCATGTATGCATATGCACACACATACAGAGTACAGCCCCAAAGGATGGTCATGTCTGCTCTGTGCTGCCAACCTCTCTTGGCGAGTGTCTCTCAGCTTCTGGGTGCTGGGTGACAATCTGAGCCCAGCAGCAGAGGACACTCAAAATTGCCCCTTTCCACATCTGTCACTATTGCTAAGCAGATGTTTTTAGAGATGTTGCCCTTTTCTTCTAATGTCTTTGAATTAAGGGTTTTTTTTTTTTTCTTTGTAAGTTTTATGGTTTGGGATCTTACACTTAAGTAACTGATGTAAAGTAAGGGCCCAGGTCTTATTCTTGGGTGTGGACATCCCGTTTCCCCAGCACCACTGACTAAAGAACCTGTCCATTGAGACACTTGTAAAGAGTTTGCTAACCTGGCTGCCTTGTTTAAACTAGCTCTGATTTATCTTTTGCATAAAAGACAGACAAACAGACAAAACCACTGAACCCCGTGGTCAAGCCTTGACACTGCCTGCGAGGCCTGTGTTCTTCAGCTCCACAGGAGCATCAGTCCTGGGCTCCGCTTTACGGCTCCTTAGAAACCGGCTAGCTCAGGCAGCTGTCACTCCAACTTAAGCAGTCTCCTTATGCTCTCTTTCTTGCTAGCGACTGGGGATGATGATGAGTGGGACGAAGAATGGGATGACCCCAAGTCCTCATCATCTTACTTTAAGGACTCAGAATCGGCTGAAGCAGGGGGCATCCAGCGAGGAAACAGTCGTCCAGGTGCCTCCTCCATGAAGCTGCCCCTTAATAAGTAAGTTTAGAGGGGAGCAGAGGATGTACGCACACATGCACACACTCACGCACGCTCTGCAATGTAAGTTTCACAGGGTTAATAAGTGAAGTGTTTATTCGGTTACCAAGCATGGCCCACACCTGTCCCCGCAGCACGTGGGAGGTGAAAAAATGAGAGTCTGCAGTTCACAGCAATCCTCAGCTATCGGCAGCAGGTGTGAGGCCGGCTTGGGACTCCAAAAAAAAAAAAAAAACCTTGAAAATGCTTTGTATTGCTTTTACGTATAAACTCCATGATATACTAATGTTTCAACAATAACAAGTATTATTAGGAAATGTTTTTACATAAGGAAAGCTGAAAATGATATTAATGACACGTCTCTCAGTGCTTTATTGTTAATCACTTCCCATGTGCCAGATCACCTCATGGGCGCTCCCTCAGATCCCTTTGTGGTATCTGTTTTACTGGGGGAGAACTGAAGCCTCTTACATTCACACACATATGGCAGGCGGCAGATCAGGATTCTAGGCCCTCAGGACGCGGGGTGCATGATCCCAGGCTCTGCAGGGGGTGCTTCTAATATGTATTTTCACGTAGCGTTCTCTTACCTTAAGGAAAACGGTGTTTGTGGGACTTGTAGAATCCCTGCTTGTGAGTATGGACACAGCCCTGAGGGATTCTGGGATAAGGGATGATGTCAGTGAGCTGTCTTCTCCCGCCAGTCATACAGTGCATCCCACACTGCTCCTACCCTGCCTCAGGACTGCAGGGCTGCAATTCAGAGCGGACTCAGAGGATGTCCATTTGTGTCTGAGTTGGGTTTTCCGAAAGCCTTTGCTTAGCATGTATCTATCGATTAGGGTCAAGGTCTTGTACCTTGAGTAACGGGGCCTCCATAGTCTGTCTGAATAGCAGGGGCTTGAGCTCTTAGACCACACACTGTCATGTCTCTCCAGTCTCTTCCATATGGTAATAAAATGAGCCGTGCACAGTAGGCTGTTGTGGTGGGCGTTGCCCCCCGTTTCTCCCGGCGCAGCTCCTCTGCTCCCTCTGCTGGCACTTGCTCTAAGGCTTGTTCTGAGTCTGGTAACCTGTTTCAACCCAGCCGTCTGTCTCTGAAGCAAAGGGGCTGGCTTCGAAGATTCTTTGTACTCTAAAGTGGCATTCCATGTCAACGCCCGATTAGAGTGGGCTAATTTGAACCGGTGCCTCCGAGACTCCTGTCTGTCTATGGTGCAGGGAACGGCTTACAGCACTGTGTTGTTAAGTGCCGCAGCTTTCAACAATTCATTGATATGTGAGCTATGGTCTAGCTCCAGAACATAACCCTTGTGCCAGAAAAGGAAGCTGGAAATCTAAACACACTGGAGCATTGTGAGGACACAGCTTGATAATGATTGAAAAATAATATATTATGTTGCTGTTTGCCTATTAATAAATTATTGACTCTGCATGGGTGTGGACATGTTAGCAAGTGGCCATTGCTCTATGTAGCCAACTGAAATTGGCTTTCAGTGTCCTGGGGGACAAAGAGACTTCTTTGTGTCTGCCCTTCCCGCTGGTGTTGGTAATAGCTGTGTCAGACTTGAGTAAGCCGGCAGAATACCTATGGTCAGGACACCTGCTGGAGCCATAGGCTTCTTTTCCCGGCTCAGGCTTCACTGAGTGGCCATTGGGCCACCAGATCACACTTTACAGTTTCCGTCTTAAAGACAGAACAAGGGTAGAGATGGCGCGTTCAGGTGATGTGGTGAAAACTTAGGATGCGGATGAGGAAGGACAGAGACTCACAGTGCTTATCTTCCTGATCAGGTTCCCTGGATTTGCAAAGCCTGGCATGGAACAGTACTTGTTGGCCAAGCAGCTAGCAAAGCCCAAAGAGAAAATCCCCATCATTGTAAGTTGGCTTTATTTCTAATTGAAGTGTTTTATACAGCTAAGGTAAGAATGTTAGTCCTTTTGGAAGTATTGTTAATCACGCTTACACTGCCCCACGTAGTTGATCAGAAGTCATTAGGAGTGATAAAGATAATCAGCATAAGTTAGTGATTGTCACTGCGTCTCAGTTCTCTGTTTATCTTCCAACTGTCAATGCCCAAGCATCGCTCGCTCGCACATTTTAACACTTTTTCTCTCCTAAAATGCCTTGGGCTGTAAGGCGTATTTTACACTCTGTTTCTCTGCCAGCTGTATTTACTTAGCCAATAGCTCAATTCAAATATTTTGGTTTCTACCCTGACGAAAAAAGAGCATGTCATTAGGATAAGGTGCTTTCTCCAATGCTCTGGCAATAGAATTTCTTCCAGTAAACCAGCTGTCAGCTCAAGATAAGAGGCCAGCAAATAAAGCTGGGAGTTAATGACGCCATTAACAGTTAGTTCAATCTGTCTCGGTGAAATGATTATTACAAATATGACAAATGCTCTTGGGTTTCATCCCATGCTTTGATTGTTGATACATTTCTACCTAGGTGAAATTCTAGGGAAAAAAGATCTGTGACTGTTTTGTAACCTTACTGACTTAACCTGTAGCTGATGGGGTCCTTGGATGCAATCAGCATGGCTGCAAGCAAGCATAAGGGACCACCTGCCCTGATAAAATAACCAGGAATGATAACGGATCCTTTAATTACTTTTCCTCATCTGTAAAAAGCTTAAAATTCTAGGGGCCACCAAATAGAAATGCAATATCCCAAAACCTTTTGTAATCTTAGTTCCTCACAGCATATTTGGGGCAATTATTTTCTGAGTAGTTTGAGTTAAGATTTGAGCAGGGACATACCTTTAATCCCAGCACTCAGAGGCAGGCGGATCTCTGTGAGTTTGAGGTCAGTCTGGTCTATGGAGCGAGTTCCAAGACAGACTCCAAAGCTACAGAGAGAACCTGTCTCCATAATTTAAAAAAAAAAAAAAAAGAATATTTGAATTTTTTTTGTTTGTTCAGGCAGGCTGGGTGGCAGCATACATCATGAGCCTTCTCATTAAATTTAAAAGTATGGGATTAAGAGTCCACGGTTTGTCCCTCACATTTTCATGTGGACTTTGTCACAGGCATGACTGTGGTAGAACAGGGCATGAAGTCCAGCCTGTGCTTTGTCCGTGAGTTTTGGCAGAGACAGACCCATGTGCCCCGTGGACAAGACTGTCTCTGCAGCTTCTCAGCCATTGAGTCTTCAGGAGAAGACGAAACAGAGACCCAGTTTGTGCTTAGGGTAAAAAGTAACGTTGCTCACTGATAACACGGGAAGTTCGGGGCAGGAGTTGCGCTCCGTCCTGCCCTGAGGCAGCTTAATTGTGTATTCTTAGAGAACTCTTCAGTGCCTGCTTAGTCATCTGCAGTCCCCAGCCACCGTCCTGGTGACCCCTGCCTGGGCTTTGTACCCTCCGCATCCCCTCCAGCACCTCTGGACACAAAGAGACGGGCATTCTTGTCCCCTTGCACCTGCTAGCCTTGCTGTGGCGTTCTCAGCTCGCCTCTCTCTTCAGCCTATCAGCCGGTCTTCCTGGTTTTCTTTTACTGCTACCCGTGGCTGAAATAGCGGCTGTCATCAGGCCGTGGCCAGGCACACACTGTCTTGGAGTTAGGACAGTGCTGCTTCCAGCATCAGTCACAGACCATTTGCTTATTGAAAACTCTACCAGTCAGCCCTGTAATTAGTCTAAAAACCAGATGAGAGTGTGTATTACAACTGAGACTATAATGCCATTGACGAAATCCTGATACATACATTTTTGTTTCACACACACAGTCAATGTTAAAAGTTTTTTTAAAGCCCTTTTTCGTGGTCCAAAGGAGCCAGTGCTTCTGAACTCAGCTCCCTAGATGTAAGCCAGTTTCTCTCCATCCTGAGACAAGGTTCACACCTGGAAGAGACGGATGGCTTCGTCTGCACAACTGTGCTTTGTAGATACGATGTCTATGAGAACTACAGAGCAGTCCTTCCTCTGCCATAGGAGCAGGAATGACTGGCCGCCACAGGACTGCAGTTCTGAAAGGAATTGTCCCTGTTCTCCTGCAATTGTACCACCACCTCCCCGAGAACATACAGAACTAACTTGTCCTGGATCACTGTTTAGGTCGGAGATTATGGCCCAATGTGGGTTTATCCTACCTCTACTTTTGACTGCGTGGTAGCAGATCCCCGGAAAGGTTCCAAAATGTACGGTCTGAAGAGCTACATCGAGTATCAGCTGACGCCCACCGTGAGTACCTGCTCTGAGTGAAGCTGCTGCGCCTCTGCGTTTCCCGTTTCCGTTCGTGGCACCGGCGATGCTGTGTTCTCTTCCCCTTGTTTTGCAGAACACTAATCGGTCTGTCAACCACAGATACAAGCACTTTGACTGGTTGTATGAGCGTCTCCTCGTTAAGTTTGGGTCTGCCATTCCAATCCCTTCTCTCCCCGACAAGCAGGTGACAGGTGAGTGTGAGCAACGCTGTCCGAATGGCAGGCGGAGAGCTGGCCGGGCTGTCCTGACGCGCAGGGGTGCAGGTGGCCACTAACCCTGTGAAGAGAGGGTACGCAGATGTGGAACTTACCTCCACATCTAGCAGAAACTTCTGTCTGTCAGAGAGCTGTGTGCACATCTTGACTAGAAAAGTCATTGTCTTTTATTTCCTTCTACAAAAAAAAGTACATTTTTTAGTCTGAGAAACGGAACCTTAGAGAAAATAGACATTACCTGAACAGCCTAAAATGAAAACAGAAGCCCGAGACCCGAGTGACAGGGGACAGGCTCTGAGTGACGGAGAGCACACAGAGAAGCCAGAGCCTCTGGGCTGTTCATGATGGAGAATTCTTCATCACTCATTCGTACCCGCTCCCTTTTCTGGTTTATTTAAAAGTGTCACATTTCTTCCACTTTGTCCTGCCCCCACAAATCTTCTGGTAAGTAAGCTTTGGAGAGTGGCCCAGCAGCTAAGAATGTACACCGCTACCTGCCTTGCAGAGGACCTAGTTCAGTTTCCAGCCTCTGCCTACACCGACACCTGCATTCACACACACACACACACACACACACACACTCATACACTCACACACATACACACACATACACACACTCACACACACACTCACACACACACTCACACATACACACACTCACACACACACACTCACACACATACACTCACACACATACACTCACACACACACACACACACATACACACACACACACTCACACACACACATACACACATACACACACACTCACACACACACTCATACACACACACACACACACACACACTAACACACACACACACAATTTAAAACAATAAAAACATCCTTTAAAAATGAAAAACCCTGCTAAGTAATCCACCTGCCACCAGACTCCCTGTACATCTGGGCTTGTTTGCCTCTGTCCTTAGAAACTGCCACCTCAGATGGGAGTCAGCTAGTGTGGGACCAGGGATGAGCGCTTGAGGACTCGGTGGTCATAACTTAGAACACGGGGTTTAAAAAGAGGCGGAGCTTCCCAAAGCCGAGAGTTCCATAGATAGGTAGAAACTGTTCACATGACAAAACCATGGAGGAAGAACGAGAGTGAGGCTTAGCCAGCCGGATCTAGAGGGCCTGGGAGGGAAGAGAGGTGGGTTGGGAGGAAGCAAGGCCCTCCCCAAAGGTAAGGCTGAAGAAGGCTTAGCCCAGTAAGTTGTGGAACTTAGGCAGGGGCCACGACTCATGTTAATGAGGCAGATGGCAGTGCCTGGGTGAGACTGTAGCACTGCAGCACACCCCGCCCCAGGGGCCGGTCCCTGGCTGTGGGCTTCCCGAGTGCCTTCTCCTCTGTGCTCTCAGGTAGGCAGAGGGGAGCCAGGCCCCAAAGCATCCAGCAGCCTCTTCTGTCCTGCTAAGCAGATGTGTGATGTGCACACGCTTGCCCAGCTGTAGCTTGCCTTTTTTCTCTAGACAATGTGTAGCAAGAGCCATGAAATTGACGAAGTCAGTGTCTTGCAGTGACAAGTATCTGAGAAAAAGAAGCTTAATTAAAGGGGAAAGGCGGGGTCACGTGGTAGAGGTTTCACCGTGCTCGTCATAGCAGTGCAGAGACTGGAGAGGGGCACCTCCGGTAACCCACTGCGGTAACCCACTGCGCCCAAGGGAACCCGGCCTACTCAGGTCCCACAAGCCAGGGACTCGGCCTTGAATGGCAGCGCCTGTGAGAGGCATTTCATGCAGCCTTAGTGTCCAGCGCGCCAGGGATTTATGAATTGTGCCCCACGGTTGTATGTGAATCCTTTGTCTACTGCACTTGTAGACAACTGTCTTCCTAAAAGCCTGGCAGTTCGAGGCTCTGCATCCGTGTCTGTGTATCTGTGGCTGGTGGTTGTACTGTGTGTGAGCACAGCAGAAACGGGGCCTCACTCGTTTGAATCCCGATGCCTAGAAAGCTCTTTCCCTGCTCTGTCACACCTGCCCTTTGGGTAGACTCACGTGAACATCTGTGTGATTTCTCTCTGGACTCCTCTACTCCCTGTTCATCTGCTTGCCGGTCCTCTGGAAGAGCACCCAGCCCCTCAGCCTCTGAGCCACTGCTCCAGCCCCCTCTGCCTGTAGTTTGAAGGGTAGGTTTGGCCACTCATCCTCAGCTGCTAGTTTTCCATGCTGCACAGCCAGCATCTTCCCTTTGCCTTGTGCCCTGCGCTGTCCGCTTGGCAGGTGAGCCCTTAACTCTTTCTTCCCACACGAGCACCAACCTGGCCTGCTGACAGCCGCTGCTTTCTTCTCTCAGCAGTTTGGCTCTGCTGTCTGAGTGCGGAGCTCTTTTGACTCCCGACCCTGTCTTTGCCATCTTGCATTTCTGCCGATTGCTGGTGTGGATTTTCTGTCTCAGTTCTTTCTGTAATTCTGTGTCCTTTGGGGTCTCTGCTTGTTGATTACTGTCACCTTGTCCTTTAATTTTTCTAATAGTTATTTGCACATACTTACAGAAACTGATTTTTTGTCAGCTAAATTCAGCATCTAGCTACACATAGTGACAGTTTCTGCTGACTATTTTCTTGTCTGTGTGTTTTGTTTTTGTTTTTAAATGAGCCTCGATCCTTGCTGAGAATCTGTTTTAGCAGCTCTGGGTTCTGCTGTTGCTTCCCAGAACGTCGCTGTTTGTGTTTTGTTTTTCTTAAGGAACTGGCCTTCCACAATCCCAGAATCTTAGAGCACTCTCTCTCCTGCAGCTAGTGGTTTCATGTTTGTAGGGTTAAGGTTGGTATCCTGAGATGTGCTTCTCCACAGACTGGCAGGAAGCCTGTGATTGATTAAATGGAGCCTGTGCCGATATGGTTTCTTTCTTCTCTTGATGTAACTATGAATAGAAGAAGGCATTCAAAGCCTGGGTCCCTTCAAGTTACCCCCAGACTTTGTTTCCCCTGGTCCTTGGTTTGCTTCTTGTTGGGGTAGTGTCCGTTTGTTTCTGGAGACAGGGTCTTAGTGTGTTGCCAGGCTTGCCTCCAGGCTGCTTTGCCAGGCCAGGCATGGCCTCTGAGGAGCGTGGAGGGACACTGCAGCCGAGACATGGCACAGCCTAGATAGAGTGCCACAAATTCTCACTGTCCTTGCGGAAGTGGAGCAGTATTCCAGCAGACGCTTGTCAGATGGCTGTTTGTCTTTGAGGATCTCCAGAGCAGGCTGTGGTTATCTTGTGAGCATTGTACAGCGCCGTAATGATCCTTGGGGTAAGGTCACTTGAGGTCCTCACCTGGCCGTGTCGGAATGTGCACCTTCAGACTCTCAGGTGATACTGAGTTCGTTTTGTAAGAGCATCAAGTCTGCTCATTTGATGTTGGTTGTCAAGCTTGCCAAGCTCTCGACTAAAACGGGAATAGTTGCTCAATAAGTGTTGCCTAGCATGGCTGCTAGCTGTGGGGTAGGTATGTCAGGGCTGACCATTGTCTTTGCCATCTAACTTAAGGCAAAGTGGGAGGACTAGAGAGCTGACGCCATGGTGAGAGCACTTGCTGCTCTTGCAGACGAACGGGGTTCGGTTCCCACCATCCAGGGGGTGGCTCACAATTGCCCAGACACTGTACTTCCAAGGGATCTGACACCATCTTCTGACATCCTTGGGCACCAGAGATACATGTGGTCATAGACACGTATGCAGGCAAACACACATGTAAAAATTTTTAAAAATTAAACTAAGTGTGTGTGAGAGACAGGGGGGGAGGGAGGGAGGGAGGGAGAGAGAGAACAAAGTTACAGACTCCAGGGAGTGTACATGTGCACCCCAACTCTCTCCCCACCGCAGTGTGTATGTGTGTCTGTGCATGTGAGTGTGTGTGCGTCTGTGTGTGAGTGTATGCACGTGTGTGATAAGAATGCAGGAACCCATGAGAGGTGCTGGACCCCTGGATGGAACAGCCCGTGGAGGTCAGAAGTGTCGCATCACATCTCTGGAGTTACTGTGAGCTGTGAGCTGTGAGCCACCATGGAGGACTGGGAACTGAACTTGGGTCTTCTGAGGAGCAGTTCGTGCTCTTAGCCGCCCAGCCACCTCCAGCTCTCCCGGGGTGGAGGCAGGAGGGTGGCTGAGGCGCAGCCGTAAGCCTGGTGCTAGGTTAGTGGAAGATGTGTTCTCAAAGAAAAGAGGCTGAGTGATGGGGCTAGGCACTCAGCATTGCCCTTTGCCCCCATGCACACATGCTTTATCACACGCATACATGCCTCACACACACACACACACACTCCTTCTTGCACGTTTCTAAGCCTTTTACAAAGAGCTTTCCGCCAAGTATTCGGTAGTCACCGGCTGCAGTGTGACAATTCTCTTTACAGTTATTAGAGTCATGAGTCACTCCGAGTGTGCTGTGCCCCTTCTAGGTCGATTTGAAGAGGAATTTATCAAGATGCGCATGGAGCGGCTCCAGGCCTGGATGACGAGGATGTGCCGGCACCCAGTGGTGTCGGAGAGCGAAGTCTTCCAGCAGTTCCTGAACTTCCGGGACGAGAAGGCAGGTGGCCCTGCGGTCATGGGGAAGTGGGTGCTGGCAGTCGCAGTGAATTCACGTCTGGAAGGAGCCACAGCGAGGTCGATTTTTTTGTCAGTCCGCCCCCCCCCCCAAAGAAGGGACAGAAACCTAATCTCATGTATAGGAGGTGTGCCGTGCGAACAAATGCCAGCTGCAGGCTCTGTCCACCGGAGAAGTCAGCCCCGAGTGGCGCGTGGGTGGGGCACAGATAAAGAATACGCTTAGATGTGGCGTGTTCCCCAGAGTGCTCTTTAAAATGGGTGTGGGGCTCGGGAAGAGCACTTGTGCCCAGCATGAGGACCTGAATTCAGATCCCCATCCCCACCTGTACTGCAACCTCAGCACCGTGAGGTGTGGAAACAGAAGCCCTAGAACTCACTGACTACTGGGGTCAGCGAGAAACTGTCTCATCGGAATATGATGGAGAGTGGTAGAGCGTGATACCCAAGGTCCTCCTCGGGCCTCTCACGTGTGCACTGGGACATGTTTACACACACACACACACACACACACACACACACACACACACACACAGAGAGAGAGAGAGAGAGAGAGAGACAGAGACAGAGAGAGACAACGAACGCGAAATGTGGCGTAAAGAGGGATAACGGGTTGTGTGAACTGTCTGAGTCTCTGGACGCCGCCTTAGCACCATGAAGGAAAGTGGATTTGGAGACTGATCGTTCATCCCAGAGCCAAGTGCTCTCCGGGAGCAGAGGCCCTAAGTGCAGAGTAAATGCTGGTCTCTGCCTGCTCACGGTCCCTGCCCACGGTCACCTGCTCCTTGTGAAAACCGGGACAGAGCAAGGAGCTTCCTGGCACCTCCTTGTCAGCTTTGGGAGTGGCCGTCTCTTGATTAGCTTGTACGGGAATCCTGTATCGTTTATTCTCCAAAGATGTTTTCTCTGTAACTTTACAGAGAACAAATGTTACAGATTTCACAAGACACTGGAGTGAAAGAATGGACCAGTTCAGAAGCAACAGCAACTGCTAAATACAGTATGACCCAGGGAAAACATGACTAAGTTATTTTTATCTTTACCCCCATTGGGTCCTTCAGGGAGCTGCGCTTGCTAAGCTTCATGGCGTTTTGTCTGGGAGAAGTGGCGCATTTACAAACTGCCTAAGGACAAGGAATCTTAGACGTTGGTTGTTTTGTTGTACATGAAGCTGCCTTGGTGTTGATAATTCACCATGAAAGTAGTAGAAAAGAAAAAAAAATGAACTTGGAGTCATCTGCTTGCTCCTCCCTGCCGTCCTCCCTCTCCCTGCCCCCCACCAGCCTCATTTCTCTCCTGTCTGTTGCTGTGGGCTGTGGGCCTGGTGAAGCCTTATCCTTGTGAGAACACAGATTCCTCACCCCCAGACTTTGTAGGACTAGAGAGCCGTGGGACACTCTGCTTGTCAGAGCTACCATAACGGTGAGCAGAAGAAACCCTGAGGCTGCCTAGAATCGCTAAATATGTGGTTATTGCATTTTTATCATCAGATCATTAGGTAAAAAAATCCTATCGCCTTCAAAATTATCAAATATTTAGGAATAAATACAAGAAAACACATTAAAAACCTGTCACTAGTACTATGAAAAAAATGACAAATTTTGAAAAGGATCTAAGATGTCATGTATGCAGACTCAAAGGGAAAGACTGGCTGAGGGGTTAACAGTGGGCGAGGGAGGCCCAGAAGAGGCACACACAAAGCGAAGCAGGCTTGGGGACAGGCTCCTGAATGGCAGCGCTGAGGAAGCGGGAAGCGAGTCTTGGAGCTCACTGGCCCCGCCAGCCCCGCCTAGTCTGCACGCCCCAGAGACACTGAGTCAAAAATGGTCCGTGGATCTGACGCTCTTACTCAGCAGGCACTACATGGCACACATACATACACTCCGACCCACATACATGTAGCGTGAAAACACTTGCCCTTACTTCAAAGAGGTAAAGCAGCTAACTTCGTCAGTCTCGCGGAGGGTATTTATTTATATTCTGTGTTTGTGTGGAAGCCACTGCAAAAGGAATGTGGCTGAGTCCGTTCGCTCACAGAGACCTGGTCTCCCGAGAGCAACCTGTGTGGTGATGCTGTGCTTTTCTAGGCATCGGCCTGTGGTGCTGAGGACGTGGGGTGGACGTGCCACCTCCTGAAAAGAGGGCTCAGTCCCTCAGCCACTTCTGCTTCTGCTCAGGGATTGGGAGAACGAGTCAGCCATGCTGGCAGCTGTAACACTGCCACGTTCTTACTTACAGGAGTGGAAGACTGGGAAGAGGAAGGCTGAGAAAGATGAGCTGGTGGGAGTTATGATATTTTCCACAATGGAACCAGAGGCTCCTGACTTGGACTTGATAGAAATGTAAGAGGCACTGCCCGACTCTCCTTCCACGGCTCTCGGTCTGGGTCCGGGTTGCAACAGCTGTAATTCAGACCCCCAGAAAGGAGTCTCCAGCTGAGTGGGGCTTATAGTCACGTGGTGTCCACGGAAGCCACAGGTGTCCACAGCAGGTTAAACACTGCTTCCCGGGGTTGTTTCGTTGTTGGTGTAAAGTTAGTTACTTTCAGTAAAGTCTGATGAGGCAAGGTGTCCGTAGCCACCCACATTCAAAGACTGCCCAACAAAGCAGACATCGTTTTGGGCCAATACTTGGGATCAAGCCCGTGGCCTCAGGCAGTCAGGCAGTCTAGGTATTGTGTGTGTCACTGACATTACTGATGTGACTGACGGCCATCTCTGGTCCCAGAGAACAGAAGTGCGATGCTGTGGGGAAGTTCACCAAGGCCATGGATGACGGCGTGAAGGAGCTGCTCACGGTGGGACAGGAGCACTGGAAGAGATGCACCGGGCGTAAGTGCTGTCCCCAGACTCAGCTGGGACAGTGTTCCAGTCTCAAACCCTTGCCCTGACCACATGAGTTGCAACCAGAAAAATGAAGCATGCATAGATCGGGAAGTGTCATAAAAAACACCATACTAAATTGAGTTTAGTGACAGGTCTTTGAATTTCACGACCTCAGGAAAATTCACCTTTCTGCAGTTTAGAGAGTACTTGTTTATTTGGTTTTGTTTTGCTTTGCTTTGCTTTTTGAGGCACAGTCTGGCTTGACCCTTTCGAGTGACACATTTACAATTACAAGCACGTGGCACCAGGCTCAGCTCATGACTTCCCTTTTAGACTTTATGTGCCTGTTTTAGGATGTGGTATATCTGACTAAAGTCACAGTTTTTAGGAAGTAGCCTACATACTTGGTAGAAAGCATGATCAATGTGTGTGTGTGAAGACAGACTAGGCCTCCCTGGGATTAAGAATTTCTTTCTTCCTGTCCTTTATGTGTGGACTGCCATGTTTTCCTGTGTTCCCTGAACTGCACAGCTGTGGTGTCCCTGGGTAGAGTCGTGAAGCATGCAGAAACGCCATCCTCTGTAAATGCAGCCTAGGAGGAGAGTGTGGTAGGGAGCAGGGAGCAGCTCCCCAGCACGTGGGGAGACCCCAGCCTCAGTCCCCAGCACAGACACAGAAAAGACAGAAAGGAAATAGAAATAAAGAATTCAGCTTTAAAAGGAATAAGTTACTTTAGTTGCACCTTGGTAGAAGGCCAAGCTAGCAAACCTTTTAAATGGATGGTCCATGATAGAATTAAAAGCCTTCTGTCTGATGGCAGGAAGTTCGGTGCCTTACATAGCCCAGAAGACTACATTTATCAGCAGGAACACTGGGCTGTTCTCTGGGAGGTGGAGAGCAGAGGAAAGCACTTGTTCAGGATTTTACTCAGTGATATCATCTCCCTTTCTTTTGTTTTTGTTTTTGTTTTTCAAGACAGAGTTTCTCTGTGTAGCTTTGGAGGCTGTCCTGAACTAGCTCTGTAAACCAGGCTGGTCTTGAACTCACAGATCCAGCTGCCTCTGCCTCCCATGTGCAGGGACTAACCGTGTGTGCCACCACCACCACCTGGCTGCTATCTTCTTTCATGTTTACAATTTTTTTTAAAACCTCTAAGCTAATAGTGGAAACGGTACATGTAAATAGCATGAACGTCTTTAAGCACAGAAGCAGGCAAATCAAAGATCCAGAGTAAACATGTCACTAACTTTACCCTGGAGCTGAGGTCAAGCGGTAGTTTCTTTCAGAAGGCCACAGGAGCCTCCTAAGGGTTGTGTGCAGATGCATGGAGGCTGAGGATTGCTGTAGATTGCCAGGATGGTCCTCAGATCCAGGCCCAGAGCCTTTGGGCTGAGTTACCAAGTCCTCACACCCCGAGGGTGAGACTGTGTATACCTGCCTCTTAGCCTTTGTTGCCACACTTGGCCATACTTGCCAAACCTTCCATGTGGACATGGTGACTCTGGTATCCGGGTTACTGTGATGCCACGGGCACAGGAGGGGACACAGGAGGAGCAAGGAGTCCTGTACATGGGTTCTTTCCCTTTGCTGTGCCCATCCAGTGAATGAGTGTCGGATGGGTTGCTCATAAAAGTACCCAATGCTAATTGAGCAGTCAGTTAAAAATAATATTTAAAGAAATCATTTCACCGGTATTTCCTTAAGGAGTAAGTCATTTTGGATGTCTTCTATAATGGCTCATTATGCCAGGGAACTGTGGGATGCATTTCAGACCACTCTGAGGACTGATTGGCTTAACGATTCTTTTCCAGCCTTACCCAAGGAGTATCAGAAGATCGGGAAGGCCTTGCAGAGTTTAGCAACAGTGTTCAGCACCAGCGGTTACCAAGGTACGTCTGTGTTTGTTTATAATTTCCCTTGCTGATGAGCATGTAAGAACTGTCCACATGGTTGAATTACTTCAGTACCTGTATGTGTTGTGTGGTGAACATGTCAGGGTTTTCCCAGCGTGGAACGCATTAAACATAAGCCTGGATGCTCTTCTCTTATGGGCCGTCCAATGCCTACAGTGGGTGTGGTGAAGGGTCACGGTGCTGGCTTTACAGCAATGAACTGATACCCCCTAAGCAGAGAGAAGGGTATGGGCAGCGGGGTGAGGGCCTCCGCAGCACAGCGCTCCTGCCCGTGGGCACAGAGCTGCCTGTTTTCTGGACTGTCATCACTGTCAGTCACAAATGTCATGGGTATTTATATTGCATGTGGCACTTTGGCAAGTATTAAAAGTGCTCAGTATATTTTATGTTGACTATCATTCACTGTACTAAAACAGCTGTTTTTAAAGCCATTCAAGCTTCTTTCGACAGTATGGGTCAGTGCTGTTGAGCACTGTCTCGAGCAATGCTGTACAGTCTACTCTTGCAATCATGTGAATGAGCTTGGTTCCCAAGGCTGTCTTAATTATATCTGATAAATCTTCCGCTGCATCCCTGGCAGTGTGGATGGTAACAGTAGGACAATGTAAGAATTTCTAGAACGGCCCCCGCCATGAAACATTCTGTAGTCTTGGGAAATCTCATGGGCACATGTTTTTGAAGGCCTAAGGACGGTCCTACACCCAGGAGCCAAGCATGCCTTCCTGCAGTCTCCCACCCGCTGAGCCAGCGGCTCAGATGCCCATTTGAGGGCCCTTCCCCTAGGCAAAGGAAGAAAGCTGGGTGAAAACAGTAATTGCCATGGAATAAGCCCAGAGTCATTACATAGCACACATTTGAACACCCCGAGTTATTGCCAGGCGTTAGTGGTGCACACCTTTAATCTCAGCACTCGGGAGGTAGAGGCAGGCAGATCTCTGTGAATTTGAGGCCAGCCCGGTCTACAGAGCGAGTTCCAGGACAGGCTCCAAAGCCACAGAGAAACCCTGCCTCAAAAAACAAACAAACAAACAAAAAACCATAGCACACGTTTGTACACCCAGAGTTATTATCTTGTAATTTAATCCCAGTTACCATGGGGGGACAGTGGGCTCTGTCTGTAAAGTATATATCAAAACCTCTAAGTGTAAAGAAAATATTTGTAACACTAGTTGCTTACAAGAGTGCATGCAACTCATTTCAGGGGAAACAGATCTGAACGAGGCTATAACAGAAGCTGGGAAGACATACGAGGAGATTGCCAGCCTTGTGGCAGAGCAGGTGCGCCATAATCACACTTTCCAACCCACACTTGTTATGCAAACCAAATAGATACCCTCTTTTCTGCTTCTGTGGCTTCCTCTTAATTTCATTTAGTGATAATGTTTTTTTCCAGTTAGGCCAAAGTGGACAAATGTCTCATTAAGAAATCTAAGTGAAGCCAGATGTGGTAGCTCATTCCTGTAATACCAGAACTTGAGTTCAGGATTAGCCTGGGTTATATAGTGAGTTCTAAGCCTATTTTAGTTACAGAGTAAGATCCTTTCTTTCAATGAGGCTTGGGTCTGTGGCTCAGTGGCAAATGGCCTACATTGTTCTTCAATTCTTGTAGGGCACCCAAGGATTGTTTTCTATTAGAAAAACTAATCCTAAATGCTTAACAGTGAGTGTTCTAGTTTGCATTCTGTTGCTGTTATAAGACATTCTGGGGTGCTGGAGAGATGGCTCAGGGATTAAGAGGACTGGCTGCCCTTCCAGAGGTCCTGAGTTCTATTCCCAGCAACCACAAGGTGGCTCCCAGCCGTCTGTCATGAGATCTGGTGCCCTCTGCTGGTGTGCAGGCAGAATACTGTATACATAATAAATACATCTTCAAAAACTAAACAAAAAGACCTTCTGACGATCGGCAACCTGGGAAGGGGGGGTTTATTTGGCTCATACTTCCAGGTCACAGTCAGGACAGAAACCGTGGCGTAAACCGTGGCGACTCCTGCTGCCTCATTCCGTGGCCTGTGCTCTCTTACACAGCCAAGGACATCTGCCGAGTCATGGTGCTGCCATCAGTGGGCTGGAGCCTTACGTATCAGTTATCAGTCAGACTGTTGCGGGGTATTTGATCGCACTGTGACACCCCGAGACAGTTAATAAAGTTGACCTCGGATCTGGGGGCGGAGCCAGCAACCAGCTGAGCAGAACTAGCCATAGAGACGCCAGGGATTTGGATAGAGAAGACATGAAGGAAGGCAAGAATAGGATGGAGTGTGGCGCTTCCTTCAGTTTTGGGACGAGTGGAGAGTGCAGTCCTCATTAGTTTCTTCTCCGCCAGTAACGGCCAGCCTGTCTTGTTACAGCCCAAGAAGGACCTCCACTTCCTCATGGAGTGCAACCATGAGTACAAAGGCTTCCTCGGCTGCTTCCCGGACATCATCGGCGCTCACAAGGTAAGGCCACGCTAGGAGCCACCAGCTCCTGTCACAGTTGCTTAGTTGTTGCTTTTATCAATGACAAAAGAAACTAGCTGGACGAGGTGGCACAGGCCCGTAATCCCAGGAGTCAGAGGCAGGCAGGCAGGTCTCTGTGAGTTCAAGGCCAGCCTGGTCTACACAGTGACTTCCATGCCAGACAGGGCTACACAACGAGATGCCCACATCTCTAAAAGGAGAAGTAGTAGTAAGCTGTAACTCCCACCAAAAAGTTTTAACACCAAATTTAAAAAGTGGTTTGGCACATCTTCATATTTTAATCCTGTCACTATTTCCTCCTGGAGTCTCTGTGACGCTTTTAGTGTCCTGAGGGTCCTTGGATTTGTCAGGGAAATCTCTGCAAAGGGCTGGTCTGTGATCTTAGCGCTGCTGCAGAGTCTGCAAGCGCAACACACATAAACAATCTTTGTGTAGTTAAGCTAACTTTAACTTAGCACTGTAGTGCGTATTCACTCAGAAGGGTCGCCCTTGCCAGAATTTATGCAGCCAGCAGAGTGGAGTGTCACGCATACAGGTAGAGGTTTTGTGCTTCTTTGTTTTGGGTTTTTTGTTTTGTTTTGGGGGGGTTGTTTGTTTTGTTTTCAGATAGTCACAAATAATGAGCAGTGTGGTGGTGGTACTGGAGTGAGGTTCCTTGGAGCATTTACAGCCACTTCCATCTGAGACGGAGGTTAAGCTGATTCAGCATCTCTTACAAACGATAGGGTAAAGCCACAGTGTGCACACTGAAGCGCCAACCCATACCGCGGTGCTCCTAACAGGAGAGACAGGACACAGTGTGCACACTCAAGCGCCAGCCCATACCGCGGTGCTCCTAACAGGGGAGACAGGGCACAGTGTGCACACTCAAGCGCCAGCCCACACCGCGGTGTTCCTAACAGGGGAGACAGGACACAGTGTGCACACTCAAGCGCCAGCCCATACCGCCGTGTTCCTAACAGGGGAGACAGGACACAGGCCCAAGTACCAGCTACACGCGCCTGTTCTCTGTCCTCTTGAAACACCAGCAGTGTAGACTCATGATAGACAGTCTTTTTCTCTTCTCCTGCTGCATGAAACTGCAGGTTCCAGCTCTATTGCATCTTTTAAGAATGGCAGCCTTTGGCTCCCGAGAGACGTGACACTCCCTCTGTCCTTAGTGTTGTAGAGTCTTCCTCTTCAGTACCAAATGGGTAGAATGTAAGAATCGCTATTTCTTAAACTAGTACTTTTGGCTTGTCTTATTAAATACTGTTGCATGTATGTGTTTTCCAGGGAGCAATAGAGAAAGTAAAAGAAAGTGATAAGCTGGTCGCAACTAGTAAAATCACCCCCCAAGACAAACAGACGATGGTGAAGCGAGTCGGCACCATGTCTTATGCCTTACAAGGTAAGAGAAAGGGCGTGAATAACCAGTGGAGAGCCATTCCCACCCGCAGCATTAAACCTGCCTTGTGGGGAAGAAATCCAAGTATGAGCCCCACTGGAATTCAAAGCTAACTTAAAATGTCTGTCTTGATTACAGGCAGCATTTTATTTTACAGACTTGGGATAGCTATGAGTGACAGCTTGGTGAAACCTCTGTGCCCTAGGACTGTAGGGGGAATCATTTTAGACATATTTTACTGTTAGTAAAAAGAAAGCATTTGCATATGTGAGAACAGACAAGAGCGTAAGTGGCCGCGTCTGTGTTGATGAAAGGTGACTCTGTGCCCTAGCAGCAGAGGCTGTCAGCAGTGTCACGCTAATCAGTGACAGCCATCCACTACTAGAGAGTGGTGCCTGCTGCTGTCTGCCTGCCTGCTTCCAGGCTCTTAACGGAGTTGTCCTGAGCACGGGGCTGCACAGAAGCCAGCCAGATAAGTCTTGTTGACTTAGCCAAGCAGAGAAATGTCATGCTGTCGTTGGAAATGTTGCCGGGAACTAACCCCTGGGATAATTGTGTTGTAGCTGAGATGAATCACTTCCACAGTAACCGGATCTATGATTACAACAGCGTCATCCGCCTCTACCTGGGGCAGCAAGTACAATTCTATGAAACGGTAAGCGGCTCCCTGCCCAGGCCTGTGCCCTCGAGGACAGAAGGGTTCATGCTTACTGACCCTGACCATACAGCGGTGATCCGTTTGTGAGCTGTACTCCTCAGTAAGAAGGGTTACATGGCGAACACAGTTTGGTGGTCTGGTTTTTTTTTGTAAATCTTTAATAATTCCATCTCCTTCATCCCTTTTGAGGAATGGTGGGTCAAAAGTCTCCCTGAGGCTGGAGAGGTGGGTCAGTGGTTAAGGGCACTTTGTTGCTTTTGCATTCCAGCACTACACTGGGATTCCCAAGCATCCTTAACTCCATTTCCAGGGGTTCTGATGCTCCCTTCTGACCAGGTGGCACCCGCCCACACACATGCCACATACACATACATACAGGCAAAAGACACACAGAAGATCAAGTCTGTGAATGCTAAGTTCTCCTGTGAGAAGCTGGCATCAGGTACCAGTTTTGAAGCCTAGAGCAGTACTGGATGTGTGATTTCCTTCTCTCTCAGCCTTTCCCTGCCCAGGGACAGTGCTTAAAGAGGTGGGGTTGCCCTGCCACCCGGAAGTTCCATCCCCTTCCGATAGGGAAGGAAACCAAGACAGCCAGGTTTCCCGGTTACCGAAAGAGTCTCTACAGGAAAACCACAGTAACAATAGTCTAACGGTATTCAGAAAACTAATGGACACTTAGATCTTCCCTTCTCTGCCTTGTGCTGTATTCATTTATTCGGTGCAATGTCCCCACACAGACACTTGCAGGGCAGCTCTGTGGCTGTGCAGTGAACACTTGAGGCCCATGCTGCTGACCCCCTGCATTGAGAGATGGAGCACGCTAGCCCGCAGCTCACATCCCTGCACAAGACTCTCAGGGCTGCACACTGCCAGACGCACCATGGCTGCGCCTGAAAAGGCTGTGCTTGATGCACTTCATGTATGCAATTGTGAATTGTGTGTTGGCAGCTGTTGGTTTGGAGGGCACTCTCGTGGGATGGATTCCTGAGTGTTACCCTCACGTGGCAGCCTGTGTCCCTCAACTGTGCACTCCATGTCAGTTGCCGCTGCTGGGCATCGCCTCTCCATGTGTTGTAGAATGTGCTAGGTTATATTTGTCTCTAAGAAAATACAGAAAGGCAGCTCTTAAGGTTCTCATAATGTTGATTTGTTAATTATCAAATGTACATGTATAATTTTTTTTAAGATTTATTTATTATGTATACAATGTTCTGCCTGCATGATGCATGCATGCCAGAAGAGGGCAGCGGATCTCACTCTTAGTGGCTGTGAGCCACCTTGTGGTGCTGGGAATTGAACTCAGGACCTTTGGAAGAGCAGCCAGTGCTCTTAACCTCTGAGCCGTCTCTCCAGCCCAACATGTATAATTATTGACCTTGTAAATCAAAATAGAAAACCATGTCACTGTCTTGGCATAAATTTAAGTGATTCATATAATGGCCCAAGGTTTTATATTAATATGGACTCTTTTAGTAAAATATGAATTATTAAAACCTACATTTCTGTTCATAAACATGCATGAGTACCTACTGTATACTTGGCACCTCCTGCACACGTTTAAGGTGCCAAGATGAATGAGGAATCTGCGCCTTCGGCGGCACCTAGTCTCTTTATAGAGATACAGGCACATAAGAGATTCGCAGTGCACGCTGGGCTGTCACAGAGATGCAGACTCTTCACACACCTTGTAGTAACAAAATGGGGAGTCTTGAGTGATCATCCTTGTCCAGAAGAGAACTCAGGGCAGGGAACGTGGCCCAGGCCATCATCCTGTTCTCTGGGAGGGAAGGGGCAGGTCCGAAAATGTAGCCCTATCATAGAGCAGGGCCTGGCCGTGGACCTGGATGGACAGGTGGGGACAGGAAGCAGGGTTCCCGCACTGGGAAACCCTGGGAGCTCAGGGCTGTAGTGGCATAGGTCTACCCTGTGTCTACAGAAGAGACAGACAGGTTTGTAATGTTTAGCTCAGGAGGGCAGACTGAACGCTGGGAAGCTGTGGTCAGGGTGATAATGTCTCAACTGGTCTGTTTTCTCTCCAGATCGCAGAAAAGCTGAGGCAGGCCCTCGGCCGCTTCCCGGTTATGTAGACCAGGACGGAACACACTACGTGAACTCCGAAGTGCTTCCTCTGACCTGGGCCAATGCAATTCCACCTTCCCATTATTGAGAGAGAGAGAGAGAGAGAGAGAGAGAGAGAGAGAGAGAGAGAGAGAGAGAGAGAGAGAGAGAGAACCAAAAAGGAATAAGTTAACAAAAACCTGTTTCTCATTAGCCAGCCTAAATGAATAGTTACTTAAGGATGGCCTTCTTTGGTTCATTTCAACACATATTAGTTACCCAATGAAAAATGTCTATTTTTGGAAAATACTTAGATTTATCAAGATTTTGAATGGAGAAATAGGGGTTCCTCCTCCTGGTATTTTACATAGAATCGTAATTTATACATTACCCATGATCTTCCAGTTCTACCCAATGTCAGATAATTAATACTAATTGCTTTCTTAAAAACATGAAATATGCCAGAATAAAAAAATATATCTTTGTATATTTTTATAACTTTGTCCTTTGGGGTCCCTGTCTGTCTAGAGAGGTCTGTGCTCCCTCCAGTGGTATAGCTACAGTTCAGCTTAGAGGGGGAGCAGAGAGGGTTCCCAGATCGCCTGCACCCTCAAGGTGCCGGTGGGCAGAGCAGGTGAGGAGGCCCCGCCCACACGCTGCCCATTGGTCAGAGCAGGTGAGGAGGCCCCGCCAACCCACGCGGCCCATTGGTCAGTTTCCCTGTGCTGCGCTTATATAAAGTTGCACACTGTCTTTGCGCTCCTTCCTAGTACACAGTAAGGCGTGTTTTATGCTAGAAGAGCGAGTCAGAAAAGGTGAGGGCTTTGTCCCCGCTACCCCAGGTGGGTAGCCACTCCGATTCCTCAGCCAAGGAGCACCTGGGGGAAGGACCAGTCAGCCTGTTGGAGAGCGCGCACCCCTGCACTCTGGCTCAGCTGTCCACCAGATGAGGGAGCGGTCCTGGCCACGCATGAAGCTGGTGGCCCCTGCTCTGGACCAGCAGGCTGGTCGGCATTCTCTCAAAGGACAAAGCTGGAGTTCAGCACCTGTTCCCACCCCGGGAATGGCCCTGTGGGCTGCGGCTGGAAGGATGTGCGGTGGAGCCGATGGTGACGGAGCGTGACAGTCTGCGGCTGTGCCCCCACCCTCGGGCTCCTGATCCTGGCTCGTGGGCTGACGGCAAGAACACAGCTGTGCCCCCTCGCAGACGGTCGCCCTCTCCACAGTTGCCTTACGACCTGCACCACTGCTTTACTTTTCTGGCCTGGTGATAATATCAGGGAGGACGAGAAGTCTGGGCCAACGAAAATAAGGGAAACCAAAAATAAGTAGCTGAGAAAATGCGGAGAACATGAATATGATGGGAACGTCTTGCTCCTCAGTATCACGGGTTTTTGTTAATGTTTTCTAAGTAATTTCCCCCTACTTGATTTTTCTTTTATAAAATTCCATAGAACAGTGTTTATGATACAACCATTTAATATATGTACAAATTGTAAAGAATATGTATAAATATTTTACATAAATATAAAAGCATGTAGAAGCCAATATATAAATAAATTGTTTAAAAAAAAACTGTACAGCAAATTCCCAAATCACTTTTATTTTTTCCCCCATGTGAGCCAGGCTTTGTTGTTATAAATGGCTTTTTATTCCAGCTGCTGACCATTGCCCAGGGAATGAAGTTTTCTCCAACACGCCTCTCTCTCCTGACATTAGTCACTTTGTTCCCTTAGCCCTGCGCCAACCCTGCAAGGGTACCGCGAGCTCTGATGCCCTGTGCCCTCCTCCCAGATGTCCTAAGGAGAAAAGAGCCGGGCAGGTGCAAAGGGACAGGGCGTAGTGGTAGCTGCGTGTGAGCTGGGGAAAGAGACTGTGAAAATCAGAGAGTCCGGAGCAGGCTGGCATTTGGAGCAGTCTCCTTCACGGGGAAGGATGGGAATGCTGTACTGTGTGTCCCAGTCCAGGCGGGCGTTTGTGTTGGTGTCTGCCTTTTAATTACTTGTGCCAACTTTCAGATACACAGAAGAACTATAGTAATAATGACGACTGGAGTGAGGGCTCTCGTGGATTCAGGTTTGGTTCCCAGCACCCACAGTGGCTTGTAAGTATCTTTAACTCCAGTTCCGGGGAATCTAATTCCCTCTCCAGCCTCTGAGAGCCCTGAATATGTATGTGGTATACATACATATATGTAGGCAAACACACACATAGAGAAAATAAAATCTTAAGTACTGTTCCTGACTATGTCAACATAATTTACTTTTTGGAAATAAGATGACTAAATTGTGGCCAAATACTGTAAATGTAATTTTTTGGTTTTATGTCTGTCTGTTTGTTTGCATGTATGTGTTGGTATCCTGCTGTGCCTGGTGACCAGGAAGCAGGGGAGGGGCCTCAGATCTCCTGGAATTAGAGTTACAGATGACTGTTAGCCACCATGTGGGTGCTGGGAACTGAACCAGAACCTTCTCAGTGAGCAATGAGAGTCCCTAGCTAGTGAGCCATCTCTCCAGTCCACAAATGCTGAAAATATTTTATGATTTGCAACGTGCTCTCAAGTTGCTCATGTGACAGAACTTGACAATGAAAACTGATGTTAATAGTTCATTTGGCCTCACATTTAAATGAGTTAAACATGGATCTTCAAGGTGAAATCCAGTTCACCATTCAGTGTTTCAGATACATCAGCATTCCAAATCAAATGAAAATTACAGCAAGCCCAAATGAAGGCATGTGATTTTATGCATTTTGACTGGCTAAACACAGTCCTGTAAACATCAACAAATGTATAGTCCTGTTTTTCAATTTGATGCAAGAATTTGAAAATATTGCCAAATTTCTGAGAAAATTGTGTTTTGGGGATATTTGCTTCTCCGTTTTCGTCAACATAAATGATTCTTGCTGCTTTTCAAATGGAATTCATAGAGCTGTGATCTTAGAAAAGAAAGATTATGTCTCTTTACCAGACTTTTCTAGGTCCTATCTCCCAGAGACAATGTCTTTTCAAGATAAAACCTTGTGTTGGGTGGTGGTGTTGAACACCTTTATTCCCAGCACTCAGGAGGCAGAGGCAGGCAGATCATTGAGTTCAAGGCCAGCCTGGTCTACAGAGCAAGTTCTAGAAACCCTGTCACCCAAAAAAAAAAAAAAAAAAAAAAAAAAAATCCACACCTGATTTGTGGCATGACTTTTGGGCAGTGCCTAAATTTGTGAGCTATTTTCTAGAACTAAGCATACTAAGTAAAATTAGAAGCAGACCATCAGATGAACACCTCAGAGAGAAGGGAAACTTTATCCATCAAACTACTAATGTATCAGTTTCTCAAATAGGATGTCAAAGAGCCCATAGTTTTGTGTTGCCTTCTTTTAAGTTTTGTAGTTAAAAACCGTCAAAGCCTCAAAGGAGTTTCATTACTCAGGGGTAGTGTTCATTTTCTTTGGTAGTGATGACAGACTTGGGACCTGGTTGCTAGGTAGGTTTGGTTTTTTTTCCGTGTAGCTTGCGAACTTACTCTGTAGACCAGGCTGGCCTTGAACTCAAGAGCGCCCATGCGTCTGGAGAGCCAGGATTAAAGGTGTGGGCCACCATTGCCTAACAATTGGCAGGATTATTTGAGGGTTTGTTTTTGCATGGATAACATGAAATTATGAGCAGACCCTTTGCTCTCAGCTTCTGTTAGTGTTTGTGTATATAATGTGTGTTCCGACTGTTGAAACGGTTTATGTCTGGGCAACCCTAATGTCTGTGGAGAAGATTGGCTTTCCTGACAGGCTTATAACACCGGGCAAGACTGTTAGCTTCACTGGCCCCTCGTCTGTTTCTGTACCGTCGGCTCCCATCTCCTAAGTGGGGAACATGTTCAGATTAGGACTTCCATTCCAGCTACCGAGGGGTGGGGGGGGGGTATATTTGCTTTGGTTGGTGGTGGGAGGGGCTATTGTTTCTGTTCGTGTCTTTTCAAGACAGGAGTGTCTCTGTATAGCCCTGTGCCGGGCCCTCGAGTCACATGAGTGACTATGTCCCCTCCCCCAAGGACCTCCAGTGTCCCCTGGAGTTTCCCCTCCCAATAAGGTCTCCAGGGTGAGGTTTTTGTGTGGTTTGACTTTGGGCACTCAGGAGGGGCCGCCCACACGACACCCTCCTTGATCGACGGAGATTGTCACCAATGGCAACGCTAGAGCATAAGCTACAGCAGGAAGGGACATCAAGAGAACTGCCCAGGTCGCGGAAACTCCGAGAGGGCCAAAGCCAACCGCTGCGTGGCTTGTGCGATGCCCAGGATCCGAAGATGTCAGGATGGGAACATTGTAAAGAAATGCTACACACCTGATCCCCACCCGTCAAAGATCCCGAAACTCAGGCTACCCAAGGACCAGCAGTACGTGTGGTTCAGCTGATGCCCACCCCCACCCCAAGGTGTAAGATGTTGAAAACAACACACCGACACGGGGAAGAAATTCAGCGCACAGACGCACACAAGGAAACGGTCCAGAACAGGCCTACCTGGGCAGGCCTGTCTTCCACTTCTATATCGAGTGCACGCGCTGCTCGGCAGAGATCATCTCCAAGACAGACCTGGAGAACATGGACTACACCATAGAGCATCGGGCCACACGCAACTTCCAGGCTGAGCTCCAGGAGGAGGAGGAGGAGGGGTGTGCACAGAAGGAGCTCGAGGAGGAGGAGCTCAGCTCCATGAAGGTCCTAGAGAACCGCACACACGAGGACTCTACCGGAGATGCGGGTAGTGGGGAACCTGAGCCAGCAGCAAGCGCACGTGGAATTCGAGGCCATGCCACTGGACGAGCACGAGACTGCGGCCTTGCTCGAGGAGGCTCGACAACGCAAGCTTCTGGAGGATTCTCAGAAGACAAGGGTTTCCGTCCACCTGCAGCATCCTGCAGATCCAACCCCACAGCCATCCTGGACGAGGCGCCGAAAGGCCAAGAGGAAGGCAGAGGCAGTGGGCAGCGGGGCACAGCTGCCCCCCCGGCTGTGCCAAAGAGGGTGGGGGCCGACTGGGGCTCCGGGCAGGTGCGCATGCCTGCAGCAGGTGCCCCCGAGCAGGAAGGCAGCCAACCTTACACCCCAACACCCAGGGCCCCCTTCCAAGCCAGCTGGGTACATGTGAGGACAGTGACACCTGAGCCCCACCCACAGCAGCATCACAGACCCAAGAAGCCAGCAGAGGAGATGGGATCAGGGCAGGCAGAGAGAGCACCAGAGCACACACAGGTATGGGGGGGGGAGAGACAGAGAGGGAGAGAGAGGGAGAGAGAGGGAGAGAGGGAGGGAGGGGGAGAGAGGGAGAGAAAGAGAGAGGGAGAGAGACAGAAGGAGGGAGGGAGGGGGAGAGAGAGAGAGAGAGAGAGAGAGAGAGAGAGAGAGAGAGAGAGAGAGAGAGAGAGAGAGAGAGAGAGAGAGAGAGAGGTGCCCCATCAACCTCCAGGAGCCTAACTAGCTCCATCTGAAGAGGGGGCGAAGCAGAGGCTGCTAGAAGGCAGGTGAGGAGCTGGATTGTGCAGGCCTAACCCGCTCAGCGCTATCTATCCTCAACAAACTGGCTAGACTCCGGACCTGTCCACCTCAAGTGCCAGCCAAGGGAGGAAATGAAAATATTTTTAATATGCACATCTTGCACTCATAAGTGTTTAAATTTTTTATGTATATGGGTGTTTGTAACTTTTTTATTGTCTTTTTGTGGGTTTTTTGTTTTGTTTTGTTTTTTTGAGACACTGTTTCTTTGTGTAGCTTTGGCTGTCTTGGAACTGCTCAATACATCCAGGTTGGCCTGGAACCCACAGACATTTGCCTGCCTCTGGGTAGGAGAGAAGTGAGTGCTGGGACTAAAGGTATTCACCACTACTGCCCAGTAAAGGGAAAGGGAATTCTGTGAGGGTTTTTTGTTTGTTTGTTTGTTTGTTTGTTTGGCTGGCTGGCTGGTTTTCAAGACAAGGTCTCACTGTGTAGCCCTGGCTGTCCTGGAAGTCCCTTTGTAGACCAGGCTGGCCTCCACCTCAAGAGATCTGCCTGCCTCTGCCTCTCAAGGGCTGTGATGAGAGGTGTGTGCCCCCACCGTTGCCCCTGTGCTGAGGGCTGACTACTATAGGCGTTTTTCTAAGACATTTTGTGAAATTTTCTTTATGCGTGGGTCTTGCAACCCCATCTTAAAGCAGCTGTTCCCAGTAAGGGTAAGGACAGGAAAAACACCCCTGCATGCTCCCAGAATGGCTGCACCAGTGGCGTCCATCCTCCCACTGTGCAGAAAACACCAGGGAGGCCCTGGCAGCTGTACCCTTCATCAATACGTGTCTGTTAGGAACAGCTTGTCATTGCCGGAGGCTCTGCCTGGTTTCCACCAGTCTGGACATTAGCCCGCCTGTAGCCCTGGCCCCTGGGAGTTCTCCCTGAATCTAAACTGTTCTGAACCTGGGCAGACTCTGCTCTTCTCGGCGCGTGAAAACCCATGTGAGCTTTGGGTTGTTTCTCCAGACGTGACAGAGGGCACTCAAGGTCTGCCCGCCTGCCCATCGCCAGTGTCTTAGCCTCACAGCCCATCTCCTGTGTCTTAGATTCCTCCCCCATACAGGCTAGAGGTACAGGAGCTCACGGCAGCCACAGCCTCCTCCATCCCCGCCTGAGGGGTTTGCTGACTTCCAGGAATAGCCTAGGAGGAAAGGCAGGCGCTGTCCTGTGGGCAGTGGACCCCTGGGCTACGACCTTACAGCACACTTTGGTCTGTGTGACAACCTAGCGCTGCCAAGTGCAGGTGGGTGGGGCTTTCTTTGTATCTTGGGTTCTGGGGGCTCCACTCTGGTGCCATCTGCCGAGAGACTGCAGTCTAGAAGGTTCTACTAACCTGGAAAGCCATGGGGCCTACACCTAGTTCTCAGGTCTTGACTTGTGTGTGCCTGATGTTTGTAGATGGGTCTAGAGTGATCGTCACTATTCTTTCTATACGCCATTTTTTTTTTAAACAAGTAATGCCAAACTGCACTTCCAAACCAGTCATTCCTGTCAACGCTCCCTATCGCCTGGTCAAACCAACCAACAGGCCCAGACAAGTCTTCCAGGCAGTTGGGACAAGTGATTTCAGCTCCCCGGCCACACCACACGGCTCCTGCTAACATACACGGGGTAGACTGTGCCACAAGGTAGCTGTGTCTGTGATGGTGACACCAGGAAACCTACAAGGTAACTATCAAGTCAGTAAGGCAGGTAAACCTCCATCGTTCCTGGGCCTTGGGCCGTAGCCTGCCATAGACATCTTCTTGATTAATGATTGATGGGGGAGGCACCAGTCCACTGTGCGTGACGCCATGAGTAGGCAGGTGGTCCTAGGTTTATTATTTTAAAAGCACAAGTTGAAAGACTGATGTGGTGAAGCATGTCTTTAATCCCAGCACCTGGCGGGCAGAGGCAGGCAGATCCCCGAGCTCCAGGCCAGTCTGGTCCACAGAGCTGCCTGGAGTCCCTGCCCTGACTTGCCTCAACGAAGGCTTGTGACCTGTAGGATGAAATAAATTCTACCTGACTGCTCTTGTTCATGGCATGTGTCACAACACTAGAAGACAGCACCAGGGCCGATAGCTCAGCAGTGAATTGCACTCACCTACCTTGAAGAGGATCGGGGTTCAGTTCCCAGCACCCACATGGTAACTCAGAACCACCCGTCACTCCAGTTCCTGGGGTCCCATGTTCTCTTCTGGCCTTCCTGGGGAATGTACGCACGTGGTATATGTCACACGGAAGCAGAATGAGTAGGTGACAAAACCACATAAGCATATGAGCATACACGGACACTGTCACCAGAGACACCACGTTGTCTCTCAAAGGAAAAGTGGGACAAAGGCCAGTCTGCTAAACTTTATTTTTTTGGGGGGGGTTGTTTTTGAGACAGGGTTTCTTTGTGCAGCCCTGGCTGTCCTGAAACTCACTCTGTAGACCATGCTGGCCTCGGAGTCAGGGAGACCCGCCTGCCTCTGCTGCCAGTGCTGGGGTTAAAGGTGTGCCAACACTGCCCAGCCTCCGAAGGCCAAGCATGGCCCTCTCTTGTTCTTAACACAGCAGAACGGGGTTGGCAGGGAGGAACCCCGCTCTTGGGGTGGGCCTGATCGGAACTTGCTGCTGAGGAAGGACCTCTGGAGCCGTCACACTAGAAAAGGAAACAAAAACCTTTCAGTCCCACTCAAAGGTTCTTCCAATTCCATCCTTCTGCCCTTTCCCCTCCCCAGAAGACCAATCTCGAAGGACCTGGACCCCAGGACCAAGGGACCTTGCTGGCCTCAGGTCGCTTGAAGGCAGCAGACCACAAACTACATTAAGGAAGAACACATGCTGAGATCCTCAGGTGCGAGAAGCATTATTCACCACGTGACAATCATAGGCAAGGCCAGGTGCAGAGGTCAAGGTCACGTGGTAAATGGGGGGGGAGGAGCTGCAAGGTCTGTGTCACATCCGGGCTCTCGCGGACACAGCACAGCCGCTGTCTACAAACACACACCAGTCTGGCTTGGACGGCGAACCAAAGTCCCCGGTAGAAGAGCGTTAAAGGAGTGTGTCAGGCACAGATGCGTGCATGAGCGCGTGCACACACAGCACTCACAAGTGTGAACTCAATCACCACCATGAAGGCCACTTTAATGCTTCTGCAGCCCCACCCGGGAGACTGAGGCACAGGGCTCAAAGGTTCCTTCGGGGAGGGTCGCACACGCGACGGATGGGGGGTGTTGGGGAGGGGTCGCTGTGCCGGGCGGGGCCCGGAAGGTGGGAGGCGGCGGCGGCGGCGTTTCCCGCCCCTGCTCAGCCCGCAGCCCCCGGCTGCCCATATAAGGCTGCGGGAATCCAGGCAGGGCCCCGGCTCGGGAGGCTTCCCGCGGCTGCAGCCTCGTCTGCGGCCAGGAATGTGTGGAATCTCCTTCGGCCGCGGCCGCCCACCGCGGGGAGGACCATCCGGGAGCATCGGGTGAACGCCGGCCCGCGCCCGGGGCGCACGCCGGCATCGGTGCCCGCCGTGGGTCGCACGCGCCCGCCTCGCCGCTTGGGGGAGCGCGGCCGTCGTCGGAGCGGCCGGGTGGCGGCGCCACCTCACCTGCCCCGGGCAGCGCAGCTGGGCCGGGAGTTGGAGTTGGAGGAGGAGGAGGGCGGGGAGGAGCCCGCGGCGCCAGAGCCCGGCGCAAAGTGAAACTCCTGGAAGCTGCGCGCCCTCGGGCGGGACCCGGCCCCGGCTCCCGTCCGTTCCCGGTGCCCATGGCGCTGAGCAAAGGGCTGCGGCTGCTGGCGCGGCTGGACCCCACGGGCCCGGGCAGTGTGCTGCTGGAGGCGCGCGGCCGCGGCGACTGCCTGCTCTTCGAGGCCGGCGCGGTGGCCACGTTGGGTAAGTGTCGACCCCTCCCCCTTCGGTGCTCGCGACGCCGGGGACGGAGGGAATTGGTGAGGGCGACCTCCTTCAATAGTGGAGACCTAAGGACCAAGCGGGTCTTGGTTCCCCGACGGGGCGGACCACGGTGGCCGGGGGACCGCCAAGGGCGCTTGTTCGAGGGGGTACGTGGTACAGGGGACGCCAGAGAGCAGGCGTTCCTGGCTGAGTGAGGTGTCTGTGCTCGCCTCCGGGAGGGGGCAGGTGGTCTCTGGCTGCGCTCTTCCCGGGCAGCTGTTCTTAGAGAGCCAGCTGGCTCTGATTTCCCTCTTGGCGCTCAGTTCCGAAGCTTTGCGTGCATGCTCTAAACACCCTAAGGAGGTTGCCCTGGGGAGGAGGCCGCCTAGTGTTCCTTTGCTTGTGCACCTGTTGAATACAATTTAGCTACTTTCCCTTGCCTGAAGAGGGTCACTCGGTCACCAAAAGACTCTGAGAACTGTCGATTGTCGCCTTGGTCCGAAGCATCAGAACCGTGGGTGCAGATATGCTTTCTGGTGATTTTATGTATGTGCTGGGTGTTAGGTGACAGCAAAGCATTGTATTCCGTCGCCAGACTTCAGAAGTCTTGACACTGGCATTGTGATAAGGACCTTAGAGACAAAATCTCACGCAGTTTTTACAGTCTTATCCCGTGACAAAGATAAACAATCTGAGGCCTAGAGATGCCAAGACGGCTTGCTCTAGGCAGCACAGTCTTGTGTGTGGCTGCTCTGGTGATGTCATATGGTGCATGGCTTCCTGGTATGTCCTGCTTCCGGATCCCTAGTTTTGTAATTGACATTTGCAAAGAAAGTCTAGGTAGCTAGCGTTAAGCCAGAAATCAGCTAGAATTGATAGGATTTTAATGATGAACCTTGGAGGACAGACAGGCTTGCAACAGTGGGCGTCCACCGTCCACCCTCCTGGTATTCCACCCTCCTGGTATTCCTAGCTGGACAGGATCGCTTGTACTTCTGCAGGTAACAAATGTAACAAACACTCACTTGCATGGTGTATTGTCTCAAGCTCCTTTTTTCATGTTTGTATGCACTGACTGGAGTTACAACTTAGATATTTGTGTGTGTGTATATGCACGTGTCTTAAAAGGAGCGTATCTATTTCTACTTCCAGGACCGTGCTGCTAATGTGTAGTTTATCTAGCTGGGTGTGGTGGAACGCACCCCAGGTCCCAGCTATTTGCTGTGAGAGCATTAGTGGCAAGATCCATATGAGGCAGCTTAGCCAGACCTCAAAACGGGCAAGATACAGACACAGAAAAGCCAAACAGCAGATAGCTTGCTTGCTGTCAGTCACTTGATTAGGGGCGCGGTGTCTCCTGTAGTCTGGGTCAGAAGTGGACAGAGTCATGGAATAATTATCACATTATTCCAGTTTGGGTTCTGTCCTGAAAAGTCCAAGTTTGGTCATTTATCATAGCCTTGAAAGAAAACCATGGAAATTTCCATCCCATTTTAGAAGTCTGCTGCATAACACATTTATCAGAACCCAGAGATTAATTTCATGGTAGAAAGCTACTGTGTCATCAAAGAGAATAAAATACCTTTCAGATGGGCCGCTCAGCACAATTCAACACCGGTGAGGGTAGTGTTGAAGCCGCCTGGAACAGGTGGCGTCCATCAGGCCAGTAAGTTTGGGCTGTGATGCATTTCCATGGCATGCGTGATACAGTGCTTTGGATTTTACAGCAGAGGTTGTAATGGAAAGAATTGTCACATTCTCAGCCCTCTCCTGTGTTCTACCCATCTATTCCTTCACCTAGCTATTTGTGTTCAGTAGACAATTACTTACAGTTTTTGTTTGGTTTGGTTTGGTTTTTTGTTTTGTTTTTGTTTTTGTTTTTTTTTTTTTTGTTTTGTTTTGTTTTTTTTTTTTTTGGTTTGATTCCAGTCAGGGTTTCCCTATGTAACAGCCCTGGCAGTCCTGGAACTCGCTCTGTAGACTAGGGTGCTCTTGAACTCACAGGGATCCAGCTGCCACTGCCTCCCAAGTGCTGGCATTAAAGGCGTGTGCCACCATCACCCAGGTACTTACAGCTTTTAGTCTGTTTTTCTTCCTCAATAAAATGAAAGTTCTATTCATTTTTAAAGACAATGTAGCATTTGCTGATGTTGTGAAAGGGTCACAGAGAGCCTTTTGTTATCAGAAAGTTACTGTTCTCACACTTCCCCCCCCCCCAGGGTTTCTCTGTGACTATGGAGGCTGTCCTGGAACTCTCTCTGTAGACCAGGCTGGTCTCGAACTCACAGAGATCCCCCTGCCTCTGCCTCCCAAGTGCTGGGATCAAAGGCATGTGCCAACATTGCTCCGCTTATTCTCACACCTTTAAAACATCCTAAATACATCACTGTTGGATGGAATGACCCTGAACTTGGCGTCTCTACCAGCTAGCTGTGTTTCTTCTTTTCCTTGATCTTTCTTTTTCCCCAAGGGATGGGACTAGAGAGTTGTCTTAGCGCTTTAAGAGAGTGATGGCTGCTCTTCCAGAGGACTGGGGCTTTGGTTCTTAGCACCTACATGGCAGTTTACAACTGTCTAACTCCAGTTCCTGGCCTGATGCTCTCTTCTGGCCTCTGAGGTCACTAGGCACATGTGATGTACAGACATATTCAGGCAGAAAGGCAGTACACCCATATTCATAAAAATAAGAATACATTTTTTTTTTTTTTTTAATAGACAGTGTCTTAGAGCCTGGGCTGGCCTGGAACTCGCAGAGAGCCATCTGGCTTTATCCCCCAAGTGTTGGGATTAAATGTGTGTGCCACCACACTAAGATAATCTTTTTTTTGTGTTTTTTTTTTATTTATATTTATGGGTGTTTCACCTGCATGTATGTCCAGGAGAGTGAGTTGGATCCCCTGAAACTGGAGTTACACATAGCTCTGGGTCCCCATGTGGATGCTGGGAATCAAACCTGAGTCTTACTGGAGAGCAGCCACTGTTTTAACTGCTGAGCCAACTCTCCAGTCCCACAGATAAATAAACCTCTAAGGAAGCAAGGGAAGGAGGAAGATGCACTCTCTCCTGAGTGGTAATAGCAGTGGGAGAGGGAGGCAGAGATAGGATGTGAAGAGACTGTTCATGGCTGTCTAACCCTGACTCCTTCTGTACCGGCAAGGGGTGTGGCAGCCCCGATGTTTCTCTTCAGCTTCGGTTTCCTATGCTGGATGTTCCCAGTGAGCCTGGGTACCAGGGGGCCTAGTGGAGTGCAGTTTCCTGCCATGCAGGGATTGGCTGCTCCTGGCCTCTGTGTTCTAAGCTCTGTCCAAACATTTACTGGGCATGATAGGTGGTTTCCATGAGTGACCCAACAGGTGTGAGAGCATCCTCACCCACACAGTGAGCCGCCATCTTCCGTGTACATTGCTTTCCTAGTGGAGGTGCCACCTTGAGAAATAAATGCCTTGTATTCAGTAACTGTCCTGCTGTAAACTTCTTAGATGATTTGGAAAGATGGCGTCTTGGCTTGGCTGTTGTGTTTGGGAAATACTAAGGCTGTGTGGATGTTGAGGGAAGGACTCTAACCTGCCCTCACCTGCTCTGAACTGGCGCCCTCTCCCACAGTAAACTTACTTCTCTGATGGTCGTCACATAAACTCAGCTCGCCTTGCCTGTTGAAAAAATAACTCGAGTCCTGTTCTGTGTGGATCACTGATGATAGACCCCGCCACAGACAGAAGCAGCACAGATGCAGGCACCGGGCTGGAAGGCTTTTGGAGTGTTTGGGCTGACCTGAGCTATCGTCTGGAGCCTTCTTCATAGCATACAGGTGTTCTGTCCTTGAGGGCTGAGGCCACAGTACCTGCTGCCTTGTCTCTGAGACTCAGGGTAAACACAGGAACCACGTTGATCCTCATTCGATTTCAGTTGCTTTCAAAGTTCAGGGCTCTCTAATGAGCCCCCAGGAAGCCTGGGTGTGCCCTTCACCCTCCTAGCCTTGTGTCTGTTGGTGGACGGCAGTCTGGGGTTGGTGGGGGAGAGCTTGAGAAACTTGAATACTGAGTGCTCCTACATTTTTGGAGGGGTTTCCGGAGAGAAGTTTGTGCACGGACAGCTGGCTTCCTCCCGGCCAACCCAGCTGCTGCGTTTGTATAGACGCCACAGCCATGTTTGGTTCGAATTAGTGAGGTGGCCACGAGCCCAGCTTTAGAACTGTAGCCCAAACCGATGTGGCCACTGGGTTGAAGTCCAGTCTGTTTGAGAGCATCACAGAGAACCACAGAGCCATTGGACAGGTTCCCCGGAATAGAGGTGCAGATGGGAAGGCCCTGGCTCTCGTGATCTGAGCACCGTGCCAGGGTCACAACAGCTAATGAGCCCCACATTACGCTGCAGGCTTTCTCTGTTCAATATCGACAGAAACAGAAGCTAGGTAAGCATGCCATCCCTTCCTGCTGCAAAGTTCTGACTAGGCTCCCACTGTGATAGCATGGACCAAAAAAAAAATGTTCAAGCGTGCAGACAGGGAAAGAATCTACCTTCAGGGACTTAGATGTAGTATTGGTGGATATCAATATGTTAATATTCTCCACCCATCCCTGTAGATAAAAGGAAGCTAAAATTTCATTTGTTTTGTGCCAAGTGAGATTTTACTTTTTTCTCCTTCCATTTTTTTCTCTTATTTCTGTCCAATTTGTTTTATTTCCCCATAAATTTAAAAATTAGACATCTTTATGGGGACAAGTAGACGTTATGGTGTATATAATGTGTTGTATGACGTGGAATGATTAAATGAGGCTATCTAGCACTCATTTCAAATAGCACCTTTTTTTTATGGTAAGAAGTTTAAATTTACTCTGTCAGCCGTCTTGAAATGCTCAACACACTGTTGCTGCTAACTGTCATTCCCTACAGGCTGTGTAAGCTCACAATTGACTTGATGGGTTTCCATAGCAGAAACTGCGGGAGCTGATTCTGGCCGTTCGGGAGTTAGTGATTGTTAACTGAAGAGCTTTCTTCGGGACTCTGAGGGGCTGTAGCCAGTAGCCTCTGAGCTGGCCCATCTGGATTCTCCTGCTCCACAGGACCTGGCAACTTGCTATGCAAAGCGTCCAGCCTGTTACCCACTGCAGAGATGGGCTCCTCGGAGTTCCTGACCATAGGTCCCTAGGGCTGAGGCTAGGGTAGGTGGTGCAGAGATTCCTGGCAGGAGCAGAGGGCCAGCGAGGCAGCGGAGGTGGTGGGGGTGGCCAGTGGAAGACAAGGGACCAGGCTGTGGGAGCTCTACCTGTTGGCCACATTTTAGACCTGGCCCTCTGGCTAGTCATGGGGAAATGCTTCTCAAAGGTGTTTTGCTTAAGCTCTCTAGGTTGATTAAAAACAAAGACAGTCAACATAGGCGGTACACAGGTCCATAGTTCTCTGCCCTAGGCTCTAGGTTGCCAGGCTGGCCTGCTTTGGGGACCTGTGCCAGTCTATGGGCCGTGACCTACTTCAGCATGGTATCTAGGGTACTTAGTTTCCCCTCTGTGATTTTCTTTGACTGCTCAGTTTCTGCAGCCTTACCAAATGAGGACAGAGACCGTTTCTCCCTCTACTGGAAATGCCTTTCAAGCCCCGGGTAAACTGATGCAGGCTAGACTTGGGAAGTAGGTTGCATCATTTCTGAGTAGACGGTGTGGTATGGTGGCTAACCCACTAAGAGACAAGAAACAAACGAGGCCAGGTAGGTGTCTGAAAGTGTCAATGTTCCAGAGCCCTTCGCCCCTCTGTAGGACACAAGGCTGCGAGCCTCAGTCCACAGCAGCCCAGCTAAGGGCACTTCCCATTTTGAAAGGGTTTCACCCTCCTACCCCGGGACTAGTTCTGTGGGCAAATTGTGATAATGAATGAGAACCCTTCAAAAGTATTTAGGGCTTTGATCCACAGCCTTGCCTGGGTCAGTCAGGTCAGGAAATACCCACAGATCGCCAGCCTGCTTTGCATCAAGGAGATTTGCTGCAGTAGGTTTGGAAGCCCCCCCCCCTGTTAAATAAACTTCAGTCCAGCTCCGTAACAGCCAGCTAAGTGGTTTACATACTTCAACTTGTTTAAGAACCTGTCTGAGGTTTCACTTCTAGTTAGTGGCAGGGCTGTGATTTGTATAAAGCCCATCCCAGAAGACATGTCCAGTGAAAAAATGCCATTCTTGCTAGAAAAATAAGCCAGTGGGTATTCGAAGAATGACTCGCTTGTCCTGTAGACTTCCTGGTGAGCATACCCACCGTACAGCCCATCTGATTGGAGCTCATTTCATCTGACACAGTTTTTTTTTTTTTTCCCCCAGAGGAGGCTCCTGCTTGGAAACAAGCCACCCACTTTTTGGGCAGAGCTGGGGTGTACGAAAGGCAAATCTGACACTTAGAGGGATGTGTGTGCTTCAAGCCTGTATCCCCTGGGGCAGAGCTGAGCACGGGCCCTCTTGATTTTAGCATGGACAGCCTGATGCAGCATCCAGACGCAGAGTGAAAGGCAGGTTCCACGCTGGGGGGGGAGGTGTTGAATGAGAGTGGCCCTCATAGTCTCATATATTTGGAGGCTTAGTCCCCAATTGGCGGAACTGTTTAGGAAGGATTAGGAAGCAATGACCTTGTTGCAGGAGATGCCACTGAGGGTGGTCTTAGGGATTTCAAAAGCCCATATGACCTACCCCTCTGCATGGACTCACCCTCTGTTGTAAGCAAGCCCTCAGTGAAACACTTTCTTTGAAAAGTTGCTTTGGCCATCCTTCACAGTGATAGGACAATTACTATGAAGAGGAAATGCTGGCACCCCAGGCTCCCCAAAAGCAGTCCTTGGCGCTTGAGAGCTGATGCAGATGGGATGCAGGGCTGGGCCATCCCAAGCTCTGGACGTGAGTCAGAAGTTGTTCCTAAGTGAGGTGGGCACTGTGGGGCACATCCGCCCGCTCCTTCCTCTCCCTGCTTAGCCTGTTCCGGCAGGAGAGGGATCCTCTGCCAAGCGGGTGTTCAGAGCTGTGCTTTGCACAAAGGCGCCCTAGGCAGTCACTGACATTGTTGCAAAGGGTTTGTGTGGGAAGGCGAGGTGCACCTGGCAGGCAGGCCACACCTGTCTGTACTTATGACATATGGGGCTGGCAGGGCACTATTTATTTGTCCTGACATCCCCTGGTTTAACGAATGATTCGGAGCAGGATTCTCTGGGAGAACATGTGGTAACTTGTTCTGGTGGCCTGGATGACCCGAGGTACAGGAACATGCCCTGACGTTCGAACATGGAGGTTTGAGTTTAATCTGATTTTGAGGAAAATGGGACACCCTGGTGAGGCCTGCCATGTCAGGGTGCTGCCTCCCTCTCTGTAGATCCTGCTACGCCTCCAACCCCCGGAGCCTGATGGTTGTCTCTCCCGCTCTCCTGGGCCCATGCCCAGCATGCAGGCAAGCTCCTGTTCTGTCCTCAGAGGATGTCTACTTTAGGTGAGAACAGGGCCGCATCCTTAGGTCTCGGGAAGGCTCAGAGCCACATTTCAAGGCTGCTATGGGCTTTGTCGGTGGGAGAGACAAAGTATTCGTAGCAGATGCTCAGGCCCAGGAGATGTGGCTGGCCCATTGTCCTTTTGAGGCTAAGACGAGAATCCAGGGGGGCAGTGAGCCTGGCCACCAGTGCAGAGTCCTCCCTCCCATCAGGGTCACCTTTGTGAGGGCAGGGTGCAGGTGACTGTGAAGATGATTCGGGTTGTTGGGAGTCTTTACCCAGAAAAGTTAAACTACAGCCCACCTTCTATGCCCCCAGCAAATGCCTTCACTTGCCTGCCCCGCCCATCAGTAGTCAATAGCAGAGAAGTGGGTTGCCGCTGCACATGGTAAAACTAACCTCTTCAAGGCATTTGGGACAGTGGGGCATAAGGCCGTGACACGGGACGCCTGGTTTGCTACGGGGTCTCAGATACCTTCTCTTCCTGAGAGGAGGCGGGTCCTCAGCTGGAGAAGCAAATATCAGAGCTGAGTGAGTCAGAGACTGCTTGCCTGGCTTCTGGCATCTGGAGCTTGGTGCACATTTGTAGCATGTAAGTTTCCGCCAGCCCGCCCGCCGCTGGTCTGGCGTCCTGGCCCCCAATAACACGCAGGAGACTCTATATTTGATACAATCCTGTTGGCCTATTACCATTACTGTTTATGGGCTAGCTCTGCCTTAATTATTAACCCATTTCTACTTATCTAAGTATTTCCACGTGGTCGTCTTATCGGGGAGCCGCGCGGCAGGCTTCCTGCTTCTTCCCGGGCTACATCTCGACTCCACCTACTACTTCCTCTTCCTCCTCCTAGTCTCCTAGCCCCACCTATCTAGTTTTCTATTGGCCACAGGGCTTTATTAACAGTATGAGAAACATATATACAGAATCACATCTCCCATCACACATTTGTTAGGGAAAGTGATGACTGCCTTGACCCGGGGACCAATAAGAGGACAGACAACTTAGCCACAGTAATCACAGGGACCAGGTAAGTGGACAACTTAGCCTTTATGGTTGGCTTTGGGCCCCTTCTCTGCTAGTCATAAACCAGCAAGACTGGTACAGCAGTGTTGCAAACCCCGCATTCTCCATCCACACCTCCAGGGATCTTGAAGTGTAGTCTGCCTGAGGGGCGGGACTGGGCGGGGCCTGGCAGGGCGGGGCCTGGCAGGGCGGGGCCTGGCAGGGCGAGGTTTGGTTAATCATATTTCTCGCCGTGCTGCTGGTCCTCAGACCACACTTTAAGCAGTGAATCTTTTTTCCCAGTCACTAGCTTGGGAGAAGAGACCTGAGTAAGAGCTTTGCCTCCTTGTGCCGTTTTCCCTCAAGGAAGTCAATTACTCCTCCGTACCTCAGATTCATGATCTGGAGCTAATGGTCACAACCTGCGTCGTCTCTCCTACACTGAGATTCCATTTCTTGTGTGTGTGCGCGCGAATGTCTGTGTGAGCCACGTGTGTGAGCCATGTGTGTGTGCGTGTGCCCCCTGAGGTCGTCAGAAGGTGTCAGATCCTGAGCCATCGCTCCAACCCTGCCTTTTAAAAAGACTTAACCGATAAGCGTAAGGGCTACACTCATCTCACATTTTAAAATACTCTGAATTTAAATCCTAAGAGAAGTGATCTGGCAAGGAAGCTATCTAATGAGGCTGCTAGATGTGGTCTTTTCATTTTGCGCAGCTTCCAAATTAATGGAAATACCTGAGATTGTGTCCTTGATCCAGCAACTAACAAAAACCGTCAAGCCAAATCAGGGCTGTGCACATACCTGTAATGACAGGACGGGAAGGCTCAGGCAGAAGAGCTGAGAGTTCAAGGCCATTCTGAGCTATATAGCAGCCGAAGCTCATGGTGGAGTGCTCTCATGTCCCAGGCTGGCCTTGAACCCCTGAAGATGAGATCATCTTGAATTTCTGATCCTCCTACTTCTGCCCCATGAATGAGTGCTGGGAAATCCACACTGTGCCTAGGTTCTGTGGTGCTGGGAACTGAGCTCTGTCATCCCACGTTCTACCAAATGAGCTACAGTTCCAGTCGCTCAGAGTTTGCGTGACTATGTGATGAAATGTGCCCATTCTGGGGATGAATTTAAAGTTCTACAATTTAAATTTTTTAGCAGTGAGTGTGTACCCAGCCTGGTCTGATGTTCATTACATTACATTACATTGGGTTCTAACCTAAGATGGGATATTTTTTTTTTCCCCAGAGCTTAGATGTTGGGCTCAGGGCCTTGAGCATGCTAGGCAAACACTACCTCTACACTATATCCAGAGCCCTCTATTAGAGTCTTATTAAAAGACAGGTGAAGCCAGGCAGTGGTGGAGCACACCTTTAACCCCAGCACTCAGGAGGCAGAGACAGGAAGATCTCTGTGAATTCCAGGACAGCCTGGTCTACAGAGTGAGTGCCAGGACAGGCTCCAAGGCTACAGAGAAATCTTATTTCCAAGTAATAATAATAATAATAATAATAATAATAATAATAATAGAAAATGAAGAGGGAGAGAGGACCCATGTATCAATCTCTAGGTTCCACACAGACATTTGCCATTCATTGTCTGTTCTTAAAACTACATTTTCATGATGGTATAACATTAAAAGGCAAACTGTCTTGTTTTGGGTGTGGGGTATGGCATTGGTGGTTTAATGGCGAGCATGGCTGGCGCAGTAGTTTCTAAGAGAATGGCCCCACAGTCTCCAGTGTTCTAGAGCTCTCTCTCTCTCTCTCTCTCTCTCTCTCTCTCTCTCTCTCTCTCTCTCTCTCTCTCCTCCCCACCCCCTGCACGTTTGTACAGCAGATGTGAGCGCTCAGCTTACTGCTAGCACTGTGCCTGTCTGCCTGCCGCTATGCTTCCTGCCATGGCAGGCATGGACTCTGAGCCCCTGGAACCATGAGCCTTAAATTAATGCGCATTTTTTGTTGTTGTTTTTCTTTGTTTGATTGATTTTTGCCTTGGTCGTGTCGATAGAAAAGAAACTGATAGATGCCTTCCATGAAAAAGTAACTGGTTGTCCTTTGACTAGAGAGGGGACAGTTTGTGTGTCTGGGCACATAAGGCACTGTTTTATGTATGTTTTAATGAGGTGTAGGTTATATGAACTTAGCTTCAGCAGGGATCTTATCAGCGGCTGATAAGTCTGTGTGTTGAGGATATTATTTTTAAGAGGAGGCTGTTCTAACCCCTGCTGAGGGGCCAGGGTGGTGGAGCCCAGCTGTACCTGCAGGCAGGGATGACTGATGAAGGTGCTGTCTGTCACATATGGTCATGGAACAGAAGTTGCAGGGTATAGCAAACGGGCGCAGAAGTGTTGAAGGTGCTTGCCCAGGAAGGTGTGAGCTGCAGAGCTGGCCCCTCCACTTCCTGGGTGCCCAGGGTGCGCCTCACTTCCTGGCTGTCTTCTCTTTACAAACATTATGAGGAGCTTACGGTGTTGATGCCCATCTTGGACACCAAGAAACTCTTAAGAGTCTGGTCCCGAGGAGCCTGGGGAGACAGTCCCAATGACAGTCCCAATGAGAGATTGCTCAGGTCAGGTTGGCCTGGGGTATGTCTGGGAGGCGAGGAGCTGGGTGTCCTGAGTTCTTTAGCTGAGGTGGGAAAGCTCACCCACCTTGGGTGGCACCCCTCCCTGGGCTGTGTGAAAATGGAGAAGGTGAACTCAGCCAGGGACAGACACATGAGTCCCTCTCTGCCCTTGACTGGGTTTGATGCCAACAGCTGCTTCAAGTACCTGCCTTGGCATCCCTGAAACCATAGACTGTGGCTGTAACTTGGAATTCTAAGCAGAATAAACAAACCTGAAGTTGCTTTTATCTCAGGGTATTTTATCAGCAACTTGAAAGGATGCCGGGATGGTTGATAACCCTCGGAGCTGTGAGACAAACTGGGCGATGGTTCCTTAGACCCAGCGAGCTCATAAAGTGACCACTTCTCCGTGTCAACAGATCAAACTCAATAACCTTCCTGTATGTCCCCGTTTGTCAATTAGAGGATCTCGGAGGAGGAGGGTTCCTCTCCCTGCAGTATCTGAGTATCCGCGATGTACCGAAGCTGTAATCCGTGGGAAGTGCGCGTGTTCTTCAGAGGACACCATGAGCGAAACTCAGCCGAGCTCAAGAGTTTTATGTACAGTTGGGACCCCTGCCTCACAGACTGGCCTGTCCCTCACTCAGTCTTCCTATTCCACGCAGTCCTTTGTGACAAAAGCGGATTGACATCCCGATTCCTCTTTTCCTCAGCCCCAGCCAGCCTACCCACAGGTGTACCACTGTAGCATTAGAAATTGAAATGCTACTAATAACAGTGCCTTCCCTCACTCCCATCACCTTCAGAGACTACTCTTGCTGTTCCCTGCACTGTACATCTTCCTGATGGTCCTACCAGCTGCTGCCCGCACCATCCATCCCCCTTAATCCCTTGCACTAGTCCTGTAGAGCCCGCAGACCCTGTATCCACACCCTCGTATTTTCCCTTCCTCGTCCACCACCTTTCCTGGGCTCACTGGCTGTGAGATGTAGTAAGCCAGAGCACGCACGCCTGTCCTTCCCACACCATCCCCAGAGCAGTGAAGGAATTCGTCTCCATTGT
>JANBXA010000738.1:7402500-7435000 GCA_030556225.1 Cricetiscus sungorus | reverse complement strand
TTCCTGTCCTTCTGGGGAAAGAGCAAGAGTATTCTGATGTTGGTCAGAACCTCTGTACACACAGACAGGCTTGCTCAGCTCAACAGCTGTGATGGAGAAAGGGGCCAGAAGAGTCACACGCGTGTGCCCTGAAACGCGGCATAGGTGGGGATGTGGAGAGTGCACATGCGTCTGGTGTCTTCATCTGTCCTGGTCGTTCAGACCCTGGACGTGGCTCACGGGTGTTCTTCAAAGCATGTCCAACGCGCATGAACGTGCGTACCTGACCAGAGTCCTTCTGGCTTTATCACCGTCATCAGAGCGACCCAAGGAAAGTATTGTGCCGTTTCCTGGATTGGGGGCTAGAGTTCTAGAAGGCCGACTTTTGGGGCGATTGTTTGGCTTTTCTGTCAGCCTTCTGGAGCCGTGCATCCTATCTGCAGCAATTCCCACACAGAGGGCCCACCCTCCGATCTGTTCCCTCAGCTGTGTCCCCTCCTCCAAACTGGGCCTTCCCCAGAAGGGCTGGAGCATGTAGGAGTTTTTGTCACTCACTGCCCTGCGGGAGCTCTCTGCGATAGGCCTAGCATCTGTGACCACCTCACCTGGAGACCTAGTTCAATCTAGGGTGGACCACACACACACTCACACACACCCACACTCACATACACACACTCACACACACATACTCACACACACCCACACTCACCCCTCACAATACACTCACACCCACACTCACACACACTCAACACTCACACTCACACACTCACACTCACACACATACACACACTCAACACTCACACTCACACACTCACACACACACTCACACACTCACAACTCTCACACACACTCAACACTCACACACTCATACTTACACACACACACACACTCACACACACTCACACACTCACAACTCTCACACACACACTCACAACTCTCACACACACACACTCACAACTCACACACACTCACAACTCTCACACACACTCACAACTCTCACACACTCATACTTACACACACACTCACACACACACACTCACACACACTCACACACACTCACAACTCTCACACACACTCACACACTCACAACTCACACACACTCACAACTCTCACACACTCAACACTCACACACACACTCACACACTCATACTTACACACACTCACACACACTCAACACACTCACACTCACACACACTCAACACTCACACTCACTCAACACTCACACTCACTCACACACACTCAGACACACACACACAGAGGAAGCTGTGTCAGGCCCCTCTCTGCCTCCTGTATCCTCATCCCAGTCAGTGTTCCTGTAGCCTAGATACACCCTGCTGCTCTCTCTTCCTTCCCTGTGTTGCCTGGATTCCTGCACACATCCACAACTGCTGACTTTGAACACTGTCCTTGTCTGCCAGCAAAGTCCCCAGCCAGGAACAAGTCCAGACCTCTGCATCTCCGTACACACTCACGTTGGAAGGCACCACCGGGCATTGTCATCGCTGTGGAGTGATCTGAGTGTACATGACCGCCATCTTAGCAAGCCAGCTAAGCACGCCCCTCTCCTGGCCTAACCAATGTGCTTCCTGCTTCACAGAAGAGAGTCGAGGAGAGCTTGCACACCTGCCTGCCACACACCTGCCTGCCACGCACCTGCTTTGCCCTGAGTGCCCAGCGACCACCCCTCGCTCCCTCAGACTCACCTTTGCTTACTAACGCCCACCTACTGCTGCAGCAAAGGCTGCTGGGAAGCCCGTCCTGATCCCATCCCCCAGCTCACGTCTCAGGTCCCCTTGTGAGGGTGCCACACGTGCGAACGTTGTTGTCTAAAGCACTGGCTTGTCTGCATAGGCCGTGCCAGCTTCCTCCTCTCTTGAGGCAGACCCAGCCGGGGCACTGCCCTTGCCACGCCTCTGAAATCCTTCATCAGGGCCCCGGGGACATCACCCTGTGGGATCAACCACCATGTTTGTCACCTCGGCTCCTGGAGCACTTCCCCCATGGCCTCCAAACACACCTTACCTTCCCCACTCTCAGTGTGGCCCTGAGGTGTTTGCACCAAAGCTGGCACAGGGCAGCACTGAGGGGCTTGTGATCCGGGACTGAGTCCCTCCCTTCCTCCCTCCCTCCCTCCCTCCCTCCCTCCCTCCGCTCAGCCTCCCTATGCCTTGCTACAGTCCCATGCAGGGCAAGGAGGCCCTTGTAGATCACAGCCCACAGCTTCTCAGGAGGTGGGTGAGAGTTGTTCTTGTTCATGTGCAGGGGGGGAGGGGATCCCAGGAGAGGGGAGGGGACCCCGGGGGCGGGGAGGGGACCCAAGAGAGGGGAGGGGACCCCGGGGGTGGGGAGGGGAGGGCTGCCTGAGTAAGGAAGGGGGGGAAGAACCCGGGAACCAGCTTGGCTGTGCGTTCGGGAAGACATAATGGATAAACTGCAAGAGTGGGTGTGAGCAGAGTCTGTTTGCCAAGGCCAAGGGACCGAGCGGGACGGCAGCTGGTTGGGGTCCAAGTGAGGGATCTCCCGTGAAGAGGGCTCACTGAAGCCCTGGCCCCGGGAGCAGGCGCTCCAGCCATGGCTCGCTGTTGCACATAGATCCCCGTGTGTCCGGAGGCCACGCACACGGCAAAAGGCGTGTTTGCGTGTTTGCTCGGGGTCCCGTGTGAGGACAGCCGCTGTTCCGTGCTGCGTTCTCTCCTCTGCCAGACGCTTGACCAGTCCCATGGCAGTCTGTTTGTTTCCTAGGGTACACGTTGCCTCCCCAGATTCCCAGACTCTGCTTAACCCTGCACTCCAGCTACCGTGTACGGGAGCTGATCAGTTCCTCCCGGCCTGTTCCCCTCATCCAAGAGAATGCATCTTGGAAGGGCAGGGTGGGATTGAAAGTCTGAGGGAGGGGAGTGGTAGAGAATGCGGGCAGGAGGGGCGCCCTGCCCAGAGCCCACTCCAGCTCTGGCTGTGGGAGACTGTGTCCTTCCCGTTTCTCTGGGCTGAGAGGGCAGCACAGCTGGTGGGAGGCTGAACTCAGCCTCTGCTTTTTGATGCCCCTCTCTCCAGAGCTCTTTGTGGCCTGGACCTTCGGAGAGGAAGACGGGAGGACAGGAATGTGTCTCAGCAGCTGACTGTCTGGCTGGTTGGCTTTTGTCTTGGCCTCAAACAGATGTTTTGATTTCCAATGTGCTTAGCAACCCTCCCGAAGCCTCTCTATGCCCCAGAGAAAGCACTGTAAAGAGAGGCCTCGGAGCCTGATTACTGGGAAGGAACAGTCACCCCTGGACGCGGTGTCCACATGGGAAGGACTCTATGGCTTTGAACGGAGTCCGTGTGTCCTCTTGAGACCCTGAAGCCCAAGAAAGTGGCTTCCCATCGTGCCCAGGAGTGTGGTCTGAGTGGACGGCGGCATTCAGTTGACAGCTTTACTTTTCTGCCCTGTGGGAAGAGCTTTGCTGGCAATTCCTCGTGCGATGTGATTGTGGAAAATACAGGAAGACTGACTGCGGTTTGACTAACTATGGAGTGGGCTTGGCTGCCCTCTTCCTGGGAACATGGCCAGGCGAGAAGCTGGCTACATCTGAGGGGATGATCACTCCCACTCCAGCCAGCCCCTGCCCCAGGATGCTCTTACCCCAGAGCTGTGTCCTGGCAACCAGAATTTCAGGGATGCACATTTACTGTGCTTGGGGCGAGTCTTTGGTCCCTTGGAATTGCACAAGCACGGAACTCCCAGGGTCTTCCCTGGTCTGCAAGTGGCCCTTGTGGGCCCTGTCCTGTTCTTGTAACCCACCCTGCTTCCTCTTAACTCTTTAGCTATGGAGAAAGGTTTTGGCATAAACCATGTTGAGAGACATAGACAACATCTCTCCAGTTGCCAGGGAGACAGCACCAGAAGTCAACCCACAGAGAAGTCATCTTAGAATGAGCTCTAACTGTAAGACTGCATTCATGGAAGGCTGGATGCCCAGGCCCAGCCCCTTGGCTGCTGTGGTCCTCCTTGCCCTCTCTCGCTGCCTCAGATGAGTCCTGTCCCCATGCTTGGCGTCTTCATTCTCCACGTCGGTGGCCCTTCTTCAGACCTTGCTCTCTACTGAGAATGTCCCTCTCTGCCCTAACCTCTGACTTCTTCAGCTACTTCCCGGGACCTCTCTCATCTGTGTTAGACATTCCGCCCTCCCCTCTTCCTTCTTGGCTGTTGCCTGTGCCTTTGTTCCCCACCTGCTGCCATCTTTGGCCCTGCGGGGTTGGAGGCTTCTCGAACCTTTATCTTCCACAGTCTCCCACCCCAGGGCCTCTGCCTTGTCTCTTCTTTACTGGTGCAGAGACGGGTCCTGTACTGTGCCTCTCCCTCCTCTGCCTCATTTTCCTGGTCCCACACGCTTGGCCAAGCCTAGTCCCTGATTAACTCCTGCCACTTATGTCTGTACTATTTCTGAGGTTGGAAGTTTATTGAGATACCACTTTGCCATTTGGGTGGGTGTGGTAGTTTGAAAGAAAATGGTCCCCAATGGGAGTGGCACTGTTAGGAGGTGTGGCCTTGTTGGGAGGAAGTGTGGCACTGTGGAGGCCGGCTTTGAGACCTCCCATGTGCTCAAGCCCGGCCCAGCGTCTCAGACCACTTCCTGTTGTCTGTGAATTAAGATGTAGAACTCTCAGATCCTTCTCTATCACCACGTCTGCCTGCACGCTGCCCACCATGACAACGATGGACTAAACTATAAGCAAGCCGCCACCATTAAAGGTTTCCTTTATAAGAGCTCCCGCGGTCATAGCGTCTCTTCACAGCAATAGAAACCCTAAGACTGCAGCTCAGTCCAGTCGAGTTGCCTCTTGAGTCAGGACCCTGAGCTCCGCTCACTCTTCTCTGCTTTGATCCCCTCACCCTCACCCCTCACTGATGGCCCGGCTCCTCTTTGCCGCCGGCCTCCTTCTGGTCCTGTACACCGGGAATGGCTCTGCCTCCGGGCTTCTGTAGGTTCTCTTCTTGGCCTGTAGAGCTCCTCCGTGCTCTCTCTTGGATCATCTCTCTTACTTCATCAGATCTGTATTCAGACGCTGCCTTTGTAGTGAAATTATTTCAGACCAAATTAAGGTTTCATTTCCTTCCCGCGTACCATTTCCCACTTCCTGTTTAACTTTCCCAGTTGATCTCGTGTCACTGTTTACCCACAGCAGTGGTGCTCACCCTTCCTAACGCTGCGACCCTTTAACAGCACAGTCCCTCGTGCTGTGATGACCCCCAACCATAATTAGTTATTTTCGTTGATACTTCATAACTAATTTTGCTACTGTTACGAATCACAGTGTACATATCTGATATGTACGTGTCCCCTATGAAAGGGTCATTCAACCCTCAAAAGAGTCTACACACACACACACACACACACACACACACCCCTCTGGTTGGGAAGTGCTGATCTACAGGATGCTTACTCAGCTGTCTGTGTTGGCACTGGGTGGTCTCTGCCCCTTCTGCTGTGCCTGTGCATCCCTGGGCTTTTGTCTCTACCAGGTCCGCCCTCATCTGCCAGTACTCACCCATCCATCAATCACTCAGGTTCCTTCTTGGCTACTGATGCGTGCACGCCTTAGTTCCCCTCTGCCCTGGGTGATCTGTGCTTGGCTCCCTGTCCCTTTGCCTAGAACCCACCAGACACGGTCATTTAGCTCCCAGACGTGGGTTCACTGAGCATTAGCACCAGAGGACAAAGGCTGAGAGAACAGAGATTACCCTCAACAGACTGGTTGTTTGTGGCCAGGTGGGGGAAGCCAAGTGTTCCCATGTGGGGAAACCTACAGGAAATGTGACAGAAGGCGTGGAAAGCAGAACATTGCATCTGCTTTTGAGACATTAGGTAAGGAAAGGCAGACGCTGTGGATGGGTGCCCCACAGATGTGTGCACGTAGCCATTCCTGCTTAAAATAAATTGGAGGTTGGTTGCCAACACTGAACACTCAGGAGTGTCCCACTTCTCTTGAAAACTTTCATCTTCACAGACCTTGGCTGACATACCCACCTCTTGGCCACACTGGAGGCAATTGTCAATCTGTCTTGTTCTGTGCCACACACGCCCCCACTTGGTAGCTGTGTTCATCCATTGCCTGTTTAGTGCTGTAGACATTTGAGATATGTTCTGTATGTTCAAGAGAAAAGGCTTTCTTTTGCCATCAGCGCTCTTAGGAAAACAGTTGCTTGGGTGAAGGCTGGTTCCTGACGAGGTGCCGGAGGTCAGGCTTCTGCGTGTAGGCATTGTGTATCAAGGGCGGCCAGGGCGCTGCACGCTGGAGGTGGGATGCGTGGGGACAATGTGTAGACAGGCATTGAGGGACGAAGTTCAAGGAGAGCCATCCTCAGGAGAGGGGGCACCAGGCTCTAACGGAATTGACTCCCCGAGTAAGAAGGTTACCAAGTATGGGACTGAGCAGTAGCTCCAAAAAGATACATGGAAGTCCTGCACCCCAATTCCTCAGGATGAGACCTGTGTTAGTCACCCTTGTGCCCCTGTGACAAAGTACCCAAGAGTCAACTGGAGGGGGAATGGTTTATTCTGGGCACATACCGTCTGGGGTTTCAGCCCATCTGACTTGACCCATTGTTGTCATTTAGGGAAGCAGCGCCTCATACTCTAACTGGCCTGGCAGAAATGAAGGCACCGTGGAGACACTTAGTCTGTCACTCTGACTATCCGATTATTGAAACAGTGGACTCCAGGAATGGGGATTTCATGCTGGGAGAAGAGAGTGTAGGTGAGGTGTGGGGGTGGGCAGGGGTGAAGATGGAGGTTTCTGTCCCGCCTGGTCCCACTGTTTGATAACCTTGGGACTCCTCCTCCTCCTGATAGCACCCAACAGCCGTGAGACTAAAGTACCAAAACAAACCGGGTAGAGGAAGTCATCCGGGATAACCACTGAGGTCATGAGACACATTAGGACAGGGGCATAGGTAGAAGCCAACCATGCAAAGCAGAGAGATGCTACAAGTCAGAAAACATCAAAGAAGGCACAGCCACCAGGAGCTGGGTGAGGCGGGACCCTCCGCTGCAAGACCCTGGACTCACCTTGACTCACTTTCCTCCCCTGCCTGTGAGAGAGGATGTTTGTTGTTTGGAGCCTCCTAATTTGCTTACGGTTAGTCAGTTTGTGATGGGAAAGTCGGAGCAGCTTCACATATAATGGCCCTGTCAGGAGAGGTCAGACCTGTTTGAGTTGTCACAGCAATATACGTGAGCGATAAAACGGTTTCGATTAGGGAAGTCAATAATTTACAGGAATCGAATGGAACAACGCAGCCCTGGTGAGTTTTATTTGTTAGTTTGGAAAACATTAGCGAAAGGCTGTTTCAAGTCATGGTTGTCTAACTCACCTTCCCTCCCACCCACCCCGGGTCCGATGCTGTGTCCACGGGGCCTCGGGGCCGTTTGGCTTGCCAAGCTTCTCCTGGGCTCACCTCTCCACCCGCTGAAGTTCCCTGTCCTTTGTCGGATCTGCTTAGGTTTGTTTAGGGAGCTGCACGAACCCAAAAAGCCACCTTTGTTCTACGGACGCAGTGAGGGCAATGGCACTTGGGATCTGTGTCGAAGGCTTGTGAAGCTGCTGGAGGTGAAACCCGGGCTGTTGGTGTGATCAGAGCAGAGCTGGTCCTTTGTACTCATCGTCCTACACCTAGAACCTGGGAGGACAGCAGAGGCAGCCAGGGAGGTCAGGGCAGGTCGGGCCTCGACATCTGCAGCTCCAGAGTAGGGGTCAGGCCTTTCCCAGAGATGCCTTAGACCCATGACGACACCCACCCTTTGCCAGTGAGTGTTCTGGATGAAGGGGTGTGCCCCTACCCCTTTCCTGAATGCAAGGAGAAGATTCTTGAGCATTGGTTTGTGTCCCTGTGGGCCCTGGAGGAAGTGTAACGTTGCTGTCTGAAATGAAGGTGTTCTGAAGAAAGCCCTGTGCCTTCCCTGTGCTGGAACAAGGAAAAAGTTGGAGCCTTGTGCCCCAGGCTTTACCCTTCCCGTCTTCCTGTAGCAGCGTGAGATTCCTGGGACATTCTGGTTGCTTGGGGACCGTTGTTGCAGTAGCCTGACAGCCAAAGAAGGGAGCATTTTTCTCTCTAGAATGCCTTCACATGCTAAGTATGATACCACATCTCCCAACCACCAGGGTCCATTGAGTCAGGTTGTGCAAAGGATGTGTCCATGGTTCGCAGTCCCCTGCTGCGGGACTAAGACCCTCATTTTACAAATGCATTACTTGCTGCAAGCAGCCCCTCGAATGCCAGTGGAGGCTACTTAGCTGTAGGGTCCAGTGCCAGCTAGTCCCAGAGGGGACTACGATTTCACTAATCACAACTTAGGCTTCTTTTCTCAGTCCCTAAAAATAAATGCCCAGTCGGGTTTGGGAGAAATGAACTCACTGAACTGTTTCCTCATCTTCCTGGTGTCAGCAGTGTCTTTGAGGATCTGTGGCTCCTGGCCATAAAGATTCACACACAATTCCAGCGATAGTGTAGCTCCCCACAGCTATCCCCTGAGGACTCGGTGGCTGCCGGGGATGTCCCGAGCCGTCCCAGGCTCAGAGCCCTGTTGGTAATGAATTCACACTGAGAGCAGCTCTGGAACCGACTTCAAGGGCCCCTCATTGCTTAAACATTCCACACTTATAGATTCAGCCAGCTATGTGAATTGTGTTGTGACTCTTGAGATTGAGATCATTCGTGCATGGGACAGGGCGAGTGGCAACAATTTGATGACCTGTTTGATGTCCCTTTGAAGACTTATTTAATACCACAGTTTGTACCTTTCGTTGGTGATTTCATATTTTTTTGCCTTCACGCTTACTTATTTTTATTTGTTATTTTCACGTGGGTGGCGGTTTTGCCTGTGTGTATGGCTGTGTGTCACATACATACTGTATGTAGTCAGAACTACAGTCACAGGCAGTTGCGGGCTGCCACATGGGTGCGAGGAGTAGAACCTGTGTCCTCTGGAAGAGCAGCCCGTGTTCTTAGCTGTTGAGCCGGCCCTGCAGCTTATTTACTCTCTCATTCACTTTGTGTGTATGTGTTTAGGTGCTCACATGGAAGGCAAAGGTCAGCTTGTGGAAGTAGTTCCTCTCCTCCCACGCGGCTTCCGGGGACTGAACGCGTGTTGTCTGTCAGGCTTGGTGGCAGTGTTGTCAGGCTTGGTGTCAGCGCCTTCACTCCTGAGCATCTTGCTGACCCCGTATTTCTCATTTTTGAATGGCCGGAGAAATGGGTCCGCAGTTAGAGAACCTGGGTTTGATGTCCAGCACCTACATGGCAGCTGACAATTGTCTGTAACTGTAGTCTCGAGGGATCCAGTGCCACCTTCTGGCCTCTACAGCCACCAGGTACACAAGAGGCACACAGACACGCGTGCAGGCAAAATCCCCACACACATAAAATAAAATTAAACAAAAGTCAAGTGACTGTCAGCCCAGCGCTGGCAAGGAGGCATTGGCATCCCTTAGGGAAAATCGCTCATATAATAATAAGCTCTATTCTGATTGGACCCCTTGTGCTGGTGGCTGTGCATTCAATGTGACCGGCCAACTGTGCATACCCAGCAAGGTGCCTTTAAATGGAAACACGAGTCAGCAAGGTTAGAGGCTGATGACAACTCTGAAGGAACACGGCCACAGTAGTTAGCTAGAGCCATCCTGATGTCTTAAAGGGAACGACCACAAATAATGAAAGCTGGGCATTTGGAACAGAAGTCCTGACCAAGGAAGCTTCCGTGTGTGTGATAAGATCTAAACTGTCGGAACACAGAGTGTCTGTCTGTTTTCCTGCACTTGTAACAAGGATGTTAAAACCACAGACTCTCCTTTCGGGGGCCAGAATGTTCGTAGCCTCCAGTTTCGCCATGGGGTACCTGGAGAAGAGACCCGAGAGGCCAGAATAAGTCGCTGGAGATGGAACCTTAGCTCAGCTGGTGAGGCTGTCCCAGGTGAGGAGTGGGAAGCAGCTGTGATTCCCAACTTGTTTGAGTTTTCAGCTGTGACATACACATACGCGGGCATCTGCGGCGGGCCAGCATTTGTAGAAGAGGACGGGCAGTTAAGAAGGGGTCAGACTGTCCCCATAGCCTTGAGTCAGGGACACATTGTAGAGGAATTTATGGCTGCTCCAGAGACTTAGTTTACTTGAGCAATTTATGGCTGTGTGACCGGAGACCAGTTTACCCAAGGTAGACTTAGTATTTAAAGTCTCGTAGGAATACGCTCATGAGATGGCATAGCTCAGCATCCCACTATGATTTTACCATGTTAGCATGCACTCCCCTCTCCTCTCATCTAAATAACACGTTACAATTTAATTTACATAAGGCAATTCCTTTTAAAGAAACTTCATTACATTATTTTGTGCATGTGTGTATATACGTGTGTGCGAGTGCATGCGTGTATTTGAGTGTATCCACGTGCCATGACACATGTGGGGGTCTGAGAACAACTTCCTGGAATTGTGGTTTTTCTTCTACCATGAGGGACACAGAGATCAAACTCGGGTCCCTGGGCTTTGGTGGCAAGTGTCTCTAACTGCTGAGCCACCTACTCAAGGCAATTCTTTAAGATGAGAAATAAGTATCAAAATGCAAGCTAGATTACTAAATTTTTTAGATATTTATTATATATATATACACTGTGTTCTGTCTGCTTGTATCTCTGCATGCCAGAAGAGGGCGCCACATCTCATTACAGATGGTGTGAGCCGCCATGTAGTTGCTGGGAATTGAACCCAGGTCCTCTGGAAGAACAGCCAGTGTTCTTAACCACTGAGTCATCTCTCCAGCCCTAGATTACTTAGTTTTTAAGCTTTGCTTTTTATACTTTGCTTAATCTTCAAACCTTGTAAACTACAGTCTGAGTAATGTGACTCACAAGGTGCAAAATCATTTATCCTGCCTTCATGAAGATGATTGATGGATCTCTCCCTCCGGAGAAGCCCTTGTCTGTGTCTTGGGTTGAGTGTGTTCTGTCCTTTCCCTAAGAAATTCTCTCCCAATGCCCATGCTTCGTTAAAACACGCACTTGCCCTTATCTCTACCTAATAAGTTCTCTAACTTTGCTTCACTCTGAATTTCTTTTCTTCAGGCATGGTCAAGGGTCTGGCTTTACCGGAGTGGGTGTCCCTAAGGGGAGAACTCGGGTTATTGGCAGTTCTGGTCTGAGTCTCCCTGCTGCCTAACTCACCAAAGTACAATAGGGTATTAATTATCGGCATCCTCAGCCATGCTGAGTCAGCCTTCATTTTCAAACAGCCTACTGGCTCCACCCAGCCTGCAGAGATGGAGGGCCCGTCTTCAACTTTACTAACTGCTCCAGATTACAACTCACCAGCCACCAGTCCTGGAATCTTTCTGTCCTATTTGGTAGTGATGACAAATTCTGCCTAGGGAGACCTGTGGCCTCCCACCGTGTCTTAGGGTTTCTGTTGCTGTAAAGAGGCACCATGACCGCGGAAACTCAAGAGAGCATTTAATGGGGGTGACTTACAGTTTCAGAGGTTTAGTCCATTATCATCATGGTGCGACATGGTGGCGTGTAGGCAGACATGGTGCTGGAGACGTAGCTGAGTGTCCTTCAGGCAACAGGAAGTCGTCTGAGACACTGGGTGTGGCTTGAGACCTTAAAGCCCGCCTCTACATTGACACACTTCCTCCAACAAGGCCACACCTCCTAATGGTGCCTTCCTTGGGGGCCACTTTCTTTCCAACCACCACTCACTGCCTCCGGGGCCAGCTAGAGAAAAGGGGGAAGCACAGTGAGCAGATGGCCCGGGACTGGACCCGGTCTGTGTCTCTAACACGTAAGGACACGCGATCTCATGGATGCACGTGTTCTTCAGAGGAGCAGCTGAGAGGCCACAAGTCCAGTCTGCTCCAGAGTAGACGAGTGGTGGAAATGTTGAACTGTGGTGTCGGGACAGGTGTCAGCTAAGGCTAAGTCCAGTGAGTATGGCGTTTGTCAGTGTTGTGCGTGGTCACCTGCTCGCAATGGACATCCTCAGAGAACAGGAAGCCATGCCAGCCATGGTCCCCAGCTCGTCTGTACCCAGGGCTGGTGTGACAGTGCGTCATTTGCTGTCCTGTCTCAGGTGCTTCGTTCTGGGAGCTCAGCTCTTCCTGGTGCTTGGGAGGACAAGTTTCTTCCCCACCACGGTGATGATGCAGAGGCCCACTCAGGGGAGGCCTGGAGCTCTTGGGGAGAAAAATCACCAACAAAAAACACCTTAATTTCATCCTTTGTAACTGAAAGCCAGCATTGCCCTCAGGAAGGAAACAACTAGACCGACTTATTACTCATATTACTATGTCACCAAGAGAATGACAGTCATTTCTACCTCACATGAAGTCTTGAAAAATCATTTATTTCTCTAATTTGAAATTAAGTGATTAGTGGGCCCTGCTGAGTTTTATTGATTTGTCAGTACAATTATTGTTACTTTGGCTATTTGGAAGCAGGCTCTCACTCTTGAACTCCTGTCTGTCCCCTCGCCTCCGCTTCTGAGAGCTAGCATTACAGGTGGGAGCCGCCACTCCCATTCTGGGTTTTGTTGTTTAAGATGATGCTAACAGGGCCAGTGAGATGACTCAGCAGGTAAAGGCTCCCGCCACTAACCCTAACTCCCGGAGCTCAATACCCAGCCTGCATGGAGGAAGGAGAAACCACTTCTACAGATTACCTAACGATTTTCACATGTGTCCTGCGGCATGCACACCCCCCATAAAAGTAAAGTCAGTACTTTTAAAAAGACACTGTCCATAAGGAATACATACTGCTATATTATAACTGTGTGTGTGTGTGTGTGTTTTTTTTTTTTTTTTTTTTTTTTTTTTTTTTTTTTTTTTTTGTGTGTGTGTGTGTGTGTGTGTGTGTGTGGTGCTAGGGCTCAAACCCAGGAACTTGATCATGCTGGGCAAGGGCCTCAGACCTTAAAATATTTTGCTAACTATGGGCTGGAGAGATGGCTCAGCAGTTAAAGAGCACAAGCTGCTTTTGCAGAGGGCCTGGCTTTGGTTGCCAGCACACACATGGTGACTCCCAACCATCCATGACTTCATTTCCAGGGGATTCAGCGCTACCTTCTGACCACTGCCGGCGCCAGGCACACATACGGCACAAGTGTGCAAATATATAGTCTATGCACATACAATGCACACAAATAAAAAAAAATCTAAAGTTTTCAATACCTTAATAATTACATTCCAGTAAAGTTAATGCCCTCTGCCATCTTACTTTGTTGTTGTTTTTTATACCAGCTTTATTGAAATGTAATTCATGTACCACAGCACCGATTTCAGCCCACAATCTGATTTAAGAGCATTTTTGCTCCCTTTAAAAGAGACCCCATTAGCAAACCTCCATGCTCTTTTGTCCACACTCAGCCCCTTGCCAACTGTGAATCTGCTCTCTCAGTTCACCCCTCTCAGTTCACCTGCTCCGGATATTTGAGACGCGTGGGCTATTTGTGAGGTCTTTAGTGATCACCTCTGGCACAGTGCAGTGTGGTCGCAGACATTCAGATTTGTGTGTTCTCAGCGCAGTCAAAGCGTCGCTGTGGGAAAGCATCCGTAGACCCGCTCGTCTCCTGTCCGCCTTCCTCCTTGCTCCCAAGCCAGGCTGGACCTTTGTTTAGGTACTGACACTGTCCCTAGTCGGTCACCCAGCGGGTAAGATGTGCAGCTTGCCCTGGGGCTCCCTTGCCCCAGCCCTGAGTCACCCTGAACCTTGTGCTGGTATGACACCTAGTAGAAGCAGGTGTCTGGGGGTTCCCTAGGTAGTGTTCCCTATGGCTGGCAGCTCTTGCGCATGGATTATGAGACCTCACCCTGTTCTGAGTGTGTGTAGTGCAGTGAAGAGTAAGAGACCAGACCCAAGGTGCCCTGGCACCACCAGCCGCCCCAGGGTCTTCTCCCGTATCTCCCCCCACCACCCCAGGAATCCGCCAGCCTTTCCAGAGAACAAGCCTTCCGTGGGAAGGTCTGAATCTCTGCCTCTCTGCGGTTCTCGGATCCTAAAACCTGTGCACATGGTGTCTGTGGGCCGTGCTATTGTCTGCGTTTCCTTTTTCGCGTGGGTGAGAGCCAGATTGGCAAGTGCAGTGTGAATGGAGGAGCGAGCGTGAACAGAGCCACTTGGTTGCTGATGTCTCTCTGATCTGTTTCTCCCCTCCTTCCCCACCCCCTCCCAGCTCCGGAAGAGAAGGAAGTCATCAGAGGACAGTATGGCAAGCTGACGGATGCCTATGGCTGCCTCGGGGAGCTGAGGTTAAAGTCTGGTGAGTATCCGTGGCTCAGCAGCCTGGCCTCCGTGCTGTGAGCCATCTCTGGTGTTAGCCTGGGGAGCCTGTCCGGTTAGATAGTCTTTGTTAACTACTTTCATTTCTGAAGACGCTGCTCTATATTTCTCGGCCTTCTCCTCCAGGTGGGAGGAAAGCGGGGTGGCGGTGGCTTGGTGGTCGCAGAGGAGGGCCGTGGGTGCTGGGAAGTGTACCTGCCTTGTTGTCTTCCGGACCTAAGTTTTCCCGAGGAGGCCGGGCTTCTGTTCTGGTGTTATCTGTGCTCTTCAGGCATCTGACTCGTTAGGTGCGTCTGGTAGGTAGACTTGGACCACGGCTCAAACCATCGCCTGGAGCGGCATCACGGGACATCCTGGGTGGGAGGGCTGGTCAGGGGGTGGCCAGGAGAGAAACTGCGACACTCTCTGTGTGAGTGAGGGAGAAAAGGAGACTGATTCCAAATGAATCCTCCGACTAAAGAAAGAACACACAGGAAGACGTGGGCAGCTCTGCTTGCCCTGAGCCACGGCAGCCACGGCTGCCACAGTTCTGAGGTGCCTGCCCTACAGCCATCCTCTCATCCCTCCGGGGAGGTGGGGGTGAAGCCTGCTGTAGGTCGGTCCCGCCTATCATAAAGACTGGGCTGTGGCATCTGGTGGCCTTTCCAGCCAGGGCCAGGATGCAGGTCACATTCCTCCAAATGGGATCGGCTGGGAAACTTCCAAATGCAGGCCGTGGGGGCTTTTCCTGAGCCAAGCATGTGGAACTTCTCCGCAACACACGGCCTCGGTTTTCACAGACAGGGTTTCAGGGCTGGCCAAAAGACGTTGACATGCTTGTTGTTACTCTTCTGGGCCATTTCTGTGGTGGGGTGCCCCCCCACACACACACACACACACACACACACACACACACACACACACACACACACACACACACACACACACACTGGCTTTGATGATTGCGCTCCTCGTTTCCAAATCAGAAATGTTTAGGGAAAACATTGGGTGCTCACATGACAAAATTCATTTACTTCCTAGAGGCCGGTCTTGTGCCAAAGGCTGGGCCTCTGTGTTAATGTGTTCAGTCTTCTGCACCAGCCAACGCTGTCCTCTCCCTGGTTACAGAAAAGGAGAAAGGGGACAGGTTCAGAGAGTTCCTGACTCGCCTTAGGGTGAAGAGGCCGGCTGCCTCCAAACACTCATGAGAATGTTGGGTTTGGGCTGGGCTTTGCCTCTTTCGGAGGCTCTTTCTGAGAGTGTAGAGCGCTGATCTTCCCCTGTGAGGGTCATTAGGGTGGTGCTTCCCCGGCACTGTCCTGTGATCTGGCTTTGGTGTTAGTTAGCCTGCTCCCCAGGGAGGCAGACTTGACTGTCATCCTGCTCACACACAGAAGGGAAGGCCTGGACGCTGCCCTCTGGCATGCTTCTGCAGTCCCCTTTCGTCACTTGGCATGGTTCGCGGTCACTCTTAAAGGTACAGTTGGCAATGTTTTGGGAGACGAATGCCTGATGGGGACTCGGACTCAGGAAAGCATGGTAATTGACAGTGGTCTGAGTCGATTTCACGTGGGACCTAGATTTTACACGTGCCCTGTGGCATCTCGTGTGTCTTTCTGTTAGGAGGCTGGTGTCCAACGACAGGAAGAGAGACATATGATGCCTTTAACTTGTTCACAGGACAGGGATTTTCCTGAGCTGTGGGGTGAGGTCAGATACTGGTATTGGTTCTGGGTAGGAAGGGAAGAACCTGTAAAGAATCCTTGTCTGGGTGAGCCTGGGTATCTGTGCTGTCCACGGCAGGGAGAGGAGTGGTGAAGCGCCCTGCGTCCAGGCTGGCTGCGTCCATCCTCTTTGTTGAGCTAGTACCCCGTCCCTCTAAGGAGCGAGTGAATACAGCCTCCTGTGGGCCAGGCAGACCAGCCAGCCAAGCTAGGGCGCCTGATCAGAGGGAGGCTGAGATGCATAGTGAAGCCACCAGCATGGTTTCTGATGTCCTCCCAGGTCTCAAAACTGCCCTCAAGAGTCCCGTACAGAGCTGGCTGCAAGCCTGTCGAGACCTGGTAAGGAAGTGTGACCTTAAGTGTGTTGGAATGGTTTGCTCTCCTGTCAGCATGTTCTAGAAAGTGTGTGTCTGAAAGATGGGAAGATTGGACATTAAAACCAACCACCCCTCTCCGGTGTGTTCAGGAAGCTCTGGCCCGAACCTACTTTACTCACCTCTGTGTCTCCCTGACGTGGGATGCTTCCCTCCGTGCTTCTCACCCTTGGGTGTTTGGGGCGATGGAGGGTGGTGCCCTGTGGGGTGTGGCCCTTGGGTGTTTGGGGCGATGGAGGGTGGTGGTGCCCTGTGGGGTGTGACCCTTGGGTGTTTGGGGCGATGGAGGGTGATGGTGCCCTGAGGGTTTGGCCCTTGGGTGTTTGGGGCAATGGAGGGTGGTGCCCTGTGGGGTGTGGCCCTTGGGTGTTTGGGGGCGTTGAAGGATGGTGGTGCCCTGTGGGGTGTGGCTTCTGACAATTCCCTCTTGGGGTTTCAGTTCAGACAAAGTTAAAGTTCAGTCCTTTAAAAGAAAACAGGCATTTGTTAGAAATTGAGAAACAACTGAGGTTTCGTAAAAGCCCACCCCAGCTCCTGAGGGCAGGACATGGTAGGAGCCCCAGGGTGAGCTGTGATCTGTCTGGCTCTCACACAACACACAGCATAGAAAGTGAACACGGCAGAAAGAAGAACCCACCCCCATGGTCCTGGGTTCCGTTCTCCCTTGACCCGAGCTGTCAAGACCTCCCTGTTTGCTAGCTGCTAGGGGCCATTCAGACCCCAGTCTGCAGTGGATTATGTCTCCTGCAGCTCTGCAGTGCCCAGCCTGTGAACCCGCACATGATAGATAGCCCTGGAGATTCTCCCGTCAGATTCTCCCGGCTTCCGGGTCCATCTCACAACTGGCTGGGCTTCTGTTCTGTAGGACAGTTGCTTCATCTGTGAGAGAGCAGAGACCGCCTCCTCTCTTCCCCACATAGCTAATGCTTTTTTACATTGTATGTGCTCACTTATATATTTATTTACTGTGTGTCCGCGTGTGTGGCCATGTATACGCGTGGCTTTTGTGTTGCGGTCAAAGGACAACATTCAGGAGTTGGTTCTCTCCTTCTGCCATGCAGGAACCTGAGCTAAGGTCACGGGCTGGCTGATTTTGTCAGCTTGACACATCCTAGATATATCTGGAAAGAGGGAATCTCAATTAAGGAATAGTCTCCATCAGATTGGCCTGTGGGAAAGTCTGTGTGGCATTTTCCTGATTGGGGATTGATGTAAGAAGGCCCAGCCCACTGTGGGTGATGCTGTCCTTGGGCAGTTGGCTCCGGGCTGTAAAAGAAAAGTAGCTGAACAAATCAGAGGGAGCGAGCCAGCGAGCAGCACCCTCTTGGCCTCTGCATCAGCTCCTGCCTCCGGTTCCTTCCTTGGCTCCCGTTGCTGACGGCATGGGTAACAGACACATATCCAGGTTAATTATGGTCATGGTATATAACACGGGCTACGAAAAGCAAGCGAGGACAGGTCATCAGGCGTGGAGGCAAGTGCTTTACTAAATGAACCGTCTTGCCAGCCCAGCACACAGATGCCAGCTTTTATTTTTTTTTTTTTATTAGTGTGTACAGACACATGCGAATCATGCTGTACGTGTGGAGATCAGAATCAACTTGTTCCAATCCCCATTGTTGGTGTCCTGGGAACTGAACTCAGGCCACCAGGCTTGCCAACAAGTGCCTTTACCCACTGAGCCAGCTCACAGCCCCCCCCCAAACAGTTTTTAAGAGTTCTTATGGGGGGGGGCATGATAGCCTTGAGATCTCCAAGTCTAAGGAGGCTAGTCATGGGATGGGGATGCAGTGGTGACAGTGGCCATCCTGAGACTGAAGGGAGGGAACCTGCATCCTAAGAAGCTCTGCTGTCAGTTTCCTCTGCCATTGCCACAGCTACAGTGTCAAAGGAGCTTTGAGAAGTCCACGGGCCGGGCTGGTGGCTACGGTGGCTGTTTCCTTGAATTGTCACAATACAGGCTTACAGAGGTTACTTCAGAAGGGGATTTCTCGGGAGAGGGATGACTGAGTAACTAACCTTTTGTTTTGTTTTAAAATAGGGTTTCCTGTGTAGTTCTGGCTGTCCTGGAACTCGCTCTGTAGACCAGGCTGGCTTCGAACTCACAGAGATCCACCTGCCTCTGCCTCCCCACTGCTGGAATTAAAGGCATGCGCCACCACCACCCCCCGCCTGTCACTAACCTTTCGAGACTCAGGACTCCCACGTTCTTGTAGCAAGACTTTAAATGGACTGGCCATTGTCAGTCTTTGAATAATTTAATACTCATACCCAGCAGTTTGTTGGTAGATGCTTGGCATCTAGGTGTGGGAGTGGGGAGTCTGATATATAGTGTCCGCCCATTTCCTTGGTGTAAGTAGGCTAGCTAGCCCATGAGAGCCCGGCCACATGGCAGGAGTCAGTGTACTGCTTCTGTGTACACTGTGCAAACAGAAGGGAAGAGGGACCATGCCCTGGGGCAGCTTTAGAGCCAAGCGTATCAGTGAAGAGAGAAGTCATGGGCAGGCACGGGATAGAAGCTAGTCTGTGGAGTCTTTGTATCCTGTGTTGATTGGCGCTGCAGGAAGGTGGTAGTAGCGGCAGTGGCGCCCTCTAGTGTTATGGCTGTCATGCAGGCCTTCAGCATCAGGACCCTTACTTAGGCCTGCAGGAAGTCATCCTGCAGCTGACCCTGAAGCCTGAGACAGGCCTAGGGAGGCATGGTGATTCTTCAGCCCTTAACAGCAGGTGGTGGTGTGGCTGCCAGGCCGTGAGTGTCCGAGACCCTTGGCCTTAGAGGCCCTTTATAACCTGTGGTCCTTTGCTCACAGCCCGCCATCCTCTCAGGCACTGACTGCCCTGGCTGTCTCTCTGTCAGCCCGCCTGCTGTCTTGCCACTTTTGCAGCTTGGTCTGTGGCTGCTGGGGTTTGCTGCTGTTTCTTGTTGTCCCCCTAAGGCTGCAACACCAAGGCCAGCAGCACAGCCTCTCCCAGCCCACTCACTGAGTGAGCCAAGAAGGGTTTTTAGACCAATCAGGAGACAGACACCTCACATGTAAATTAAGATTTGTGTTCGCACCAATCAGAGCACACTTTGAATATAAATGGAAGTGTGTGTGTTTGCACCAATCACAGCACACTTTGCATATAAATGGAAGTGTGTGTTTGCACCAACCTCTGCAATCCCCCAGGTAGGCCACTGGGAAAGAGACTCTGTCTTTGGTTGCAATGTCGTCTATGATGCCTAAGGTAACAAAATAAGTTTGGAATCAACTGTTCTGAACTGTCCTAGCAAAGGCTGTGCCAGAGCCACAGCTGTCATCCTTGTGTAGTTTTTTTTTGTTTTGTTTTTTTCCCAAGGCATCTGTGGTGTCTTCAGGACAGCTGGCATTAGCACAATGGTAATCTACCAGCCCCTTAAATGTCTTTTTGCTCAAGGCAACAAAGAATCCAACAGCTGCCAATTAGTTAGACTGCCCATCCCCCACTGCCCTTACCTATTTATAGGAAAATGAAAATGAATGCCAGGAGTCTTACAATAAAAACTCAAATAATTTTTTAACATTGATTATTATTTTAAGAGGTGTTTTTTTTTTCCCCCAGTGCTTAGCACCTGGCCAGTGCCCTACAGAGCAGGAGTCTCTATCTGCTGTCACAATATACTTTTAAGATGCAGGTGAACCAGGTGGCGGTGGCACAGACCTTTAACCCCAGCACTCGGGAGGCAGAGGCAGGCGGATCTCTGAGTTCCAGGCCAGCCTGGTATACAGAGCTACACAGAGAAACCCTGTCTTGGAAAACAAACAAATGAAAAGATGTAGGTGAAAACTTGGGTTTGCTTATTTATTTATTTTTGATGCCATAGCAAAGTTCCAGAGACAAGATCTGTGCCCTGCAAACACTGGAACTATCTATCTTATACTCTAAAGATTAAGGTATCAAAAAGCTAGGGGGCAGACAGACCTCAGGCTTAAAGAAAACCCATCCCATGTTTGCAGTGGGGTTTCAACCACAACAGTGTGCCTCAGTCATGGTGTAGCTCCCCTGGGGACCTTGCACATAAAATAGCAGTGGTGGCCTTCGAGATCAGTGTTTCAGGCCCATTGTCACCACTCCCAATCAGTAGCATGGCGAGTGCCCACTGTAGAGCAGGTCTTAGCCTGACTAGCTTGCCCAAGTGGCGTAGCCCGAAAGTGGATTCAGGCGATCCCAGGTCCCCTTCTCAGACACCCCTGGACTCTTAGCCTCTAATACCTCTTCCCCCCTTCCCCGCTCTGTAAAACGGGCTGATCGTATGCTTGCTGGGACAACTGTGTCACGGTTTGTATAGCGCAGTACCTGGTGCATGAAGCATCGACTGTGTGTCGGCCCTATTGAGGCATTTGGCTCTGCCGTCCACCCAAAGTGTACACCGAGGGCTCGAAGTCGCCTGTACCTTCTGATGAAGGGTGCCTTCCTGTGGTGGCACCATCCCTTCTCCTTCTCTGTAAGAGCCCTCTTTCCCCTGCCGCACGAGCCCTCCTCGTCACCCTCTCCTTCACTGAGCCCCCAGCCCAGACCACGGGGGCCTTCTGTGTGCAAGTGGACGTTACTGGATACTGGTTTTCCCTAGCGCCAGGCTCGTCAGTCCAGACAGCCAGGTGCCGAGGCTGTGCACTGTCTCCGCCCCACTGAAATCCGCCTGCCCTGCTGGGAAAATGTCACCTTAACCGTGCTCTCAAAGTGGCCTCCCGGGGATGGACATGCCAAGCTAGTATCCTGGCCCTGTGGGCGCCCTTCTTCCCCAAGTGCATCAGCCCGCGTGAATGAGCCAGGACCTATGAGCTACATACTCAGCCACTGCTCTTGAATAAAAACCGTCACCCCCCTCGCTGGAGCTACAGCCTTCCAGGGAGTGTGAGCAGGGCAGCCGGCTGGAGGCAGCGGGTGCTGGGATCAGCTGCCTTCGTGGTCTTTTCTGAGAGTGTGTGCTCAGACATGGGGTGGTGTAAACATCTTTGCGGCAGTGAGAGGCTGTTGTCCTTTTGGAGTAACCCTTGCTTGGGACATATCCCTTGAGCCTCAGCAGGCTGGGGGGACATCTTGATAGATCTAAGCCCATTGCCTCTGGGGACTGGCTCTTGGGCCCTGTCTTTTAAAGGGACACACTACATTGTCACCACCCCACTTGGGTAGTACTGTTACTGTTGCAATTTGAGAAAAGTGGTGCTCGTGACAAAGACACCATGCAACAGGGTCAAGCCCAGGGGTTGTTGTTGTTATTTGTTTGGTTGGCTTGGTTGGGGGGGGGGGGCAGGAAAAGGGGGAGACCAGGCTCCGGAGACAGGAGCAGCAGAAGAGAAGAAAGAGGGAGAGAGAAATGAGGGAGAGAAAGATGGGAGGTGGGCGGGGCCCTTTTAAAGGGGAACATAGTGAACGTGCACAGGTGGTGCTCTTAGTGGCTGCAGCTGAGGACGTATCCTGTCCGAACCCCAAGGACAGGCCAGTACTAACAGAGGCCTGAGTACTAACAGTTCCGCAGCAGGGCGCATGGGACAGAAAAGGAGCAGCCAGGGACAGTGTGGCGGGGTCTTGGAGAAGGGTGTATCAGTCTGCTGCTCTGGAACTTATTTAGGAAGTGTTCACACAGCTGTGCTGCTGGGGGTGATGGTATACACTAAGTTCCTGCTCCAGCTGCTGAGGGACACAGCTGGAATGAAGGCTCCTGGCTCTCTGTGCCCACGTGCTTCTGCTGCGAAGCTTCTGGCACAGAGAGGCACCCTGCTGTGTCTTTGGAGAGCTGGTCTGACTTCCTGGAGGAGGTGCTGCCCATGGACAGAAGGAGGGGCAGGTTCACCCAGTGAGGGAAGGGCAGGCTCCTGGTGTTCTGGAAGGTGTGCGTCTAGGACTGAAAGCTCGCCCTTCCACCCTGCCAGGACAGAGCTGAGGCTGGGAAGTCAGTCGGGAGGTTGGACGGTGACCTTTGCTGGGCAGATGGCAATGGAGCCTTTATCCAAGTGGGAAGATGCCTCCCATAACACTAGAGCGTCTGTAAGAGAGTGTGGTACATTGGGGAACCAGCAGTGCACAGCCCTGGAGAGCAGCTGCCTGGGAACAGTCCCCATATGGGGAGGGGGTGAGAGACGGGGCAGGGCGCAGAGCGGCAGGCCTCAGGGGAGGCTTCCGTTCCTATCGTGGGGCAGTCCGTGGGAGCCACAGAGGGATCTGAGTGGGGGAGCTCTTCTATCAGCTGTGTTTAAGAATGCCGTGCCTACTGTAGCTGTAAGAGCCAAGGCAGTGGGTAAGGGGTGGGGCCAGGGCTAAGGAGGGGGATTGGAAGGCGTTGGGCACAGATTTGGAAGAGGGCCAGGAAGGGAGGCTGCTAAAAGATGCCTGGGACCCAAAGCCTCTCTATCCATCCTATGGACCGCGCTGAGGCTGGGAGGTGAGCAGAATGGTGAGCTGCGGGGAGGCCTGTGGGAAAGCCTTCACATCAGCATCACCCTAGAGTCCGTTAGAGCAGAAGCTACTTTTCTGAACTGCGGAAGAATACAAACTTTTGATGGGTGCTACTGTTTGAGTTACAGGCTGGGTAGCTCGGCCACCACCTAGGCCTAGGGAACAAGAGCTAGAAAGGCCCTCCACTTAGGGTTGGGGTTTACTCTGGGATGCAGCCTGCTCAGTGTCCATAATCCTTCATCATTTCTGTCTGTGCCTCTTCCAGGTGGTGTCCCCTTGAGCTTTCTGGTGTTGGTGACCGGCTGCACGTCAGTGGGCAGGATTCCAGATGCAGAGATCTACAAAATCACTGCCACTGAGTTCTGCCCCCTGCAGGAAGAGACCAGAGAAGAGGACCGCCTTCTTGCCCTGAAGAAGATCCTGAGCTCAGGCGTGTTTTATTTCGCTTGGCCCAATGATGGCTCCAGTTTTGATCTGACCATCAGGGCTCAGAAACAGGGTGATGACCGCTCTGAATGGGGGACCTCGTTCTTCTGGTAAGGGACCGGGTCACAGAGGGCAGATCCTGGGTAACCCCTGAGCCATTGCCTTCCATCTTGCATCTGTCCAGGGACTGGGTCAGCTGTGGAGTGGCACTGAGAGTCATATTTGTTCTCTGTGCAGTGAGAAGATCATTGATCCAGCGTCCCTGCCCTGTAGGCTTAGCGGTCCCAGGTAGCCCGCTAGAAAGGAAACGGTTTCCTGGGTTAAGAGTGTTGGGGCTTTACATGCTCTGGCCTGTTCTGCAGCGATGCTCTTTAGTTGACCCGACCCTTGGACCGTGCACATGCCCTGCCGTGTGGAAGCTGAGTAGGCAGAGATTGCAGGGAGCATGCTCAGGCCCTCTCTGTAGCCCTGCTATCCTCAGGCCTGTTAGGGATGAGAGAAACAGGCAGAAGCGTTGGGTGAGAATCCTGCTGCTTGTGTCCTAGCAAACCTTGTCTTTAATGCTTCAGCCCCAGCAGCCCCCTCTGGAGCCGCACCAGCCTCCCAGCCAGACACAGACATGGAGGCTTGTCCCTGTCCTTCCTTGGTGCCTGCCTGGCTTTGCCCTCGGGAGCCAGCAAAGGTTTCCATGGGAGGATGAGGGTCCCTTCGGTAACTTTAGCTCCCTGCTCATGAATTCCTCATTTCTGTTGATACAGCTACCTCTGTTACATCCGCACATTCATCCCTATCACCCAGGCTTTACAGCCTCCAGGGTCCCCTCCAGTTTACCCATTTATGTGGTCAGGTTTAGAACACGTGTGACCCCTTCCTGTCTTGTTACCACGCATGTTCTAGCACCGTGGGTGGGGGCGGGGTCCGAGACCCGCTCCACATCTAACCAGCTGCCCAGGTATGTGCGGACCATGCATTTAATTGAAGATGCTAGGTGCTTGCTGGATTTTCTCTGGCATCTGATTATTCTTTGGGGACCAGCATGTGCCTTAGTACTGTCACAGACCCTCCTGAAGCTATTGCCCAAGGCTGGGGAGGTCTCATGCCAGAGGTTCAGGAACAGTTTTAAAGCAGGGATGCCTGTGAACACAAAAGAGGCCGTGGCGTGCCTTGGAGACAGTAGATCCTGGGTATCTGGCTCACCCCAGCACTTTTGTACCCACTTTCCCATTGACCGCTCTGTGGCGGAAGATGTGAGGCAGCACAAAGCCAGGGAGGTGAAGAGGCAGGACCGAGAGGGCTTGGAGGAGAGGAGGCCCTTTTGAAGTAGATACCAGACTAGATTTGGATTTGGGAGGAGGAACTATCTCTGGAATGTACTAGGTGGGTACCCACCCCAGCCCAGGAAGCCGACCACATCTGAGTCAGCAGGCAGAGTGGCCACAGCCAGATCTCCCAAGGTCTGGAAGCCAGAGCAGGAGGCAGGTGGAGCCCACATACGATACAGGCGGCGAGCACAGAAGGGGAGAGTGATGGGCTGTCATTCCCTCATGCACTTGAGGCCTGGCGGGATGTAGGAAGCCTTCACGATCGGTCCGGATCTCTCCTTCCTGGGCTCTGAGCTGCCCTCCCCAGAGTCACATAAGTAAGCTGATCAGAGTTGTCCAGTTGACAGAGGCTCCTCCCCGTGCCCCCTACCCCCGTGACAGGGGACATAGCGGCATGGCCAGCCACTATGTTTAAGTGTGTTACTTAAAGTAGTTTATTGTCTGAAGTTCAGAGAGTGGCGAGGAAAGCAGCCTGTCTTTGTGAGGTATTGCTTCTTCGCCATCTTGACACAGAGGCTGTGCCTGTGAGGACCCAGCTGGTGAGCAGGGCTCCCGGCTGGCTGGCTGGCTGGCTGGCTGGGGGTGGCTGTGGCTGGCAGTGGTCACATTCCCAGAAGCTTGCTTCTTCAGGGCAAGGGCTTTGAGAGACGGAGATCCCGCTCTTGCACACATGAGGGAATTAAGCTCTAGGGCAGGAACGATCTTCCTTTTTTTAAACAAATAGGCCATTGTGACCTAGATTTGTTCCAGACCCTGTAAGAGAAAGTTCCCCGGTGACAAGCCTCAGACTGGCTCTGTTTGGGCCTCCTGGGTATGAGGGAGGCTGGGGAGGGGGGGATGGGAGGGTAATGCTGCCCTGTGCAACCGTGGGGCTTTCATCTGGGAGGGCTGAAGCTGCTGTGGCGGTGACAGAGAGCTCGCCAGCGTGAATCAAGCCCTGAGTTCTAACCCTAGCTACAGCCAATCAATCTGCAAACCAAGGAAAAAGAAAATCTCAGCCTTGGCAGCCTTGGCTTAGAACACCACACTGGGCAAGCATTGTACAATTCTCATGATGCCGTGGTTTCATTAGGTGGGATTTCTCGCCGTAATACCTTTCACGGGGCACTAAACATGGATTATGGGTGGGTTAAACCAGTCCATGCCAATGGCTTTTTAATGGAGCCTTGTAGACTTTTGCATGTGTCCTGATTTTTGTTTTATTCTTCTCTCCTATGCTACATCCTGACTTCAGCCTGCACTCCCTCCCCCTCCTGCCAGCCTCACCCACCCACCCTCCCCAGGTCCACTGCCCCTCCGTTTCCCTTCAGAAAAGAGCAGGCCTCCCAGGGATATCGACCAAACACGGCCTAACAAGATGCAGTAAGACTAGAGACAAACCCTCTCGCATCAAGGCTGTATAGACCTTGTATAGACCTCACATTGTATAGACCTCATTCTGTATGTGTGCAAATGTGTAATGTATGTAAGTGCATGCATATTTAATACGGTTTCCATGTTATGCTACCTTTGCCCATTATTACTTAATTAAACCCCAAGTGATGTTCTTTTAATATATTTTTTTTCAGACAGGGTTTCTCTGTGTAGCCCTGGCTGTCCTGTAAACCAGGCTGGCCTCAAACTTGGAGATCCACCTGCCTCTGCCTCCTGAGTGCTGGGATTAAAGGCATGTGCCACTACTGCTGGTCTAAAACATGAGTAACATGCTGTCTCAAAAAAACAGAAACAAAACCTGAATTTCAAAGCATCCATCTCCCTTTAGAACTTCCTGAGGCTTAATGGGTTTCCTGCCCGGACAAGATGTTTCCGTTTGGGTGAAATTGCATGTACCAGCCTTACAGGAAGCATCTGGTACTTGGCTCTGGGTGCAGCCTTTGCAGCGCCTGGTGGGATGACCCAGAGGTGGGGCTGTCTTACAGGAACCAGCTGTTGCATGTGCCGCTAAGACAGCACCAGGTGAGCTGTTGTGACTGGCTGCTGAAAGTGATCTGTGGGCTGGTAACCATCCGCACGGTGTATGCCTCGCACAAGCAGGCCAAGGCCTGTCTCATCTCTCGCATCAGCTGTGAACGTGCAGGTGCCCGCTTCCTCACCCGAGGTGTAAACGACGATGGCCACGTGTCCAACTTTGTGGAGACAGAGCAGGTGAGCACCCAGAGCCGCCCATGGCACAGAGTCGATGCATCTCACAAATGTTTTCTATTGTGAGCGGGAGAGGCTCTGGTGTGTGTGTGTGTGTGTGTGTGTGATTGGAGCATTGCTTGAAACTTGCCTGTGGGTGACTTGGATGGTCTGTCTTTTTGATGCATGGCTCAGTCTGAGAAGATGTGTGTGTGTTTAAAAGCCTAAGGTCCTCTAAGTGAACCTAGAGCTCACCAATTTGGCCACAGTGACTGTCTGTCAAGAGATGTTCCCATCTCTACCTACCGAGAGTTGCGATTACCACCCTGCACCACTGATCTGGCTTTTACATAGGACCTCAGGACTGGAGTCAGGTCTTCAGACCTATATGGCAAGCCCTTCCCCAACTGAGCCATCTCCCAAGGCTTGTAATGTATTTTAACCAAAAGGACTCAAGGATGGCAGCCACAGCCACGAAGAGTACCACTTAACTCCAGGGGCAGCTGACAAACCAATAGGAGTTGAAAGTCTTTTTAGGACAAATAAAGGACACAATAGAGTAATGGAAGAGGAAACTTTAAAAAAAAAATTCTGCATCAGCGATAGCTTTGTTCTGGAAGCCAGGTTGGTGCCTGGGAATGTGATTGTGTGTGGAGTTGCTGTAACTCCTGCGGAGGAGAGCCATCTGTAATTCCTCCTTAGTTTCTTTTCCGAGCTTCTGTTCTCACTCCCAGAGATGCTGCCTTGCACCTGTTGCTTCTATTATTATTATTGTTGTTGTTGTTGTTGTTATTGTTGTTGTTGTTGTTATTATTATTATTATTTGCTCTTACTTGCTCCCTCAATGCCACCTTGCAGAAGAGCGGTGGGATCAGGTGCAGGAAGGAAAAGCCCCAGGGGGCACAGGTGTGACTCCACTGCAGCCCTACGTTGCTCATTGCCATGTGGCTGGCTGTGAGAGGTGTCCCCGCCCCCCACCCCACCCCCACCCCCACCCGGGAGCACCAGTTGCATTCAGCACAAATGTACACGTCACCCTCCAGCACATGTGAACCTCTGCGTGTTCAGACACTCACTGATGGATCAAACCAGTGCGTGGGTCCAGCTTGCAGGGACACTGCCACCTCTCAAGGGCTCAAAGGGTTTGGTTTTGCCAACCACGAGCTGGATGAGACACGACGGGCAGAAAGAAGGCAGTGCTGATAGGAAGGGAACCTGGCACCAGAACGGGTTTCCAGGCATCATCTTTGGGTGGAGAGGGAATTCTGAGGCTGCCCAGTCTGAGGAAAAAGGTCTTGGTGCTGGTAGTCCCCAAATGTTGAGTTTCCAGGCAGCTTAGAAACGCTGTGGCCTCTGACTGTTTCCTATTGGAGCATTAGTGAGGGCACAGTGTGTGTCTCCTGGGGCCTCTGTAATGGAGTACCACGCACTGGGTGGTTGAAACAACAGGCATTTGTTCTCACAGTTCTGGAGGCTGGATGAAATCAAAGTCAGGTAGACCAGTAGTCTTTGTGAAGATCCCTGAGGAGGATCCGCCCTTGCTTCTTCCGCTCCTGTGGTCCCCACGTAAGTGGCTCAGAGAAGCATCATTCAGTCTCAGTCAACACTGAATCAAAGGGCTCAGCATCCTCCAGGGTGGTCATCCTGCATCCCAACAGGGTCACAGCAGGAAGTGCTGGGGCTTGGGACTTTAACATACTGTTGTTTCTGGAAGGGATGCAGTTGAACCCATAAGCACTGGGATATAAACCCACTCTACAGGGGAATGCTGTGTCTGCAGGGAAATGCCCTGGGATCTTTGCTTCTGTCACTAAGACCTGGCCAGCATTTCAACAGGCTCTGTCTGGGCCTTCGCTCTGCTGATGTCATGTATGGTACCTGGTGACTCATATGTCCCGTTATTCCATGGTACTTGTTACCTCCTCTGTGTCTCCGAAGTCTCCCCTGGGGGGCAGCCTACCCAACTGGGCCTTAGAGATGAGAACAGCTTACCCACACTCCCAGGGGTAGGTATAGCCAGTCTGTCTGTTCCTGCTGCTGTAACACAATCCCACATCCTGGGTATGTTGTATATATATATAAAAAAAAAAAAGATTTATTTTGGTTCCAAGTCTAAAGTCGAGGGCCCACATCTGATGCTAACCTTGCTGACAATCTTGAGAGAAAGGGCATCATCACATGGTGAGTGACAAACAGCCCACAGGAAGCATAGCCAGAAGGGTTTTTATTTGAAAACTGATCCCTAAAACAAGTCAGTAACCCATTAATTGAGTGAGTAGATTAATCAACCTGTGAAGGCAGGGTGCTAATCAGTGGTTGATGCTGGGGCTTAAATTTCAACACGCTTTTAAGAGGGTCAAGCCATAGAGGCTTGCTGCCTCCTAATTTCTTGGGGTGGGAGGAGGGATTTATTTCTTTGCTCGTATCAACCTTCGTGGTCTTCCCTCTCTCTCTCTCTCTCTCTCTCTCTCTCTCTCTCTCTCTCTCTCTCTCTCTCTCTCTCTCTCTCTCTCTCTCTCTCTCTCTCTCTCTCTCTCTGTGTGTGTGTGTGTGTGTGTGTGTGTGTGTGTGTGTGTTTAATTCCCTCTTCTTCCTCTGGGCCACACTGGTGTCTCTATAAACTTCTCACTTGACCTCACTGCCTGCAGCAATGGCTGCTCATGTGCAGGTACTACCATCTTCTGTGTGGCCAGAGCAACAGGCAGCTGAGAGGTGTAACTTAACCCCACGCGGGTGTTTTCAGTGGACACATAACCGGGCACGAGGACTAGGGCCTTAAACCCAGAGCGCATTTTTGTTGAACGTGTGCATTTGAAGCCGCTTCTGAGAGGCAGGCCACAAGGGGAATAGGAGCCCAGGCTGGCTCACGCTGCCAGAGCCGTAGGGCGGTACAACTGGATGAAATTGAGAAATGACCTCTTGGATGGGCCCAAGGCAACTGAGAAATTAGCTGCTGGCTCTTCAGCAGGGTCTACCCGTGGGCCTATTAGCACCTCCATGCCTGCTGCAGGACCTGTACTTTGCTAGACCATCGTTCTACCATGCCCAGGTAGGGCTCAGGCCTGCAGTAGCATAGGATACCTCCTGCCCCTGGCGTGCAGGCATTGCGTGTGTGTGCCAGGTTGAGGGTGGCATGGCTGTGGCCCGCAGCATCAGCCGAGCCAGGGAGAAGAGTTGCACTGTGGCCTGGGAGACGTTTACCATTGAGGACCTTGCTGGTTCCGTGTGAGCCTGGGTTAGACGGTACAGTACAGGGTGGGCCCTCGGGGCTGAACTCTGCAGCACTCCATGTGGTAAAATGGCAGGCCATACGCTGTGCTCCGAGGCCGGAAGGTGAAAGCCATCCGGAGTGGGTCCATCTCCAGCGAGGAAGTTGCTACTTACGGTCTCTTACACCGGGCCGGCGGTGGATCAGGTCAGTCACTGGCCGTGTAAGCAGCAATTGACAGTATTGGTGTCATGCCCCCGCAGGAAAGGGAGCTTAGTGGGGATGGTGCATATCTGGTGATGGTACCCTGTGCTACTGATGGCCTGAACCCTGCTAGAGCACCGCAAAATTGCCGTCTTGGGCGAAGCCCTGTGGTAGACCCTGGACGCTTTACACGGGCATCATTTGCCAAACAAATTGGGGGACACACAGAGAAGGGTGGCAAGCCAGATAGATGGCTCAGTAGGTAAAGATACTTGCCACCAAGCCTGACAACCCGAGTTCAAGCCCCAGGTCCCATATGGCTTCTTGCGAGGAAGCACAGATTTTTTTTTCCTCTTTTCCAGCTCAGCTGTGAGTCATACCCAGCTGGCTCCATCTACAGCAGTGACTCAGCTCTGCAGCCCCTCAGCCTGTCATCAAAAGGGTGCATGATAAATATTTGGCTCCTGACAATCAGGCCGCCACCTAACCAAGGGAGGTTAGGGTGACTGTGTGTCCTCTTGGGGGTGCCAATGGGGACACGTGGGTTTGTAAACGTTGCGTCTGGAAGTAGGACCCTGGAAGAGCCTTTCACGTGAAACGCTGTTTGTGTTCTCAGTCCTCCACGAAAGGCGCCACTTGGGGTGGCCGCCCTGGCTGCACAGCGCGGGCCTCCCGTGGTATCATCCCTGGGGCTCCTGTCTCCCTCCCAGGGCTCTAGCTCTCCCCCTTTCTCCCCATTTCGTGCAACCTAGCCCTACCTGCCTTAATGCCTGTCCCCTGCCCAGCCTTCCCGACCGAGTAGCCTCACCCACACACATCTGTGGCATTTAATCCCTTTAGAGAAGGGAGCTGAATGAAAGGGTTTATTTTCAATAAAGTGCCCAGGCCACGCTGCTGCTGGGCACATGGCCTCTCCTGGTGCCCAGTTTTTACCTGCACCTTCCTCCATCCCCGATTCCTCTCCAGGGGCCCTGTAAAGATGGCCCCTGTGGGAGGAGGCAGCCCTCTGAGTGCTGGGGCCGCTGTTTGACCAGCACAGAAGCCCTTGGAACACCGTGGCACTGATTGCTGGCTCTCACGCTGGGTGATGGGGTAGGGAAATGGGTGATTTTCATGGGGAGAAAGAAAGAACTCTTCCCCACGGAGAAGGGGCCCCGGCACTGCCTCCAGCATGAGCTCAGAAGGAACCAGGCTGAGGTAGGAGGTAGTGTGCAAATTCCAACATCTTCAGAGTAACGGGAGTCCTTGGCTTGGGTCAGATCCTGGCATTGTAACCGGTTGTCTTCATGGAACATGTCGGCTAACTCGACAGGGGCACAGTCAACCTTGTGTGTTTGATCTCAGAAGTGTAGGCCTTCCTGCAGGGTAGCAAATGGAGTAATGGAGGTCATATTCTTTGTTGGTAGCCCATACCCAGTGTATTTTCCCCTGGAGCCTAGGGCTAGAGTTACAGTTTAAAGCGCAGACACCAGGCTCATGGCATTCCTGTGGCCCAGAGAACCTCGGGCTCACTGTCCAGCCCCCTCCCCCTGAAGAATTACTAATGCATGTGTGATCTGAGCATGATCTAGCCTGTGTGGAAAGCTACCCTGTAAGAGAGCAGGCCAGCGAGCAATGGAAAGGACTCGAGGCGGCACCCATCGTGGCCCTGCCAGGCCAGGGTAGGGTTGCACAGATAAAGGCCACCATCTGATAACCACTGCAGCCATCCTCACTGCCTGCTCCGGACTGTACTTTCTGTCCTTTAAACTCATTTCCTCCTCTGGGTGAAGAGGCCAGTATATAAGACTAGACAGCAGGGACTACTGCCATCAGTTTACTTTAAGCACCGTTTATTTCTACGAGGGGGGACTGTCTGTGCACTGTAAAAACGGTTGTGAATGCGTGTGTTGGTGGCATGTTTGAAAACACAGTGACACAGCCAGGGCCGTAGACAAGTTTGAGCCTCGTCCTGTGCTGTGAAGTTTGGCAGGGGCTGGTGCCGTCCGCGGGATTTTCAGCAGAGCTGGTTTCTCTCCAGCCCTTTATCAATAGCTCCTTAGTTATTGAGCAGGTGGAAACAGACCCCTCTGCCAGGGTCACAGCTGTACCCCAGCACATCTGCTTTTTGCTCTGAAGTGGAAAGAAGGTGCTAGGCTTTTCAGAGAAGTAGGTAAGGTTGTGCCCCAGGAGTGACGATCCCTGCACATGTCAGGTCTGAGTGCAGACCCCTCCGCAGAGTCCAGGCAACAGCCTTGCTGTCTGGTCAGTGGTGATGGAGCCAGCACCAGCCTTGCTAGGTGAGAGAGCAGAGGGCACCACAGTCCACCGGCCGCCCTCCAGGCTGGTGTCGGGTCACAGGCACCAGATCCCGTTACAACCCAGGACGTTCAGTTTCATTGAGGAGTCCTTTTCTCTTCCTGTTTCCTTTGCTGCAGACGATTTACATGGATGATGGAGTGTCGT
>JANBXA010000738.1:7095000-7397500 GCA_030556225.1 Cricetiscus sungorus | reverse complement strand
TGGGCGGACCACAGACCACTTGGAGGTGTAGAAGGGGGTCCTTTTTGTCTGGATTGACCTGGGGATTAGAACCACGCAGGCAAGCAAGGCAACACTGGCAGAGGAACGGCTCGTACGTTGTTGTAACTCCCGAGGCTCATATCTAGGGAATGGCACTAACTCAGTGTTTGGGATCCCAAGTGTGAGTCACTTTTGAGGTCTGGTGATGGAAGGAGCTGATTTATACCATTTGTCTGCCTCAGCACGTTGAGCCGGGAAGAACTGTGCTGGGTAAGCTGGTAGAACTGTTGCCATGTGCTGACTCTGGTCGTACTGAGCGTTGGAGTGAAGCACAATTCACAGAACGCTCAGAAGTGTCCCCAATGGGGGATGCTGAAATGAGCGGGCTGCCAGCCTCTGGGTGAAAGCAGTGGGTACCGCAGAGTCTGGAGATGCTAACCCTGACTACCAGGGCTCTGCATGCAAGCTGAGCCTCTGCTGTGACCCCAGAAGGTGTTTTTGTGACTTGGGCTAAAAACCCAGCTGTGCAAGCTTTGAGATTAAATTGACAGTTCTAGAGCTCAGGCGAGGATCGTTGATCCTTCAGCCAGAAGGGAGAGGCTGGGGTGGATGAGAAAGAGGGGGAAACTAAAGAAAGCAATGCCAGGCCAGTGGAGATTTTATTCTGTTGATTGCGGCTCCTTCGCAAGCCTGCTGACACACGACATCCATCAGGAGTAGGTTATGCCAGATAAAGGCGTGTGGTGCGGTGTTACAGTGGCCGGAGGACGGGGAAAGAGTAGCGGGTGGCAGAGACAGGACACGGTGTCTGAGGAGTCCAGACTAACGGCCCTCACCCTACCCTCTCCGTTCCTACCCAAAGCTCTTGCCACTTTAGAAGCTGGAGGGCTTTGACTTGAAGCCGTGATGCCCAGAGCTCCCTTCAGCTGTGCACTGTGGGTTCAGCCCCACGCTAATCTTTTCCTGGTGTAACCAGAGCAAAGGGGGTTAGCAAGAGACAGGAAATGAGTCAAAACCCAGGCTGCCAAACCACAACGGGTATGCATCTAAGAATCAGCTGGAGGCTTGTGGAACACACATTCCTGACTCCACCCTCAGAAATATGGCTCAGCAGATCTGAGCTGGACCTCAACTTAGCATTTCTAACTCGTCTCCAGGGGATTCGGGGACCACACTTTGGAACCTACTGGCCAAAACTCAGATCCTTTCCACCCATCTCCTGCCCTGGTTATTCCTGTGGGGGTGGAGTCCTTGATTTCCTTGTGTTCCGAAAAGTGGGTTAACACTGTTATATTAGCCATGGAGATAGGATGATTAGCTGTGCCCATCCCGTTCCGCTCTGGGCTGGACTGCGCCTTCTCGTGGGTTTTCTGCTCTGGCGCTCCGCCTATGGCCCGTCGCCCCCTGAGGTGGTAGAGGGAGCGCCAACAGAGATACTCGTGCCACACTGTGGAGCCGCTGGTCTCAGCACAGTCTCTACTATATTAATCCAAGGTGTGCAGAGTTGCTGGAACCTTCCACCACCGTTTGGGGGTCTTTCTGTGGTGACCAGAGGTTTCCTCACTGCGTTCCTGACTGGGTACTCGGTGACATGTTGACTCCGCACTCCGTAACTAAGCAATGTATGGCCTGGATGTTTACAGCACAGAGCCCTTGAGCCTAGGCCTGGACAGTGTGGTATAGTCAGTCCACTGTGCCCTCAGGCGTCATTTAACAGAAGGGGCCTTGGGCTGGGACGGTGCAGGAAGACAGGCAGACCCACCTGTCCCGTACCGAAGCTTGTCAGGATGGCTTTTTAGGAAGAATAGAAATGGGAGGATTATCCTGGCATGGTCCACGCTATAGTTAGGGACCACCCTGCCTTGCAAAGTAGGCCTGGGGATGACAGTCCTTGCAAGGTTGGGAGCGTTGTTAGCAGAGTCAAGGGTGCTTGGCGTGCCTTACCAGGGGATGAGCCACAGGGATGGCTGAGCAGGTGTCACGTGCAGCCTGGCTATAGAGTGAGAGCGTCATCCACTGTGACCATCCCATCCTATCTTTCTGTAGGTTGGCTCCCATCATCTGAGACTACACAGAGGCCTGGAGGCCAACGCCCCTGCTTTTGAAAGGTAAGGACCACCGGGTACCACCCAAGAGCTCCCACCCTCCATTCAGATGGCGGGACAAGGGGCAGGACCGTGGAAAGTGGAGCCCCAATCCCCGATCAAACCTGCCTCTTACATTGGTCCTTTACCCAAGAAAGGAGTTCCTCAAATGGGAATTTTGCTTGCTCTCAAGTCTCCTTGAGAATGAATCCATCAGTGACTGGCACTTTGTAATTATTTTATCTTGTTAGTTTCTTCTTAGAATGACGATTCACCGATTACTCTTATAATCTGAATCATATCAGTACTATTTCTGGTTAAAAGTAGCATGTTAAGTTTTTAAAAGTGTAGAAAGGTATAAAGTAAAAGAATATGCAAACTCCCAAGGCCCTCTCAGATTTTTATCCATTGTCAATTATTTATATATCCTAGATAAAAGCTCTGGCATATATAAATATATATATATGTATATACATATACATATATATATTTCATTGTAAAAGAAAAATGATAATCGGACCATAACATACTGTTTTATATCCTGCTTAGGGAAAACCGTTGCTAGCTTGAGCTATTTATAATCTGTATGTGAACGGTGTGAATAGCTTCTTTAAAAGATTTTGTTTTTAATCTGAGTACTAATTTTTAAAAATCTTAAATTCAACAAAAATTCTCAAAAGTAACTTTGAGGACTTCACTCCTCCTGACGTGTCACTGGGTTTTGCATTTGCTTACTTAGTTCTTGAAATCCTTACAACATTGGTAGAGGGAGCGCCCCTGTGAATCCCTAGTTAGTTGCTGTAAATGATGGGCCTTTTGTGTAATCTAGTCTTTTCCCGGAACGGGCTCAGGTGATGAGAGCATGACACACTCAGACTCATGTTGACTGACATTGGTTCATGCTAGATGTCCCCAGGTTGTAGCAACTGTAGACTGAAATTTTAACAAGGTGACAGTGCCCTGCTTGGTTTGTTCCCGGCAGACCATGCCTTACACCAAAATGGCTTATCTCATCATGGACATGGAAAAAATACCATCTTGTTTTTAGACCAGAGGGAAACAAAGAAGAATCATCTCCCAAGTGCTGGGCCCTGGCCTCTTTCTTTCACTCCTGCTGATTCTTGCAGGCAGGGCGAGCTGTATTTTGTAAATGAGAGAGCACGGGATCTCTTCCAGAGAGTCAGCTTCGGCGGCAGGAAAGCACCGCAGAATTGTAGTCTTTACTTTCCGCTCTTCGGATTTGGAGCCTGTTGAGAGGGGAAACGGGAATCAGACAGGGAGACCAGGCCTTATTTCCAAGACGCTGCCGGCAGGACGTGGCTTAGATATGTGGCTAGTGGGGCCCTCGGGCCACCCAGTGACAAGCACAGCCAGCAACCAGCTTACCTCCATGGAGACAGAGCATGTATGTCCCGCCTCATGCAGACACGCCTTCTCTGGGAAATCCCTAAGAGCAGACCCTCTGTGCCCATCTCTTCTTGTCCCTTCCTTGGGCGGCCAAGTCCCTGATGGTAGTGGAACTAACTAGCGGCCTTGGAAAGAGTTTCTCCCTTCACTGGGGTCGCCCAGTCAGCAGCAAGCTTAGATGAAACCACCCACTTCTCAATCTCTCTCTATCACGTGGAATCACTCAAGCAAGAGGATATTTCTTATCCTCAGGCTAAAAATAGTTCTTTATGAACTTAAAAATAACTATTTATAAAATGAATGTCAGAAAATAAATTGTAGAAACTTGGAAAAGAGGAAAATATTGAAAGGAGAAAAAATTGAATATTCCACCCACTTGTAATATCACAGTGTATATATTCCCATTCGTCTATATTTATGTAAAAAAACTTACATAGAAAAATTACACTATTTCTACTTGTGTCTGAGTTTTGCATTGTATTTCCCTATTTTCGAAACCACAACATTGAAACGTTGGTAAGATTAAAATTATTAAGGTCCTTTGGCTAAGCGTGGCGGCCCATGCCTGTTATCCCAGCGTCTGAGAAGGTAGAGGCTGGGAAGCCGGGTGTTCAAGGCCATCCTTGGCTATGCAGTGAGTTTGAGTCCAGCCTGGGCAAACTTGTGAGAAGGATTCAGAGCTGGCAGCCGTGGAGTGTTTGAAGGTGAAATGTGGGCTGCATGATTTGTGACAGCCTCACAATTGGGGTTCACAGTAAAACACGGCACCTGGCGGGCAGTCGGCGTACGGGGCAGAGGTCACAGTTCATCCCCAGGGTTTCTAACCGGGAAGGGGAGGCACCAAGCGGAGAAGGAGCTCTAGGTTAACTTTGGAGACGGGAGCGTTGAACCCTCATGGCTATGCACAGAAGACAGGGGGGGAGGGGGGCTTTTCTCCCCTGTGCGCTTGGCTGGTCCCCGACCTCCAGTGGTGAGATGGAGATGCAGGCTGCCTGGCCTTGCGTTCCCGCCAACCCCGATACCGTTGCAGGCACATGGTACTGCTGAAGGAGGAATATGGGAAGCAGGTGGTCGTGAACCTGCTGAGAAGCAGAGGCGGCGAAGAGGTGCTCAACAGGGCCTTCAAGGTAAGGCTCAGCCTCCTCCACAGCCGGGGAGGGCGGGGAGGGCAGGGGGGGCACTCTCCTCAAGGTGAAGGGGCCTTGAGACTCTAGGTGACCTGGGCTCCTAATACCTCAAGTTTACTTTCTTTGAGATGGGATACTGTTTCCCTGAGCGCCACACGGCCAGAGAGGCCTCCCATGCTTCCCTGAGGACCTGCGCTCCAGGCCACAACAGAAGGGCAGAGGGCAGCTAGCACCGGCCTGGCACCTCCGAGGTCCCCCCACCCCCCACCTGCCAGCATCCACGGCATTTGTGCCCCGTTGAGCCTCCTGGTTCAAAGCAGACCCCGAGTGGCTTCCTTCTGCCTGGATGGCCTTAAAGTCACGTGGTCGTGTTTGAGCTATCTGGGGAGGCCATGTGCCAGCTCCTGGTAGAATCCTTTTGATGCCTGGGTGCCCACTTTAGAGCAGAGTGGATCTCCACAGGGCGGGGAAGGAGGCGGAGCTGGTGACTCCAGTCAGGTCTCGGCCGCAGAACCCGTGTGCAGGGGCTCTTCGGTTGACTGTTCTGTGAACTGAGGCAGCCGCCTCATCCTGCCAAGGCTCGACAGCCTCTGCTTAGTGGGAAAAGGTTCTCTGGTTGTTTGAAGCTATGGAGACACCCTAAGGTGACCTTGGTAGAGATGTGACCTTTGTGGTTCACACTGCCCCCTTAACCCCTGGCAGGGGAAAGCCAAACCCAGCCGGCTTGGAAGAGCTACATACTTGGAGCAGGAGCTGGCCGGCCGCCAGTTTTCTTTGGCCAGACTTGCTTTTCCTGTTTAGCTTGTTGCTATGAGCAACAAGCTCAAGAAATGCCTCCTCCCACTTCTCTTGGCAGCGATGCTGACTGCTTATTTTAAGGAAGGTGAGGAGAAAGGGACAATAAAGAAAATCAGGCTCTCTATCTCTCTCCAACAACAACACAAATCCCTCTCGCTTGAACAATAGAAAGGACTGTTCAGCCCCTCCCCCAGCTGGTAGAAATGCCTCCCTTAGACCCAGAGGACAGAGGTGTCCCAGGAGTGAAGGATGGTCCCTGAACAGGTAGAACTAACACTCGACTTGGAGACAGGCCATGGCCTGAACATCTTTACCAGAGAGAAGACGGTGCCTAGCCTGGCCCCCAGTGGTTGCCATCCCACAGATGGCAAGGCCACTAAGTTCTTTGCTTAGTTACATAGGTTCTCAGAATCTCCGGCTGGGCAGATGTCGGGTTAATACAGTGAGGTGGCTGAGGAGGGCAGGCAGCCTGTCTACTGCTCCAGGCGGCTTTGACAAGCAGGCTGAGGATGTGTGATGGGCCAGGGAAGCTGCGAGGGGAAAGGAGGCCTCGCTTCTGTGTCCTGACCCACCCATTGCCCCGTTATGTGTCTGTCTCTGTCCCCCACCTTTACCCTGGTCTGCAGTCCTCTCTGTGTCCCCGTCCATCATGTAGGGCAACATCTCCTCCATCTCAGGCTTCGCCATCTCTGTCTGCAGACTCATCTATTGCTGAGCCCACCCTTCTAGGGCTGGTGCCTGTCTGGATGGGACTGGTTACCAGGGCAACAGGAGCTAGATTATGAGCTGCGTGGCCTGCCACATGCCGCTGTTCTTGAGGGCTGGGCACTTGGGCCACCTGAAGAACAGCTCTAACCTTCCCTCACCTGCGCCCTCCGAGCCCCAGGAAGAGTGGAATGTCCCCCAGAGAGACACCCCTGCTGCGGGCTCTTTTGCCCAAGGGGGACCTTCTGCTCTTAGAAAGGCAAGATGTTTTTTGTGTCTTCCTTGCTCTCCAGCCAGCCCCCTCCCAGGCTTGTGTTTTGTGTTTCCTTTGCAAGGTCAGGGCCAATCTACCATCTGATGTATTCAATCTCATGGGTGACAGTTGGTGGCCAAAGCAACCAAGCCGCTGGAGGAAAACCACAGGCACCTTGCCTTACTTCCCCGTCTTCTCGCTCAGTATGCCCACAGCCTCCCCTTCTCCTTTGCAGAAGTTGCTCTGGGCTTCTTGCCACGCAGGCGACACGCCTATGATAAATTTCGACTTCCATCAGTTTGCCAAAGGCGGGAAGCTAGAGAAATTGGAGAACCTGCTGAGGCCTCAGTTAAAGCTACACTGGGATGACTTTGGCGTGTTTGCGAAGGGCGAGAATGTAAGTCCACGGTGAGTGAGTCTCGGTGGGGTTCCAGAGTGCTGTGGAGGCTGTGGGCACCTTAGGGCATGCACCACAGCAGAAACCGTTTCCCTCCCTGGCTGCCTGGCTGCCCTGTGGTGTCCTGAATCGTAAGCTCTGTGACGTTGCCTTCTGAGGTCCTGGTCTTGTGTCCTGCCACCTCTGTACTCAGAAACATGCTTCTGGGTTTAGCGAGGAAGGTGACAATGCCTGGTTTTCTGGGAACAGGCATGTCTGAACATAAAGGATTGTGTTATAAGATTGAGCTCCATGCTGGCAATGTAGCTCAGTTGGTAGCGTACCAACCTAGCATGTGTGGGGCCCGGGGTTCGGTTCCCAGCGTCAAGCAGAACTGAATGTGCCTGCTATTCCAGCACTTGGGAAGTGCACATAGAAGGGTTAGAAGTTTGAGGCCCCGTACAGTGAGTTCTAGGCTATCCTGGGCTACCTGAGACTCTGTCTCAGAAACAAAAATAACCACAAACCCAGCCAGCCTAGGCTACCCGAGACTCGTCTCAGAAAAAAAAAAAAACCACAAACCCAGCCAGCCAACCAACATCCCCCCCCCCCACACACACACACCCTGAGCTCAGATGACGTGGCTTAGCTGGGAGGGTTAGGGGAGCTGGTGCACAGCGCCACGTCACTGGGCTGCGAGGCGCCCTGCTCAGAGCGGAGTGTAAAGGACGTCCAGCGTCCTCAACCACAGTCCATCATCAGGAGACCTCAGGGTTATGAATTCACTTCCTCACTAAAACTCGCTGGCACCCCAAGAGTCTCCTCACCGCAGACGAGTTCCCCGTCACTCACAGACACATGTGGCACAGGGAAAACTCTGCCGCCGTGTGTGTTCTTACTGTATGAAGTTCCTCTACACTATGTATTTTTTTTGCTGGGATTTCCACATTGTTTTTTTTTTTTTTTTTTTTTGCTTTCTGGGTGGCGTACCTGTTTAACTTTGGTGCCTAGGTGCTGCCTAGCATTGCAAACACAAGACAGCAAGGCTGTGCCCTGCGTAGGAAACACACCGGATACCTTAGCTTCAGTGCAGGTTGGCGGAGGGTCACACTAGTGAAACAGCCCATGCGTGCCACTCAACTTACAGGCTGTCACTGCCTGACGAACCCATTTTCTGTCAAACCCCCATAAAACTGGAAAACAAAAGTTTGAATTGCAGCATCCCAAGTTACCCTGTCTGTGTACACTTACCAATACGAATCTTTGAAGAAAACTGCAAAACAAGGTCGTTATTGACCAGCTGATGCAGAGTCAGAGACAGACGCGGGTCCCAGCTTCTCCCAGGAGAGATGCTTCAGTACCTGTTGAAGTCTGTGGCGGTACCGGCTGAAGCGCTGTAGAGCGCCATTGTTGTAGATGGCAGACGTCGGATGTGCTTACAATGACCTGGGGAATGGGCTGCTGAGAGGGTCTGCCTGACCTTTCTGCAGCTCAGGAACTCTTGGGATGTGCTCTGGGCAGTTCGGGGTGGGGGAGGCAGAGGGCTCGCTGTCTTGCGGAGTAGGGTTCCCTTGGGAGCAGACAGCCCCAGGCCGCGTGCTGTAGCTGTTGGTCTTCCAAACACACCTCATGGCCCTTCCGTGTCTCCTGGCCCTAAGCTTGCAGAAAGGCACTCTGCGGATGAATTGTCTCGACTGTCTGGGCAGAACCAACGCTGTGCAGTGCTTCATTGCTCTTGAGGTGAGTCCTTGGGCCGTCTGTGCCATGTCCTGGGCTGTCAGCCGGGCAAGGGTGGCTTTTCTGGGTTGACTGTCGGGTGATAGACCAGGTGACAGGCATGTGGAGGGGGAGCCTTGAGAGAGCTTTCCTTGGTGGCTTCCTGCTTGTGCCACCATATTCCTTCCCCTGCCATGCATGCACTTGTTTATATGCCTGCTGAGATGCATCCCAGACATTGTGGGCCAAAGGCTCCCGGTGCCCTTGAGCAGCTGGTCTGGGGCTGGAGAGAAGGCTTAGAGGTTAAGAGCACTGGCAGCTCTTCCAGAGGTCCTGAGTTCAATTCCCAGCAACCCCATGGTGGCTCACAGCCATCCATAATGAGATCTAGTGCCCTCTTCTGGCTGCAGGCATACATGCAGGCAGAATACTGTATACAGAATAAATACATAAATCTTTAAAATTCTATAGAGGTAGTCTTGCATACCCTCCCCCCCCCCCAGAGCCAAGGCAGTGTGAGACTGGCTGAGTGGCTGAGGTGATTGGCCGGCCCTGAGACCTGGGGAGGAAATACCAGTGTGCCTGGCTGGCCGCTTAAGCTCTGCCCATGCCACCTCTTATTTCCCCACTCACTGCCTCTTGACAGTAACGTTGATCTGGCATCAGGCAGTCACAGAGGGACCGGGAAGATGGCTGGGAGAGTCGGGATGGGGGTAGTCTGAATAAGGGGCTCACTTGGAGATGGCAATAGGTTTTTCTAGGCACCCAGGGATAACCATGGTTGGTTTCTCCCCCAGGTCCTTCATCTGCAGCTTGAGAGCCTGGGGCTGAATTCGAAGCCCATCATTGACCGCTTTGTGGAGTCCTTCAAAGCCATGTGGTCTCTGAATGGGCATGGGCTGAGCAAGGTGTTCACAGGGAGCAGGGCCCTGGAAGGAAAGGCCAAGGTAGGGGAGGGGAGGCCAGGGGCGGTGGGAGGCCAAAGTAGGACAGGTTGAGGGGGCAGAAGGGAAGTCCCCGTGGGTCCCTCTCACCGAGTGTCTGTGTCCGTGCAGGTGGGAAAGCTGAAGGATGGCGCCCGATCCATGTCTCGTACTATCCAGTCCAATTTCTTTGACGGTGTGAAACAAGAAGCCATTAAGCTGCTGCTGGTTGGAGACGTCTACAACGAAGAGTCCACGGACAAAGGGAGGATGCTCATGGACAATTCGGCTCTTCTGGGTAATGCGAGCCCACCCTTGCCTGTGGTGTCTGCAGCCTTAAGCCCCCGAGGAGGCAAGAGTGGCTGTGAGTGAGGCTGATGGCCCCGCCACACGCAGCCGCGGGATCTGGGGTGCAGTTTCTGGTCTGGGCTGTGTTCTGTTCTGCTTTGGTCAGTGACCCCAGGCAGCCTGACGTCCCCTGGTGCCCACAAAGCACTGATTCTAGGTTCCTGTCTTAGGGTCTCTGTTGCTGTGAAGGAACACCGTGACCATGGCAACTCTTACAAAGGAAAACATTTAATTGAGGGGCGGCTTACAGTTTCAGAGGTTTAGTGCATTGTCATCATGGCGGGGAAGCATGGCAGCCCGCAGGCAGGCCACAGGAAGTAGACTGGCTCCCTGAGCGTGGTCTGAGCATATATGAGACCTCAAAGCCCACCTCCACGGTGACACACTTCCCCCAACAAAACCACACCTACTCCAGCAAGGCCACACGTCCATATTCTTCAAACCATCACAGGTCCCATGGGACAAACTCCAAATGTTCCCGTCCTTAAGGGCCCCTCAGAAATAAAGGAAAGAGCATCATTGAGCCCTGGAGTTAGGGATGCATCCAATCTCATGAGGCTGTCAGGATTCTTTGGGGCTAGTTTTGCCCTGTTTTGTTGTAGTGGGCGTGGTGCTTAGGGATCAAACTTCGAGCCTAGCACACGATTAACAAGTGCTGGGTCATAGATCTGGACACCCCCAGCCGCCTCTTACTTTTTGTGTTGAGCACCAAGCCACCCACTCTGGCCTTGAACCCACTGTAGCCAAAGGGAGGCCTTGAAGTTTTGATCCCTGTGCCTCAGACTCCCAAGTATGTGGTTGCAAACTCTGTGTCGTTAGGCCTGGCTTCTATAGGGAACTTCCGTGCCGTCTTACTCCTTAGAGGCTGTGAACTTACCCTAGTGGAAAATGGAAGCGCAGCACTAGCGGTTTACTTAAAGAATGATTGAGTTTTAGAAGCTTCTGGTGTTTCGGAAAACCAAGTGAACCCCCATGTTAAAGTTGTTGTATAGAGGCCTTTCACTTTTCATTGTTCCATAATTGGGGAAACACTTAACTTTCCAAGGTGACCCTGAATATCTTCTCTGGGGTCGGTTTCCAGCTCAGGAAAATTGGAGCCAACTCCAGTTGCCATCATGAGCTCGTTTAGTGGCAAACAGGGGATTTAAGTCTCTGGTTTTTTAGGGGTTTTTCTAGATACATTTATTTTGTTTTATGAATATGAATGCTTTGCTTGCATGTACATATGTGCACTCTGCGTATGTCTGATGTCCTTGGAGCCACAGGAAAGAGTTGAATCCCCTGGAACTGGAGTCACAGATAGTCTGAGTCACCGTGTGGGTGCTGGGAATCAAACCCAGGTCCTCTGCAAGAGCAACGCGCTCTCTAAACCCCTAGCCATCTCTCCTGCCCTGGAAGTTGCTAGCTTTTAAAACTGTGGCTAAACTTTGGGCTCTCTAAGTAGAGAATATGGATGCAATGCTTTGTTTTTTAATGCCTTAGGTTTCAGGTCAAACAAACAAGACAGCCTTGCTGGATAGGGTAGGTAAAAAATGGCAAAAATACAGATTTGAGTTGATGGGTATTCTATCCATCCCATATAGACATGTATGTATGTATGTATGTATGTATGTATGTATGTATGTTTGTATGTTTGTATGTATAGCCCATACCATTATTTGTATATGTGACACATTAGTTACATGGCTTACTGTAGTTTGACCTCACTTGATTCCTGTGTCTTGTTCTGTAGGATCGCGGGCTGCAGGGTCAGTGCTAGGCTCTCCCCCTGAGTTCTCCCGTCACTGGGTGCCCCGTGTGTCTCTAACTGTAGCGGAAGGTGTATTTCCAGCCTCATGTTCTCATGCTTTATCACTGCAGATAGGAAAGTGGAGCGGTTAGGGTGGGTATCAGCCCTCTGTCGTCTTCCTATGGACCATGCTCACAGCTCACGAGTGGCGTTCTCTGACAGGCCATTCCTTGAACAGTCTTAGACGGTCTCTACAGTCTGGGCCGCAGATCATGTGCCTTTTATGCTTCCTAACAGCGACACCCAGGATCCTGAAGGCCATGACAGAACGCCAGTCAGAATTCACGAGTTTCAAGCGGGTCCAGATTGCTGTGGGGACCTGGAACGTGAACGGCGGGAAGCAATTCCGAAGCAATCTCCTGGGGACAGCCGAGCTCACGGACTGGCTCCTGGATGCCCCGCAGCTCTCCGGAGCAGCAGACTGGCAGGGTGAGTCATGGCAGCTTGACTGTGCGCACACCACGTTGTACAAGTCAGTATTGGTATTTGCATTTTCATTTACCAACATGTTAAAAATCTCCGTGGTCTCACCTTCTAGAATGCTGACTTGGCGTTACTTTAACTTCAAGACACCTTTTCTTTTCCAAGTACTTGGGGGAGTTTCCGGGCGTGGTTTGCCTTTCTGGAAATGCGCAGAGCTTCTGTGGTCTGGGGTTAAGCGACAGGATAGTTGTCATCTGTAGGTGGTGCCTGCCATCGGGAGCTGGCTAGAGCAAGGCTTGCACAGGATGTCAGGCATTGCTTCAGTCCTGTCCGTCTCTCTCCAGGCCCACGCCAGCACAGACAGTCCCAGCCTGGAACTCTGGAACCCTACATGCTAGAAGAGCTGAAATTTGTCAGTACTGGTGTGACGTCACATGGGCATGGGGACACAGTGTCACCAGGGAGGGTATTTCACTCCTGAGCTCCCATGATGAGTCACAGTCAAAGCTCGGCAGGCTGAAAATGTATAAAACTCTGTGTCTGTGTGCGTGTGCGTGTGTGTGTGTATTTATGTGTGTATGTGTATGTGTGTGTATATATGTATGTATGTGTGTATATGTGTGTGCGTGTGTGCATGTGCTAAGATGTACACGGACAGGTGGATTCCTTGTGTAGAATCAGGTAGCATTCCCCCGAGAGATCTCATTGCAGTCGTGCAGATAACCCTCACTCAGAACCCGAAACTCCTGGTCCCAGTCATTTGGGTGAGGGTTGATTAGCTTGCAGCACTGTTCCTTCAGAGGCCTGGCTGCTTCCCACATCCCGAAATAAAGAACCACTTCACGCCTGGGTGAACTTGTTTAATAAAGACGCCCTCTCTTGCCGCATACTCACTCCTCAGGGAGGGAACCAGGGAAGGTGTTGGGGGCCACAGTTCAGGGTCGCCAAGTCATTGGTGGCTTGTGTTGGCATTGCTAAAGTGCCCAGAAGTCCCCTGAATGACATCCGAGGCAGCCCAGTACCATGAAGGACAGTCAGCACCCCTCACTAAGGAGGGTTCCCTAATGCTAATGCCGTGGTGGCCCTCTCCTTCTGCCTGGACAGTAGGGTGGTGGTTAAGGCACACTAAGGACTGGCAGCTGTGTCACTGGGGAAGATGGCGGCGGGCTCCCCGGAAACCCACCATGTTCGGGATAAAGGGAGCATTGATCTTACTGTGTCCCGCTGACTCAGAGAGAGGAGAGCTGGTGTTTCGTTTAAACGCAGAAGCAGACTTATTCTTTCGGCCCCTTCAACTGAGGCGCCAGCTCCCATGTGGCCAGCAGAGGACATGGAGGCTAGCTGGAGCTTTGCTGGAGAGGCCCGTCCTCCCTGGCAGGGGCCGTCTGACTCCCTCACTGGAGCACTGGTCTTGGAGAAGTGTCTGGGACAGCCCTCCATTAAGCGGCTTAGGGATTCTGTAAGGCACCGGCCTCCTTTGTAGCAAGGAGTGACAGCTGTAGGCTCACTGTGCTCTACAGCAGATTGCGTGAGTGGCCCCGGAACAAATCTCCTGTGACCACAAGCATCCACCCCAGCTCAGCCTAAAAAATACTTGGGAGCCACAAAACACAAACGCACACCAAATCATGTTGTTCCCCGGTCACTTAGGGCCCGGCTGGAGAGACTTGTCGCGCGGAAGGGTGAGAGGATGCTCTTTGGAGGGACCAGACTGAATCAAGTGTTTTAATCATGGTCCCCAATTTAAATGCTACATTGCCTGGGGGGCACAGCCGCTCTTGTCCCTTTGTAGAGGAAGAGCTAGAGGTTCTTACTGCTCTAGGCTGAATACTGGCACAGGGCACAGGAGGGGAGGGAGGGCAGGCTCCGGTGGCTGGTCCCCTGTCAGTGGCCAGGTTCGGTGGCTTCCAGCAATGAGCAGGTGTGCACGGGAAGAGGGGAAGAGGACTCCGGGACACAAGATCTGGTGGTTGGGATTTCTTTGATCTCTTGCCCTGTTCCCCAGGTGATGGCAGCCCCGCTGATGTATTTGCCGTGGGATTTGAAGAGATGGTGGAGCTGAGTGCAGGGAATATTGTCAATGCCAGGTAAGGGGCCGGGCATGGAGAGCAGGATGTCCCCGGACCAGATGCCTTGCCGGGCTTCGGGCTCAAGCACCCCGACAGCCAGCCTGTTTGTGGGCCGGCTGCCCATGGCTCATGGCTGTCTGGGTCCTTCTGGCTACGTTTCCTGAATACACTGGCTGATGCAGTGTGCGGCCTTCCCCTCCTGCTGGGTAGACGCACAGAGGGAGGCACTGGTGTGTGTCTTCTGGGAAGTCTTACAGCCTGGGCATTGTGTTGTGGTTGAGTCAGGTTGTCTAGGACAGAGAGAGGGAGGCAGACATAGAGTATGGGGTGTATCTGTGTGTGTCTGTGTGTGTGTGTGTGTGTGTGTGTGTGTGTGTGTGTATACACCAGCGCACCACAGCACAATGTGGAAGTCAGAGTAGAACTTGCAGGAACGGGTTTCCCCTTCCACTAAGTGGGTCTTGGAGCTTGAACTAGGGTTGTCAGGTTTGGTGGCAAGCTCCTTACCCTCTGAGCCATCTCAGCATCCCTTAAGAAGGAGCACTTACAAATAAATAAAGCAGGCTTGTGGGAAGGAGGTCTTAACAGATCCTTACTGTGCTTGGGTGTCAGGGGCCCAGGGAGCCACTGTGATGTGTAAGATGCAATCAGAGCTGGGCCTGGTGTCACAGCAGACCTGCCACACCAGCTACTCAGGAGGCTGAGGCAGAAGGATTGCAATGTCAAGGTCTGCCTGGGCCTCAGAGTAAGTTCAAGGCCAGCCCAGGCGAGTTAATGAGTTAATGTCTCAAAAACTGACGAGAGGGTAGAGGGTGCTCAGGAGCGCATTCCTGGCCCAGCATGCAGGATGCTGTAGGTTCAGGCCTCACTAGCACCAAAAAGTCAGAAATAACTGACAGCAACAAAAATAGAGCAAGTACGTGTAGACGCCTGTGGGAAGGATTGATGCTTGACACTCATTTCCGGGGTGAGCTCAAACCTGTAGAAACGGCAGATGGAGGCCCGCCGGGTGGGTAGCAGGAGATGGCGCTTCCTACCAGCAGCCTGCGCCATCTTTGACTTCCTTGCCTTTTCAGCACCACCAACCGGAAGATGTGGGGTGAGCAGCTTCAGAAAGCCATCTCCCGCTCTCACAGATACATCCTCCTGACTTCAGCGCAGCTGGTGGGCGTCTGTCTTTACATCTTTGTGCGCCCGTACCACGTCCCGTTCATCAGGTAAGAGCAGGGTTTATAGGCATCTGGGGAACAGGGACGTGTGAGTCTGTGTTCTGTTCTGTGGCTTCCTCCTGATGCCCCCACCCCTGCGACACCAGCAGGAAACAGGACCTGCCCTTTATTCCCGGCACACAGAGCAAAGCCCCAGAGGGGAAAACGGGCTTGAATTGAATATTGTCTGGCAATTGAAAGGTACCACGGGAAAATCCTAACTCAGGAAACGGGCCTGAGGAGGAGGCAGGACTGACATCAAGCTAGCTCAGGCAGGGCAGGATCGGGTGTCACGTTCACGTTTCCCAGACAGGAAAAGCTCTGAGCCAGCAGGGGCTGAGAGGACGGCTGAGAAGCATGATGAGTCCGTCCGAATTGTTGGTAGAATTCATTTTGCGTCATTGTTACCTCGCCAAGGTGACAGCTTTGTGAGTGTAACAGTTAGCCTTAGGGAGTAGGTGTCTTTTAGGCGAGGGCCTGTGTAGGTAAGACACCGAAGGAGTTTGCCTTTTTCTTCCTCGCCTCCTCTTGCTACATGGCCTTGCTGTTGGCACCGGGGTTACTCATTGCTAATCAGTGGCCAAGCACCTCCATATAGAGAAGGCCACTAGAATGCCCTCTGGTGGCCTCGTTCACAGTCTTCTATTACCTTAAAAACCTACTTAAGGCTCCCACCCCTGCCACTATGTCATTAGGACGGCTTAGCCATGCCCCCAAGTTTACTAGAAGTGTGGGTAAAGGTTAGTTAATGGTAAGTCCTGGGGAGGAGTGAGGAGTAACAGTGGCAGATGTCCCTAACCTGCCCGGGGTCTCCTCACCTGGTCTTCGGTTTCCTGTCCCTGGGCCTGGCGCCTGTCTGACTCAACCCTTGGTCGGGCAGGTTATCCCCCCCACCTTGTCTCTCCTGTGGTGGTGTAACAGCGGTACCCTGCCGTGGCCTGCTCACAGCAACATTGAGAACATTGAGTAGCCAGCAGTCTGGTCCCGGGGCCCTACCCAGGGTGTGCAATGCATCCCCAGTGCGTTTGGAGAAGGGCGTGATGGGACTGACTCCCAGGTCAGCTTAAGGCCTGTTTCCTTAACTGTCCATCGTGCACTCCCATGAGAGCCGGAGGAGGCACAACAGTGAGACACCTTTGTCTTAGTTGGTTTTCTGTTGCTGTGAAGAGACACCGTGACCATGGTAACGCTCATAAAGGAAGCATTTCACTCGGGCGGCTGGCTTACCGTTTCAGAGGTTTCAGTCCGTCCTGATCATGGAGGGAGCAGGCAGATGTGGTGCCGGGGCTGAGAGTGATGTGTCTTCGCTGTCACAGGGTACCGATGGAGGGACCTGACAGAGACGCATCCCACCCAGGCAGTGCGGGGCGGCGGCAAGAAGGGCTGTGGACTTGACCGCAGCCACGTCGACCGCCAAACTCTCGGCTACAGGCTCTTGTCTGTGGTCAGATAAGTTTATGTCTTCCCACAACCAACAGAGCGCCATTCTTGTGTTACAGGGACGTGGCCATCGACACCGTGAAGACGGGCATGGGGGGAAAGGCGGGGAATAAGGGCGCCGTGGGCATCCGCTTTCAGTTCCACAGCACCAGCTTCTGTTTCATCTGCAGCCACCTGACGGCTGGGCAGTCACAGGTGAAAGAGAGGAACGAAGACTACCGGGAAATCACCCACAAGCTCTCCTTCCCCGCGGTGAGCGGCGCGCGTGCTGTGGGTTGGCTGTGTGCCCGTGTCTGGGCCCTGGGCCCGCCTGCTCACTCCTGCCTTCTGGGCATCTGTCAGGGCCCGCACGCACCCTCGCCACCTTGAGACTCTCCACCACCACGGGGGAGGGGGAGACGTGCTGTGGTTCTTGGAGGAGGCGTCCAGTTCCTCCTCGGTGCTCTGTCACCTCCCACCTCAACCTCCTGGGAGACCTAGCTTTCTTTGGGTGCACCCTGGGGTGTTTCAGTTCAGACTGTGGAAGACAGTGCGTGTGGCCGTGTGGAGAACGTTTAAATTCAAGCAGTATGAGTTCCTTGTCGTGGAGGTGAGGGTGTGGATTTTGTCGTCTTCTGATGCATGCACACCCACGGCGCTGTTGCTGTTCAGCCAGGAACTCCCGTTTCCAAACTGGCAAATCCTGACTAAAAAGCCCCAAGCCTTCTGCCCTGAGCTCTCCAGGCTCGCACGCCACGCGGCCCTCTAGTGGCCAGATTGAGGTTTCCGTGCTTGTGCCTTGCTGCCCTCTAGTGACAACCTGCAGGTTTCCATGCTGAAGCCAGTGGGCTTTATTTTCAAATTTAGATTTTAGTGTTCTCCTTCCAATACAGAGATGCTGCCCCCAACACCTCAGCCTGATGTGTGAGCTCCATTGGCTAGACAGAAAAGTATGGGTCAGATGTCCTTGCCATAAATCCCTCCAGCTTCCTACAGCCTGGTTGGATCCTGGAATTCTCCATTAGTTCCCTATGAGAATACAGCCTTTAAGGACATCACTCCCAAGGGTTCGCTGCACAGCAAAAGTCTGTCTACTTTCAATTATAAGTATCCGAATCCTCACTGTCATTTTTATTTCTCCAGTTAAAGAACAAGCAAGTTAGGAAATTTTCAATTTGTATGTAGTCCACTCTTTCTTACTTGAAAATGGGAACCTTGAAACGGTATACTCGGGATACATTCTACTAATTGAACATTTTTACTACATGGTCCCTTTCCTTCTGTAGAAAGAAAAGTTGAGTGAAGTTAGAAATTAGTTCTCTGTACTGGTTGAGTGGATTACGATAGCCAACCGACTACAGGTAGCTATCTAAACTTAAGTTGATTTAAGAAATCACTTGCATCGGTGACTTAGTCAGTGTTCTGTTGCTGTGAATAGACCCCATGACCTCGGCAGCTCTTTTAGAAGAAAGTGTTTTACTGGGGCTGGCTCCCATTCTCAGCATGGCAGGGAGCATGACAGCATGTAGGCAGACATGGTGCGGGACAGGTATCTGAGAATTCCACATACAGATCCACATTGGACCTTTTGAAAGCGCAAAGCCCACCCTCCAGTGACACATTTCCTTGGCAAGGCCACACCTACCCAGTTTCTTCAAACAGTGCCATTCCCTAGGCATTCAATTATAGCAACCTCCGGGGGCTCAAACCACCACATGTGGGCATGTTCAAGTGCCTTTGGCCGGTGGCTACCTCAGTCAGCAGCATGGGAAGCATCCCCGCTGACACAGAAAAATGTGCGGCTATCTTGGGGCCATTGTACCCTGTGGAAACCGTAGTGTGAGTGGGCAAATTTGAATGCCATAGTAGGGGGGGAGAGCTAGGCAGATCTGGGTTCAGTTTTCAACTTTATCATGAACTAGCCTTGTGGCCTTCGGTGCGTTACACAACACATTCATGGGGGGGAGGAAGGGAGGGAGGGTGGGCGATGGAGAAGTTTACAATGTTGCATGCTGTCTTACTCTTGCTGAATACACCTCTTCAAGATTCAGACACTGACAGTGATTATTGGTGTGGTGCTTTGGGGGCTTTGTCTGGACCACTCAAGAGCACTGTTCTATCAAGTAGAAAAGCAGAACTGAGGATACAGCTCATGTTTACCCAGCACTGCATTCGACTGTGTGTGGAGGTGCATGCCTGTTATCCCAGCTACATAGTCCTGGGCTACGTGGGTCCCTGTCTCAAAAATAAAACAGAGAAGCGCATTAATGAAGGATCTCTTGGAGGATGATACGGTTAGGTAAAAATGACACGCTTCGGTGCAAAGCTTACCACTTTAGGAGAAGTGCCCCAAAGCTTGTTCCTCACCCCCCCAACCTTCCTTACATATGTGTTCTTTACAACTCAGGGGAGGAATGTCTTTTCACACGATTACGTGTTCTGGTGTGGCGATTTCAACTACCGCATTGATCTTACTTACGAAGAAGTCTTCTATTTTGTTAAACGCCAAGACTGGAAGAAACTTATGGAATTTGACCAGTTACAGCTACAGAAGTCAAGTGGGAAGGTAAGTTGTAGGTTTAAAACATTTTCAGTAGCTGTCGTGGCGTAGAGTGCTGGCCGCTGTCTACTAAATGCAGGTCCTGGTGTGTTCACACTGGGAGTGGCTTTAACACTGACGCTGATGGCGCAGGAAACACATAGGAACTCATGAAGTGAGAATATCAAGACAGAACAGTCACACAGACTGCTGAGGGTCCCCGTGTCTTGATAAGGGCTAAGGGGCTATCCCCGACGGAAAGCCACCGACAGCGTTCAGCACAGTGGGAGAGAACTTTTTAGGAACTGCTTTGCTCCTGGTGTCAGAAGCTACTCTGCTCATGATATTTTGGTGAATCATTTGCATACTCATTTGTACATAAGACTTCTCCAGTGTGCCCTGCAAATGATACATACTCCTTGACAAAGCGCAGTTAAGGTGAATCGTGTAGTCAGAACACCAGGCTACCATTTACTCCAAAATTGTCCCTCCCAGAGCGCACATGTGCTCTACCCCAGGCTTCTGACGCCTCCAAAGGCCGTGGCGTAAATGACACAGGTTCAGGTACAGCAGTAGCTCAGCCCATGGCTCAAGACCCCCTTGGGGGTCATATATCAGCTATTCTTAATATCACGCGTTTACATTAGGATTCATAAAAGTAGCAAAATGGCAGTTATGAAGTACAAACGAAATAGTTTTCTGGCTGGGGGTCACCACAACATGAGAAAGTATTAAAGGGTCACGGCATTGGAAAGCCTGAGGACCATTCAGTTCTTTAGGATCAAAGCAGCCAGCTCCCAGGTGTCCTCAGCCTAGCCTCCCCAGCTGAGATGGTTGCTGTTAGCAATTTGCCTTTGAGAATGCAGCTACTTAAATGCAGGAGAAAGGAGAGGTGAAGGCATCTCTCCCTCCAACGCAACGAGACTCAGCCACTGTTTGGAAGTTTGCTCTGCCTAACTGTGAAGTCTAGAGATGAGCCCTATCACCCTGCAGATTATTTTTCTGCCTCTCCCTAATCCTCACTGCCTTCTCTGCTACGTCCAGTGAGGGAGCTTTGGCCCCAGCCCTAAACACATTGTGTACTGTTGCTGGAATGCCCAGATGAGCACATGCTGATCCCGGCCCCATGATCCCTTCTCTGTCTCCAAGGGTGACAAAGGCAGGGGTACAGGAGGGAGGGCGAGGTGCTGCAATGGAGTGTGTGTGTGTGTCTAACCATTAAAAGGCATGTATGTCGAATATTAGACATATTTACAAATACAGATTATATTGCTTATAGAATGCTTTGGAATGTACCTTTCTATTACCCCTGAAGACAGCCTTATAATTTCTTTCTCCAAATAGATTTTTAAAGACTTCCATGAAGGAACCATTAACTTTGGACCCACCTACAAGTATGATGTTGGGTCAGCTGCCTACGACACAAGTGACAAGTGCCGTACCCCAGCCTGGACAGACAGGGTGCTGTGGTGGAGGAAGAAGCACCCGCACGAGAAGACAGGTGAGTGCTGCGTGCGTGTCCGAGACAAAACGGGGGCTACCACAGAGGGGAGAACTAGTCACTCAGCCCAGGCGCCTGGCTCTGCAGACCACGGTTCTCTCACTCAGCCACATGATGACACGTCCTCTGGGACCCACGTCTGTCTGGTTCCGCCCCTCCGTCATGGCTGCTCCCACCCACCCTCTGCCCTTCTTCGTCCTGGGGAGAAAGGGGAGTGAGGTCATGGGCTGGCTCTCACCACTCCTCACATCAGCCGGGAGCTTTTGGTTTTTTAAATCACTGAGTCGTGAGGTTATTTGGATGTCACTGATGCCTAGAAGGGAGGCAAAGCTCATTAAAGCTGAACCATCTTCCATCTAGAACACACAGGCTTTTCTGGGTTTCAAGAGGGAGGGGTCTGTGGAGATTTCAAGGCCAGGAAACTAGAGCTACAGGTAGAAGAGGGAAGTTTCCTTTTGGGTTAGTCTGAGGACATCCCCATGGTGAGTCCTGGCTTCTGAACCTTAGCGTCCCTCACCACGCAAAGACCACAGGTCTCGGGCTGAGAACTGCTGCACCCTGGGCCATAGCTTCAGGCATGAGCCGGAAATGTTCTTACTAATCTGCACATGAAACCCTTTTTCCACCCCAGCCCCAGAGCAGCCCTAACCAAAGTTCAAGTTTGGGGGGGGTGTAAATGAGCCTGAGCCGAGGTAGTTAGGTACAAAGACATTTTGAGATGTCTTTGCTGTAGGCAGCCTTACTTACATCCATGTTTATGGGTATGGTTTTGTCTCCCGCTGGCTGTCCGCTTCCTGAACCGGATGCTGTGAGCAGCTGGAGAACTCAACCTTCTAGATAGTGATCTAGATGGTGACACCAGTGTCAGACACGCCTGGTCTCCGGGAACTCTCAAGTACTACGGCCGTGCAGAGCTGCAGGCGTCTGACCACAGGTATGGTCCTCTCTGAACAGGGCACTGGCTCCACTTTCTATAGGGTCCCCACGTGCTGTCCCTGTAAGGATTGGAGTGAGCGTGCGTGCGTGAGTGTGTGCGTGTGTATTTGAGTGTGTGTGCATGCTGGTGTGTGTGTGTGTGTGTGTGTGTGTGTGTGTGTGTGTGTGTGTGTGTACTCACCATTGGGAAGTAATAATAAATAATAAAATAGCCCGTACAATGCTGCATCTTTGAATGGCTTTCCTGGTAGTTTTCAAGCTAGAGTCCCGTGCAGCACACAGATCCCGCTCTAAGCAGAGCCACGGGACTACCCCACTCGCCTATGAATGACACTTTTCATGCAGTGTTTGTGTTGTGACAAACACCATGCTGTTTTTAAATCTTGGGTTCATTGTTAGACACTCTGGGATGTCATTTACTCTCGACCAATGGAAGGAGACAGTAGATGGCAGGAGGAGAGAGGGCAGTCTGATGTTAGCCTCTGGGGGGGGGGGTTATTTGCCTGTTGAACACCTTACAAGAAATGGTAGAAGGTGGCAGCGTAAGACAAGTGAGGAAGGTTCAATTCCCCTGCAGTTGCTACCACTATTGTATACGTTTCTGGAAGGGAGGGAGGGAGGACAGATGGACAGACAGACGGACAGGCAGAGTGGTAAACGTGGGTCAGCTTTTATCCTCTTCCATCAACCCTGTTGAGAGAAATAGTCTTGTATGGCAATCTGTCTTAATTTCTGGTGTTTCCTTGTAATCAAATCCTAAAAATGGGCTCTCTACACAAAAAGGGGTGATGATGCTTTGAGACTCTTAGCATGGATTACGATGGAGCTGTGTGGGGAATTTGTGCTCTAGGAGATGCAATGTCTAGGGCTGGCAGCTTGTGGGTCCTTGGGCTAACAGCTCTGGGGGACAGAGGCAGGTCAGAGGCTGGGATGTGACGGCCGCCTAGGCCAACGGTTCTCTACCGTTTCCTCCTCACGCCTGCTGCAGACCTGTGCTGGCCATTGTGGAGGTGGAGGTACAAGAAGTTGATGTGGAAGCCCGGGAGAGGGTTTTCCAGGAGGTGTCTTCCGTCCAAGGCCCGCTGGATGCCACTGTTGTTGTGAACCTTCAGTCGCCAACCCTCGAAGAGGAGAATGAATTTCCCGAGGACCTTCGCACGGAGCTCATGCAGACGTTGGGGAATTATGGGACGATTATTCTGGTCAGGTAGCGCAGCCCTGAGATGGATGTTCTGGGGTGTCAGCGGGAATCCGGGGCAGCTGCATTAAGTTGCTAGTGGTGACTGGCTCGTCTCTATCACAGGATCAACCAAGGGCAGATGCTGGTGACTTTTGCAGAGAGCCATTCGGCGCTCAGTGTGCTAGACGTGGATGGCATGAAGGTAAGTGGCCCTGGCCACTGCCCCACCTTTGTCGGCACCACGGTGCATAGCGGCGGTGGCGGCGGGAGTCTCCAGCTGGGTCTTGTGTCTTGGAGCTGGCCTGTCCTGATTACAGGAGCTGCAAGTGTGGTTCCCACTGAGCCTTCGTTCCCACCTAACTGGGACTTTGCTCCTTTCTCCTGAGACGGTTCTGGGTCACGCAGCTCACTCTTGGTCCCACCGTGATAAGATCCTGGTTTGAATTTGCACAGAAGGAAAAGCTGGAGGCGTTAGTTCATCCCACCCCAACCAATGCGTGTGAGCTGCCCTGAGCTCACCCGCCGTCTGCCTTTGGTTCCCCGTAGCACAGGGTGATGCGTGCGCAGGCTGGAGATGGGAGCAGCTTGTGACTGGAGGGAACGGGTGTCTTCTTTGTTGTCTCTTGCTGGCTGGCCTCCCAGGTGAAAGGCAGAGCCGTGAAGATCCGGCCAAAGACCAAAGACTGGCTGAAAGGCTTGCGGGAGCAGCTCATTCGGAAGCGGGACAGCATGGCCCCCGTGTCTCCCACCGCCAACTCGTGCTTGTTGGAGGAGAACTTCGACTTCACGAGTCTGGACTATGAGTCAGAAGGTGAGTGGCCCAGACAGCAAGGACAGACGAAGAGTTTTAGTTTTAGTGATGGGCGGGCCTTGCCCGAAACCCCAGCTCTCGAAGGTTACTGAGGACGTGTCGGGTGTGTTAGCTGTGGATCACATCCACGTGTCCCAGTGTTCACACAGCGGGTGATGCAGGGGACTAGACAGGGACAACGTGGGAAGCTGGCCTGGGGTCCCGGCTCCCACGGCTGCTGGAAGAGACTCATAGAATTCTTGTGTTAGTTAACATTGGCTTCACTGTGTCCAAATTCCTGACACAGAAAATTTAGAAGAGGGGATTTCTTCCTTTTGGTTTGCAGTTCACGTGTCCATAGTTGTCTTAGTTAGGGTTCCCATTGCTGTGATAAAACTCCATGACCAAGCCGGGCGTCGGTGGCACACGCCTTTAATCCCAGCACTCGGGAGGCAGAGGCAGGCGGATCTCTGTGAGTTCGAGGCCAGCCAGGTCTACAGAGCAAGTTCCAAGACAGGCTCCAAAGCAATACAGAGAAGCCCTGTCTCTAAAAAGCAAAAACCAAACAAACAACTCCATGACCAAGCAAAAGCAATTTGGGAAGGCAAAGGCAAAGGTTTGTTTCTGCTTGCAGTCCATCATGATGGAGATGGAAGCAGGAATGGAGGCAGAGCTTGGAGGAATGCCCCTTACTGGCTTGTGATCCCTGGCTTGCTCAGCCTGCTTTCTTATGGCGTCTAAGACCTGGGCCAGACAGACCCTCCCATATGAATCACCAGTTAAGAAAACGTCCCCCAGACGTGCCTGTAGGCAATCTTACGGAAGCATGTTCTCAATGGAAAGTCCTTCTTCCCAAATGACTCTAACCTGTGTCACACTGATGTTGCTCTAACTAGAACAATAATAGCCTTTGGCTCCATTTACTCTGGGTCTCTGGCAAGGCATGGACCTTGTGGCACGGGAACACGTGACAGTGGCTATTCTCCTCCCAGTGCACGAAAAGCAGAGCGAAAACACCAGTGTCGTCTTTTATTCCACTTGGGTCTCCAAGCCAAGGGATCAGCTTCCCTACCTAACCCTCTCTGGACACGTCCCTACAGATGCCGTCTGGGAGGGAACCCCGAAGCCGATCACACTGACAGCCAGCAAGACAGTCCCACCCGGGGCAGACGGGACTGCTGCACCCTAATTACTCTTACCCTCATGTGACTTGTTCTTCCTCGAAGGGGATGTTCTTGAAGATGACGAGGACTATTCAGTGGACGAGTTTGGCCAGCCTGTGGTCTCAGATGGTGAGCTTGGCGGAGATGACTCTTGTGATGTCACGAGGTCCTCGGCACCTGCCAGCAAATCTCCCGCGCTAGCTAAAAAGAAGCAACATCCAACGTACAAAGGTAGCCGCTCCCCTGCTTTCTTGGGGTAGGGTTGGAACGGGGTCCTCGTTTTTCCTGACACGCCTATCTGGAGACGTCCGTCCCGGGCCCTTTGTGGACTCTAGAAGCTGGTTTTTTGCATCTGTGACGTTGTCTTGAATTTCTGAAGAGATATATTCAGTATCGACACCCTGATAGTTTGCTCCATTCACATTTCACACGTCATATCATACAGTGGCATCGTTACATTTTAGAATGTGGGGGATGAGTTCATGTCCTGGATTAAATGGTAGAGCGTTAGATTCAGTTGGCTCCGATCTATCTTCCCCACCTGTCTTCTGCAGTCAGTCACTGTGTCCCTGGCTGGACAGAAGCATTAGCCAACAGGTGCAGGACCCTTGAGCTAAGGCTAGATACGTAGAGTGTGCCTGACTGGGAATTAAGAGGTTTCCTTGTCGAGAGAGAGGCCCAAAGCCCCCATGTGTCCCTTTGATTAGAGAATGGTCCTCAGGCTCATTTAACATCTGCTTTTAACATCTGGAGATTCAGATCTGGTAAGGTACGTGGGGCAGGGTGTCCACAGCCAGTTCTGGTGGATGGTGCCAGGCCAGCACCAGTGACCCTTACATTCCTCTGGTCTTCTCTGCTACAGCTTTGGCCCCCTCTTGTCCTTTCCAGAGGATGTCCCAGGCCAGTCATGGCATCAAGCACTCAGGAAGTGGCTAGCCGAAGCTTCTGGTATCTAAGAGCTTGCCACTGGGGGCCAGGCTAGCAAAGAGGGGAGGCTCCCTCAGCTTCCGAGTCGGCGGCCACATTTTAGAATGAGGAACTGGGCTCTCCTCCCTGTGGAGGGCTAGATCTCGGCAGCTCTGATTTCGCTGTGTCCTTTGAGTGTGTAGGTGTGTGGGCTGATCCTTTTAGAAGGAAATGGATCTCCTTACGCATTAAAGCACACCAGAGTCTCTCAAGCCTGGCAATCCAGGCCCACGCTTGATTGACTGTTCCAAGCAGGCATTGGGTGTACATACCCTCACCCCCTCAGAGGGGCTCTCACTTCTGAATCGGACTCGCCGGGTGTCCCGTGACACTTCTGCCTCCTACGGCGGGCGTGCTCCGTGCACACTGCCATCTCTGACCCTTGCTTTTGGAAGAGACCGTCTTTCTCACAGCTGCCATGTCCTGCAGACGACGCTGACCTGGTGAAGTTAAAGCAGGAGCTGGAAGTTGTTGGGGATTTTCGCCACCGTTCTCCGAGCAGGTCCCTGTCTGTCCCCAGTAGGCCTCGGCCACCTCACCCACCACAGAGGCCCCCCCCTCCAAGTAAGACTTTGCTTGCTCTGAGCTCGCCACAATGCCTGCCGGGAATAACCGCACACTCCTGCTGCTGAGAACACAGCTCTAGACTGCTGCTGAGCCCCTTCTGATGCCCCCCCACACTCACCCCACACTCCCCCCACACTCCGCCTCCCCCCCCCCCCACGGGACTCCTTGTCGTCTAAGCCCAGGACATGGCTTCTCAGGCATTTGAAGCAAAGCCATTCTAAAGCTGCTCGTCCGGGAACTCAGCTTTTGCTTTCAGATGCCTGAAATTTGAAACCGTTAAGATAGAATAATGGCCGTAGCCCTTTGAGGAAATTTTTCTAACCTCTCGGTCAGGCGCTTGTTTCTTTGACAGATGCCCAGACCTGCTCTTTAGGAATCTGGTTCACCCAGAGACCCAAGCGTGCATGCTGCCAGCCCAGGCCATGGCCCATCTCCTCCTACTCCCGTGTTTCTGGCCCTCTGGGGATGAGCCCTGTTTTACTCAGGCTCTCCCAGGATGGTGGTCCAGCCCCTCTGACGATGCTTCTCCCATCAAACTCCCCTTACTCTCAAAATAACCTTGTGACTTGCTTCTGCTTTGTTTCTGTTTTATACCATTACTATTTCCTTTCCCAAAACTGTTGAGAGCCAGACACAGACTTTTCTAAGGCATTCCTTTCAAACCTGGCTCACCCACAGCTAATATATAGCGGTAGTTAGGGCCAAGCTAGAAGCACATCTTCGCTCTTGTGAACTTACACTCAGGAAATAGAAAGATGGTTTGTGACTGGAGATTAGGGCCAGTATAGGCGACTTAGTGAGACTATGTCTCAAAGTAAACAAATATATACATAAAATTTACAAATCATTATTTTAGAGCTTTAATAAAAATGGAGACTTACAGAGAAGAATCAAGTTTTAAAAGTTGCTTGCCTACCTACAAGTAACAGTTTTAATCAAAAACACTTCCATTGTTTCTCCAGTTGTATGCGTGGGCATCTGTACACGATTGTAAAAGAAAAAATTGAAGGGCTGAAACTGAGTTGCCAGCCTAATTTGCATGAGGCACTGAGTTTGACCCCTAATTCTACCAGAAAGAAAATTTTAACGAATTGTTATCACTTTTGTTTGGTCGTCAATGACCATGTCATTAAATATTCTAGGACATAACTCATTAATGGCTAAAAGCAAAGCAGAACATAATTTGTTTCTACTGAGTTGGGGATTCCAGGGCTTTTATGGTCTCTCAAGCATTAAAAAATGTTCCAGGGCTGGGGAGATGGCTTGGCACTTGTCTCACACCTGATGCCCTGTGGGCTCTGTGCACTTCTTATCACCAGAATCCGTGTAAAAGGCATGTGCCGGGGTGCTGCCTTTAATCTCCGCATCCTTACTGTATGAGGGGAGGAAGAGCAGACGGGGGATCCCCAGAGCCTGGAGAACCAGCCACCCTGGAGTGTGCCATGCACACACTTGGGAGACCTGGCCTCAAACAGGGTGGCAGATGAGGACCAACACTCCAGGCTGTGGCATGTGTGTGTCCTCACACACACGCACACGCACATGCACACACGCTTTGCATACATACACGTGTGTGCTTTACACACACACACACACACACATTCACACACGTGCACGTGCGCTTTACACACACGCTTTGCACACACACGCGCTTTGCATTGTTTAACAACAACATTTGAAATGGATTGGTCCTGATAATAATGCGTTTTAAACCACTTAAACATCAATTGGTTTGTATATCAGATTAGAAACCCTGTGTGTTAGATTTAAATTCGCATTCCAGCTTGTGGGTCTGCACTCCCAACCATGGCTGTGTCTGCCTTTGCCCCGCCCCCTCCCAACTTCTTCTGGCACATTACCAAGTCACTGAGGCTGGTGCTCTGTCTCTCCCAGCCGGTTTAGTGGTGAAGAAATCAGCCTCGGATGCTTCCATCTCCTCTGGCACACAAGGGCAGTATTCCATCCTGCAGACTGCAAAACTTCTTCCAGGAGCACCTCAGCAACCAGTGAGTCCTCTGGCTTCCCCCAGGGAGTGCCCCGCCCCCAAGATCATGGGGATCGTGCCGTTTCCACGAATATGTAACTCATGTCCCCTCAGCCGTCTTCCTGACCATCACTCATCCTGAAGCCCCTAACGCTTAGGGGCAGCTGTTCCATGGCTGTTGAGAGCACTGTAGAAAGACACTTGGGATGTGATACCCAACCCCCGATGTCCCTGCGGAGCAAACTGCCCACTTCCAGACTCCTCTCACTCCCTTGCAATTCTTAGCATCACCTAGATCTATAGAGCATTGAGTGGTAAAGGGAAAAGGTTAAATTCAGATATATTTGGCCATTTTGATGTAAGGTTAGAGACCCACTGAGCCTGAATCCTGCTGAAGCATGGTTCTGAAAACCACAAGGGAAGGAGGCAGGGGGTTCCTCTGGAAGAGTCCTGAGATGCTGGGGGACGTGCAGACGGAGGCCAGTGGCAAGGACGTGAAGGCTGTGCTGATGAGCCCAGGAAGCTACACAGGCTGGCCAGCTGGGCCAGGCCGCCATATGCAGTCAAGGCAGGCTGAGGCATTGACTAGATTCCAGAATGTACAGTAATGAAAGCAGCTCTCAGGTGACCCAGGAGCTGAGGGAAGAGGTAGTTCTGTTGGGAAACATGAACCCAGGAGGTGTCCTCATGTCCCCATGGATCATGGAAGGCGTGGCCTGAGACTGTCTGAGACTGTGTTTTCCATCTCTGCCTGGCTATGGAGCTTCATGTTGCAAAAGCCCTGTGTGATCGCCCTGTTTGGGAGCTGAAGGTCTTCAGCGCTGGCCAGCCTGCATCTAACCCATGTCTCTTACCGACTCTGTCCTCCAGCCCAAGGCTAGAACTGGGATAAGTAAACCCTACAACGTCAAGCAGATCAAGACCACCAATGCTCAGGAGGCAGAAGCAGCAATCCGATGTCTCCTGGAAGCTAGTGGAGGTAGGCTGCCTTGGGAACCCTAACCCTAACCCCAACCCCAACCCTGGCTAAGAGGGAATGTGCATAGTCCCTTTTTATCCTCTTACTGATAGGTGGTCTAGAAAAGATCTGGGTCTGTTCATTCTCTCTCTCTCTCTCTCTCTCTCTCTCTCTCTCTCTCTCTCTCTCTCTGCAATGTTAATTGGAAGCAGCCTTTAGTATTTTGTTTACTTATCTTTGATATGTTTTCCACTTAAAATTATGTACTCAAAATGCAGGAAGTATATATAAGCAGGAATCCTGTGATGATTAGAAAGAGATAAGTAGATGAAACTTTTTTTCTCTTGGTGGTCCCAGGCTCAGTCCTGGGACTCACGTGGTGCAAGGAGAACTGGTTGCCCCCAGTTGTCTCGTGATACTGATAAGTGCAGCGTGGCACTTCTGTGTCCCTCCATATGGGATAAATAAGTACATAAATAAATCAATATATAAACATATTTAAGAAAAGGTTAGAATTGTTAGATGTAACAAAGGACCATTGCATATTATTCCCCTGTTGCAAACACAAATCCACCTTGTAAATTGTGGGCAAGTATAAGTAAATTGTGTGCTTCCGGCCGGGGCATCCCTCCCCCCCCTTCCCCCCCTCACACTCCCCCCCCACTCCCCCACCCCCGCCACTCTACTGTTAATTTTCTGTTGCTCCTCACTTAACCCTTGTTGTCCTACTTGGAATCTCTCCCATCCTTTCACATCACTGCTACTAACAACTACTGGCTTGGTTTTGGGCTGTCATCCAGAACCTCTTTTGGAGAGGATTGTGCCCTTTGTAAAGAAACAAGGGTGTGTTATAATGGCCCAGCTGTATCATCCGGGGTCTTCATCTGACCTGGAATTCTCAACACTCTCAAGGAGCGCAGAGGTCCTAGGTTAGAAACCTGAGAAGCATGTGGAAAGACTGCACAGCCCAGGCGGTTTTGTGCTTTACTAACTGATGCATGGATAAAACATACAGTACAGTCATGCGGTGGAGTCCTAGTCAGTCAGAAGAGTCGGGGCACACACTACTGTGAGGGTTAGCCTTGGAAATATCACGCTGAGTGAAGGAAGCGAGACATGGAACCACATATGTGATATTCCATCCACATGTGCTTGACGTCTGTGGTAGGTAGATCCACAGAGATGGGAAGCTATAAGGAGAAAGAAGGAATGGGTTTCTTTCTGACGGAACAAAAATGTGGAATCGGTTAGTGTTAATGCCTGTGCTGCTTGGTGAACGCATTAAAAAGGGAGTAATTTAAGGTAGGGAATTGTCACATAAGAACAAAACAGCTCCCGAGACAAATATTGCCAACGTTTGAGGTGTGAAGTCTCCGCCATCTCCACGTGACCCTGACTTGTTCACGCTCCTGTTGAGGCTCTGTTGCTCTGTGGGCGTCTTCCTTGAGAAGCGTCTGACACTTCCTGTATGGAATCAGGGTTTCACTGACCTTTCCTCGGGCCCCATGGGTCCCAGGCCCCACCCCTGTGAAGGAGGTGACTGTGCTGGGCCAAACCTGACAGTCTAGTCCTGAGCAGCCCTGAAGACCTCTCTGTAGCTGGAAGTAAGCGTACTGGACTCACGTGGCCCTGAGACGTAACCTCTCTACATGTTAGGTCACGCAGCGAGTCCCATCACCTGCTGGAGCTGAGCGGTTTTGTTTCAGGTGTCCCAGAACTGGCCCCAGGTGCCATGCCCCTTCGAGACCAAGGCTCTTCTAAGCCGGAGGCCTCCCTGGGCCCCCCAGTCCTGCCCCGCCGGCCTGCTCCTAGGGTTCCTGCCATCAAAAAGCCAACTTTGAGGAGGACAGGAAAGGTAAGAAGCCCAGACACGTGAGCCATTCATTCCAAGGTTGCTCAGGGCCTTGTTACATGGAGTCATGTCAAGGACAGACATGATGCTCCATTTGGTTTCTCTGCTCACACCTGCATCCCAGACTTAGCCACGTCTAGGAGAAACAGCTTATTTGGCAACTGCTTTTCCCTCATCTTCTGCTGCACCTTGGCCTCAGCTGAGCAGAACGAGCTGACTGTCCTTTGCAGGATCTTACTGTGACAGTCGTGGACAGCTTAAGAGCGCTGCTTCCCGAATGTCCCCAGTTCTCGGGGCCCTGCTGTAGGTGCTTTCCTGCCCAGTGGCCCAGTGCTGCTGTGTGTGGGAACCGTGCATGCAGTTTCTCGTGCACAGACTAAATGCATTACACAGCATTGCAGGCTGCAGCGGCGAGGATGGCTGGGGGAAGAGCGCTTGCTGCTCCAGCGTGAGTACCTGAGCTGGGGTCCAGCCATCCGCGGAGAAAGCACCGTGCAGGTGTACACGACCCGCAATCCCAGAGTTGTAGAGGGCAGAGGCAGGAGGATTGCTGGAGCTTAATGGCTGCCAGCCTAGCTCCAGATTCAATGAGAGACTGTCTCAAAGGGATAAGGGGGGGATGATAAAGGAGGACATCCCAGCCTCTGTGTACAGGTGCACCCTCACACACACTCAGAGGCTATTGTTACAACTGTCTGTCTGTCTGTCTCTCTGTCTCTCTCTCTCACACATATACACACACTCACAGAGGCTATTGTTACAACTCTCCCTCTCTCTGTATCTCTCTCTCTATCTCTCACACATATACACACACTCACAGAGGCTATTATTACAACTCTCTCTCTGTCTCTCTCTCTCTCACACACACACACACATACACAAACATATACACAGAGGCTATTATTACAACTCTCTCTCTCACACACACACACATACACAGGCACACGCACACACACCATAACCAGTTCCTACATTAGCAGTTTGACTCTGCCTGCACAGCCATGGTTTCCTGCAGGCTCACGGGGGCCACGGCTCCTGCAGGCCCCACAGTTTCTCGCCACTTTTCTTGCAGATCGTTTTCTGCCCTCGCTCGCAAGCTTCTCAGCCTTGCTTATTGCTGCAGAGACATGAGTTTGTAAGGACAGTAGCTGCACAGAGACTGACACCTGTAGATACCTCTGGATCTTCTGTTTGATCTCAGTTCTAGGAGCGGGCCACTTGGTAATCCTTGCCAGGGCACCGTAGATGACTCTGGCTCTTCCAGCCTGCCCAGTGTGAGAGGTCGCTCTGGCGTGTGCCTACTTCCCGGTCTGCTTTCTGTCTCCCGGCTTGCTGCCTCTTCCTTTTCCATGCTTTGTTGCAAAATGAACTCCCCGTCCTGTCTTGTCTGCAAGAGCAGAGTTGCTTCTTCCGTGGAATTTGGCACAGGGCTGGTGGAGAAGGCTTCTGCTTTCCATTGGTTGTCTTTGTTAAGAACCAAAGGAAACCCTGGGCCTGGCCCTGGCTTTAACTCCCCGGCCCTAACTGTACCAAAGCTCCCTGGGCTCCATGTCGTTTAAAGGCAGAGCTAAGGAAGTGGGTTCCCTGTGTGGAGCTGTCCCTCCTTCTGTACTGAAGTAGAAAAGATCCCAGCAGAAAGGAGAGCCGTCAGTCCTTCCAGCTCTAGCGTGCTCCGTCCCAGGGGGCTGCGGTGCAGTGCTGAGGCCTGCAGCCTCGTAACGGATGTTTCACAAGGGTTCTCCCTGAATGAGGGAAGAGCATAGCCCCACTGTCAGGTAACCGAGAGACCTTCGTGAATTACCCACTGTGGCTCTGGTTTTAAATCTCTGGTCGTTGAGTGCCCTGCTGGCCCGTGTGCCTCTCCCGCCCCACCCTCGCCCAGGCTCCCAGTCTCTAACTGGTTGCCTCAGCCTGAGTCTCTGTTCCCCACTCACTGAGTGTTGTCTGAGTGCCCACTCCTTGCGTGCCGGCTTCACATTTACCCTCTCCCTTGCCTCCTCTCAGCCCACGGGACCAGAAGAACAGTCTCAACAGCCGCCTGTCCATTTTACAGTCGCTTCCAAGGAAATGCGCCTGGAGACCCCGCTTCCCACGACAGCCCCTCGGGCCCTGCCTGTTCCCAAACCAAGAACATTTCTGCCTGGGAAAGGCGTTGAGAGGAGGCCGAGCAGTGGCGGGACAGCGCTGGATGAAGTCCCTCCCATGGCAGGCGCCGCGGGGTTCTCGCCTCCGGAGGCCCTGTGTCTGGCTCCCAAGGTGCCCCCGAGGAGGAAGAAGTCTGCCCCGGCAGCCTTCCCCCTGCAGGGCAACGGCCAGCTTCCCAAGGACCTCACCCGCTCCAGCAGCTCTCCGTCCCCACTGCAGCCCGAAGCCTGCTCGCTCGGTCCGCAAGTGGGTGGTCCTGGCGCCTCACCTGCCACGAGCCCCGAAACTGGTGACCCCAGAGTGGCGGAGCCCAAGGCGGTCTTCTTCCACGGTGATGATCCGGATCCCTTCTGGAGCCTTCTCCATCACCCTAAGCTGCTGAATAACACCTGGCCATCCAAGAGCTCCGACCCTTTAGACTTGGGGCCCGGGAACTCTGAGAGGACACACAGGGACCCAGTGCAGGTCAGCACCTCCGTGGCTGAGAGGGGTCTCCCACCACACCATGGGGGGAAAGACTTCGGTCACTGGGTGACATCCAGTGACAAAGACAAGAGGACAACATTAGGCGTTTGATCCATGGGCAAGAACGTGTCCTGTCGACTTTGAAGATACTCTCGTTCCAGACGTCTGCCTTCCTCATGAGGGCACCGCTTGACCTGGTCAAAAGGGATATCCGTTTAAAGTTGTGCGTCTGTCCCCGTGTGTAGTTTATAGATACTGTCTCCCAGTCACTATAGTTAATTCAGCAGCCACCAAAATATTTCGTTCAAGACCTGTGCGTTCTAAGCTTGCTCTCAGGGGAATAGGGTATGTGCTGTTGGGTTCAGCACACAGATTTTAAAGGAAAGAAACCTAACTGCCCAAGATGCTCTCACCCACTGAATTTTAAACGCTTGTTCCACTTATGTGTGTATGCCATTCATTTGCTTGTTGTCTCTGTTTGTGTTTTACAGATGTGGGATAAGTGGTGGGTTCATGAAGTGCAATATTAAAAGCGTTTGGGACCATTAAGAGCTGTTCTGGCTTTAAACCAGGTTAAGGAAGAAGAGAGGTCAGGTTACAAACGGCAGAAAGGTCAGAGGCATGCCGGGACCTCGCATTCGCGTGAGCCCCATGTTATGGAGTTGCCTTTCACAGCTGCAGGAGCTGCTCCTGAGGCTCAGCAGAAGGAGCTCATCTGTGCTGAGCATGCGTGTTCTGTTAGTCCTTAAACACTACGGTGTGATGGGTGAGTCATCCGGACACAACTATACATATACAAGAGGATGCATAGGAACTATACAAACAATCTGCCACTTGGGCATCTAAGGATTTGGGTACCTCAGGGTGTCCTGGAACAGATCTCCCACAGTATTCACTGTGATTATGTATGAGTCCTGTGGGAGCTGGTGAGACGTGCACCATGAGCTTACACTGCACCCAGACGTGGACCAGCTGCCTCCTGCATGCCCTGTATACGCCACGGTCTTGAGCTGTGATGTGCTGCTTAAACCAATGTATATGCATCCCCTGGATGAAAACTCTATATTGTCCATGCCCCATAAAGGCACAAAAAGTGAAAACTGGTACTGAGCCACGGTGACTGATTTTCATTGGTGTGCGATGTGCCGTCCTCAGGCGTGTTCTCATGGCTCTGTAAGGGCGTGCCTCTAGGACATGGAGTGTGGGCTTGGTATCTGCATGTCTGTTGGTTGTCTCCGCTCCCCCATTTTCATGCATTTCTAATTTCTCTACAAGAACTGATGAAGACACCGTGATGCTGTTTATATTTTAAAAAGTACTGTGAGGCCTAGAATCTGCTAGAAGCGGGTATCACATTTTTGTCTGTTAAAAAGTTCATTAGCTGAAGAAGGCTGAGAGATAGGAAGGTCACAAGGTCAAGACCAGCCTGGGCAACAGAGCAAGAGCCTTTTCCAAAAAGAAACTCCTAAGTGAATCTTATGATGCCAGCGTCCATAGTTACGAGTCTTTCGTGTCATTGACCCATACAGCAATGCCTAGTGTTGTCTTTCGGTGGATGCTAATGGTTGGGATAGTCACCCAGGGCGTGCCATTCACTCTTTTTACCCACCAGACTGCTGGGAACTCAGAAATTATTTTGTAAATTATTTAAGCCTGGAATTCAAGAACAAAACTCCCAAGTGTCTACATTCATCTGAAAACTGATGAGAGAAAAAGGAGTTATTAAGTAGATAATATGCATACTTGGCGGTTATAAAAGATGGTGTGGGGGCCTGGAAAGACGGCTCAGCAGTTGAGAGCACTGGCTGCTCTTCCAGAGGTCGTGGGTTTGAATCCTGGCACCAACATAGTGGCTCACAATCATCTGTAACTCTGATCCTACATGATCCAGTGTTCTTTTCTGGCCTCTAAGAGCATTGTATGCTCAAGACATACGTGCAGGAAAAGCATCAATAAACAAAAATAAAGGGGAAAAAAGATGTGGAGATGATCGGAGTGCCTTCTGTGGTGTGCAAGTGCTTCATGAAGGGTCAGGTGGCTCAACTCACGTGTGCTCTACAAGTAAAAACCTAGAATGCATCAGAGGAGGCAGTGATGTGGGCAGCCTGGAGATGTTAAAGGATTGGCCACGCGTCTCTCCCCGCAAGTGCAGCCGTGGTTTGCTTGTTTAACTCATATGCCCTCTTCCTCCTTTTCCCAACACAGAGGTGAATTTGATGGCAAATAAATGTGTCCCCCAGTCAGAAAGGCAGCCTCCACAAAGTGGCTTGTGGCAAGGGAGGAGGAACTCCAGCTGGTAGTTTGCTTCTGGCGCAGAAGCCGGAGCCTACTAGGCTCATCAGAGCAGCAGCCACTCCCGGGAGTCTGAAAGTGAAGAATCCAGAAGGGAAGTGCAGCATTAACAACGGAAGAACCCGGGCAGTGGCAGCAAACTCCTGTAACCCAGCACTGGGAAGGCAAAGGCAGGCAGCTCTCTGAGTTCAAGGCAAACCTGTTCTATATAATTTGTTCCAGGACAGCCAGCGCTACACAGTTAAGATCCTGTCTCAAGTACGGGGAAAAGGACATTTGCAATGGCCTTAAAAAAAAAATGATTACTAATTGGAAGATGTCTTAAGCCAGTAGCAGAGGTTGCATAACTTAAGCGCTGAGCAAACACCACCCAGAAAACTTCATTCTGTGTTGGCTTTGGCTTTGGTGTGCCTTAGTTAACGAGACTGCACATAGCCAGTGCTTTTAAACATGGCACAGTTCACCGTATTTCAGGTCTGACAAGTTCACGTTGTCTCTCTGCCCCTAGTAGAGCCTCGTCTTAGACTTTCTACACATTTGGGGGTGGGGGGAATGTGTCTGAAATTAGAAAATCTCAAGAAATTTCTACAAAGGTTTAAAGTTGCTTAGGTTTGAAGTCATGTGCTTAAGCATTGGCTTTAGAATGGCCATTTCATTGGGAAGGAACACTGAAAATTATACCCAGAGTCTGCAGTGTGTGCTGAGTTGGTAATTTGTCCTGATGTTGGATATGTTATTACTTATTTGTCTCTTTAAAATTAGGGTTCTTTTCAGATAAGAAGAGGACCCTGGACTTTGACCAGCCTTCCTCTACATCAGATGCAACTGCTAGTTCTTTTGTTAGTTTTGCTTTTTTTTCCAAGCAGGGTTTCTCTGTGTAGCCCTGTCTGTCCTGGAACTTGCTCTGTAGACCAGGCTGACCTCAAACTCTGAGACCCCGACTATTTCTGCCTCCCATGTGCTCGGATAAAAGGTGTGTGTCACCATCCCAACTACAATGGCTAGTTGTTACTATGATGTTTTATTTTGCTTTTCAATAACTGAACACATTAGAAATAAAACAGGAGAATACTAAGGTTGAGAATTTATGGCTTCAGAGCACAAACGGTGGCTCAGTAGCCAGAGGCGCTTGCTGCCAAGCCTTAAGACCCGAGTTTGCTCCCCAAGACTCAAGTGGAGAGATCTGTATGTGCGTGATCATGCACGCACACACAGAGTAACTACGTGTAAAGAAAAAAAAAAAAGCCTAGAATGCATGGTATGAAACTGTTCTCAGGGACCATGTACATGGAGTTAGGCTCAAGGCAGATGAGGAACAAATGAACTGTGCATATTTCTTCATGGAAACAGATGGGAGTCTGTAGTCTTTAAATTCTGCCCAAATGTCTGTGGTGGTGCACGCCTTTAATCCCAGCACTTGGGAGGCAGACGCAGGATCTCTGTGAGTTCCAGGACAGCCTGGACTGTTGCAGAGAAACATCATCTCAAAAATAAATTCTGCCCATATTTTCTTGTAAGCCACTTGGTCACAAAATATAGTGACTAATATGTTTCTCGGGAATTCCGGTCATAAATATCGTGACTAATATGTTTCTCAGGAGTAAGACTATACTGGTCATCTCAAAGTGGTAAACCGAGAACTCGCTTTGTCTGTGGACTGGGACTTGGCCAAGGAAGGGACAAGCAGGCTGCAGATTCTTTGTTCCAAAGTAGTAGGAGCTGGACTCAAACTCACTACAATGCAAACTGCTGCCTGGGCTGTGCTCAGCGGCATGGTGAGAGCAGGGGCTGCTGCCAGCAGAGGGTCAGTGGGGGCCAATGAGAAGAGCTGCAGGGTCCCATATATACCACCTTCCCCACAGGGAGCGCCCCACCGCTAGCCGGCACCAGGACGGCTGCTCTGATCAACCTGTCCTGGTGTCATTACCTCTGATGGCCCTGGCTTCATGTCAGGTGTCAGTCTCTGTGCTGAGCATTCGAAGGTGTGATGCCACATGGCCTACCACTGCCCTGTAATACTTGAACCTTGCTCCTATGCATCTGTGTAGAATGTCAGATTTGCAGTCATGTACTATGTGGCTATTTCATACTGACTTTTTAAACCCAGTGACAGGAATATAAGGACCCTTCCTGCACGTTTCTTCTTAGTACTGAGTTTCCTTCTGTCAGGATGTACCTGTCACCAACGGAAGATTGTCACCAACTGGAAGCTTTGTCAATTGTGGATGAAACTGCTATAAATATCAAGGTACGGAGTTTTGTGTGGGCATAATTTTCTGCTTACCTGATGACATACTAAAGCTAAGGATTGTTTTCTAAGAAATTGCCAAATGGTTTTGCCTAAGTAGCTGCATTCCTGTTTGTGACAGATCAGTCTCCCTGGCCCTGCATCCCTGCCAATAACTTGGCACTGTTTGATATTCTGACTGTTCTGGCGTGTAATGATGCCATATGATGATGAACACCTTCATACACCTTTGTGTGTGTCTTTGGTGACATGTCTGAGTCCCTGGCCGTGGTTTTAGTTAGGCTTCATTTCCTTACTGTTGAGGTTTATAAGGTGTGTTTTAGGCTAAGTTCTTTATCAGCTGTGTCTTTTACAGGTTCTCCCAACTGCTTTTTCTGCATTTAACTTTTTCTAGTTTTAGAGGAGCACTGTGTTTGCATTACTTCAGTTTCTCATATATGACAAGGTATTTAAACATAGAAACCTACAAAGCCTAGCTTCACTCTTCAAATTATTTATTTATTTAGATACACTTTTGGAGAGCATTGGGCATTTGGGTTTGTTTTTCTAGACAAGGTCTCGCTCTGTGTCTCAGGCTGGCCCAGAGCCTCCCCCGTGGTACACGGTTTGTGGCCATGTGCAGGATTTTGTTTTGAGACAAGATCTCACTACGTAGCCCTGGCTGGCCCAGACCTAGCTATGTAGATCAGGTTGGCTATGAACTTAGAGATCTCTGCTCCCCAAGTCCTATTATTAATGTTCTGTGCCATCATGTGCAGCCCAGCATATATTTTTAATTGTAGGTTGGTTTACCCCAAATGTAGGCATAAATTATTAACGTTATTCTAGAAATCTATGTGCATGTGTGCTATGCCAGATTATGTTCCATGCTGTTACACCACACACACTAATCTATATAAGCTCAAGCTGAAGGTAAAGCTAGACCTAGACCTCGTCAGTACTACTTGAGTTCCTGCAGCTTGACCATATCCGTTCATTACACTGATAATCCATTTCAAGGGCAAATTGGCTGAGGCTATAATTCCTCCCTTCCTTATTACTGTTTTACACGAGGTAGGAGGGTCGCTTCTTTTTTAGGGGTTGCTGTTTGCATTTTAAAGCACAGCATTTCCATTCCTTTCCTCTGCTTGCCGTTGCTTTCCCCTTGGTCTTGTGCATGATACACCTCATCTACACCTTGGCGATTGATGCTCTTCCCATTGTGTAAACAGCGGAGATGCTGTCTTGTTGGAAAAACAGCAACTGTGAGTTAATAACACACCCAACAGCTCTTTCTAGACTTCAGTTTTAAAGCAGAACTGTATTCACCTTCACTATGATGACAGATACCTAGGCAGCGCAGAGTTCAAGGAGGAATCTTGGCAGAATGGTAAGATCAGTAAAACTGCTCACCTCATGGCGGGGGGAAGCAGAGAGACAGGAAAGGACCAAGGTGGGGTGGGACCATTATGCTAAGAGCAACAAGGTTGAACCACCAACTTTATGACCGTCAGCCACAAAGACGGAAAGTGCATGACTGCTGCTCAGAGCTTCCAGAGTGATAAAATAGTCTGGTGGACAGTGGTGATAGCTGGTATCTCTGAATACACTAAAAATCAGTACGATGTATGCTTTAAGGTAAAAAGTGGGGGCTGGGATGTAGCTTAGTGGCAGAGTACTTGGCTAGCGTGCACAAGGGTCCAGCTCTGATCCTTTGTACCACAAAAGACAAAAATTTCCATAATGCTATTACTCAAACACGGGAACACAGAGTCCATCAGCGTGACTTCCTACTCCCCACGCCCGAAGTCCCTCTAAAGGGAACACAGGAGAGCTACGCATTATGCAGCCAGAGGATCCCAGCTCTTGCTCCCACTCGGTTAGTGGATCTGACAGCTTCGGTGTTTTTCATACGCTGATCCTTACTCTATCCGGACCCAGAGCACATTACTGCATAAAGTGAAAATATCCCACATTTAGAAAAAAATAGACTCTTCTCAGCAATATGAAAAAACAAGTATACAAGACTGACCCATGCATACGGCTGGGCGTGTAAGAAAGTGAGGAAGTGTCAGATGTAACTGGCATGTTAATTAAAAACTGGCACTAGAACATCACGGCACCCACAACAAACACGGTTTTCGTCCATAAGTTCTAGTCTGGTGTCTCCAAATGACAATTTCATGGTATGCTGACCTGCCTGTCAGGGCTCTTGGACAAGCTGGGACAGTTCTCATTCAGGGGGACAGAGCAGCTCCGTCCCGAGGCCCCAAGCCCAGCAACGGAGTTTTTTTTTTGAAGCAGAGGAACTCAATTTCATGCTTGCCCTGTGACCTCCAGGTCTAGTGAGACTTCCCAGTGTTGCATGAAGAGCTCGTTCTGCTGTCTGTACCACACATGCAGACCAGGCTGCCACAGGGACTGCACAGAGCTTAACACGACAATACCAGGTTTCTAGCACTGAATTCACACAAAGGATGGAAGGATTGTCAGTTTTTAAGGTCTCTGGCTAAAGTCTCACAGATGAACTGTAGAGTACGTTGATACAAAAAAGCATCCTTCGTCTTCGGCTTGCAAATGTCCAGATGGTTGACATCCACAGGAATGAGATCCCCGATGCCTAAATCTGAAGGAACAAAAGTGTCAATAGAGCAAAGGGAGGCCAAGCTGGCTTGAGCGAGCGAACTCTGACTCCGTGTGCGTAAATGGATGCCCAGGAAGTGTAAGTCAGCCTATGCTTTTCCAGTTCCCATGTGTGTTGAGTACAGCCTGAGCACTGAGCCTGCAGGCGAACACAGACCATCCTGCTGCTCTACTAAGACTGGGAAATGCCACACATGGAACCCATTCTAGGCCCAAATCCCCAGAGTCCTTCCTGGAGTGTGGGGGGGGGGGGCAGGATTTGACTGTTTGAGGGACTAAAAGGGCATCTGCTACTTGGGTCTGACAAGCCCCCCTGGATGCAGGTAACAAGAGATGCCAATGAGCCACCACTGAGTGGAGGGGGTGTAACACAAGGACAGGCAGGAGATGGGAACAGTGCCATGGTGCTGCGGGCAGCTACTCGGGACATGGCTCTGCTGCGGCTTGAAGTTGTGGCTGTTTCGGACATCTGTCAGCCAGGCTTGCACATTCTCAAGTAGCTGCTTTGCGCTACCTCAGCCTGGACCTGGGAACCCACGCTAGAGTTTCTTAGGATCTGGGGGAACCTTCCATTTTGTGTGGTGGATACTGATATAGAGACACAGCTCATGAGCGCTGGCCCTGGCCGCTAAGAGCTACCAGGATAGAACCTAAGCCAGCCTGAGGAGACATGGTCAAGGGCGCCACTTCAGACAGTGACATGTCTGGGTGACTACAGTGTCTCGTCGGGAGGAAGTAGCATCTATACTCAGCAGCAGGCCCGGGTCACTCCCCCACCCCCACCCCCACCACAGGTTAACACTGGTGTTTTCTTTTAGACTATTCCCTTCCTGAAAACTCCCCGCACCTCTTCCACTTACCAAGTCTTCCCAGTGTTTTTAGCCCACATTTATTGCAGGTTTCTCTGCAGCTATCCATTCACTGAGCACATTGCTCTGTTAGTCGAGCTTACAGACGTGCGTGGTAGTCTCCTCAATGCTGGTGCCTCTGTTGGCGCCTTAGAGCTGCAACTGGCTATTGTCATCTATTCTAAAGAGGCTAAAGCCAAGGATGTGTGCTCGCAGCACAATTTGAATCTGTTGCTAAAAAGTATTTGGACTTGGATTCTGGATTGTTATTAAACTTTCTCCTTTTCTGAGACACTGGGTATAAAAACTGACGCTACTAAGGCTGGGTCCCATCCGCTAGGCGTGACCGCACATGCCTCAGGACGAGTACCTGCTGACTCCACGGGCACTATGTGCAGCTTGATCATGCTGCCAATAAATGTTGGCTGTGTTTCCACAAAGCTCAGCACCTGGAAGTCCTTGTCTTTTGCAAACTCCACAAAGTCATCCTGTAGCGCCTTGAGTGCAGGAGAATCTGGAAGCACAGAGGAAGATGGAGGCGGTCCACCACTCAGTTCCATGCACATTCATTGCCTTTAACACAGACGACAGGACAATTCTGATTCACCGCGGACTCCAGGTAAAGCGTTTGCCACACAAGCTGCCATTGGTCGTCAACTGGACATCTGCAATTAACTCTGGGCACCTCTGTGGAGCTTTTGAGTTAACTGGACCATTAAGGTAGGAAGAGCCCCCTTAGACCCAGACTATGTGAGGGGCCATCTTTAGTCTGGGCCACACCTTCTAGAGGCAGCCTAAAGGACCCGGAGGCACTCGATTAGCATTTTCAGGGTTCCGACATACAAGCAGACCAGCTGAGACATCCAGCCTCGTGGACTCAACAGCTGCGTTCTTGGACTATCCATCAGGAGTCAGCCATTGTTGGACCAGATAGCCTATTAGCTATTCCACCCCTCAGTTCTGTTCCTCTAGAGAACCCGGACACACACCAGGACTTTCCTGAATCCATACGACCTGTATAGAAAGCCAGGTGTGGCTGGAATCCTAGCTCAGCAGGGTGGGGGAACAACAGGAGGCTGGGTGAGGTTTGCTGGCCAGTAAGAGGCCCTGACTCAAAAAAATGTGTGATGACAACTGATAGTGACCGAAACACACAGAAATGCGGATGTCAGAAGTCTGATTAATACTACTTCTGTGAGCACAGGAACCTTGCAGAGCCCTAGAGTATCCGGATGATGAGAGGATCACGGTGTCACCGTACAAGAAGACACGAATAAACAAAAACCACCAAACAAGCAAGAAAAAAGGCTGGGCTCTAAGAACAAAAGCTTAAGATCTGAGCCACGATGGCTGCAGAGGTAGCCCGTGAGTGCCTGGCACAGGAAGGGAGGAAGCACGAGAGACCTAGAGAGGGCCATGGGGCCCACAGCTCCCTCTGCACAGCTGCCTGCCTACCACGACTTGTAGTCAGCCTGTGGGATCTAGGAAGGCTCTCCTTTGGGGGTCCACCCTCAAGTCTGTGTGTAGTGGACCACCCTAAATGCATAGGCAACAACAAACACGACTAAAGGAAGCATAACACCATGAAGGAAAACATGAGTCCTCCAGAAACACAGTCGAAGGAAATGTAAGAAATGGTAACAAAGGAATTAAACTTAGCAGAGAGTAAAGAAGAGTAAAGATTAAACATGCTGGAAAGATGGGTCAGTAGGTGATAACACATGCTCCCCCCTATGGAGGACCTGAATTTGGTCCCCAGAGCCCGTGTCCTGTAACTCTGGCTTCTCAAGGCACTTGTACTTAAGTGTGAGGTAACACATGCATATATAGACATATACACAATTTAAAAGGGAAACTAATTCAGACTATGAATGAAAAATAGGCCAATGGCAGAAATCATTAAAAAGAACCAATCAGAACTTAAAACTCAAAATTATAAAAGTTTCTGTAACAGACTAGAATGAGGGGGGAAAAAAAGATGCTCTAACCTTAGTAACAAACCACTGCTTTAGAACAGGCTGCCTCAAGTGTATGTATATTCTCACAGTTGATGGTTTTTCAAATTCATGGAAAAGGCAGTTTACTAGTTTGTTTGTTTGAATAGTTGGAGATAACATAAAATAGAGGTATCAAAAACCAGATGGAGTTTAAGGAAGAAACTGATCATTTCTCCCTCTTTCCTTATCTTAATGTCCTACAGCCTCAATCCTCTCACCACAGAGAGACTCACCCTTGCTGAGTTCTTTGACTTCCAAAGAAGGAAAGAGAAGATATCGAATGTTCACTGAATATTCAGCCAAACGAGATCCGTGGTGTGGGACACTGTAAAAAATGATCCCTCTGGTGTTGTCTATAATGGCGCTCAGTTCTGGCTTCCTAGAGGCCTCCAACAGCATCTTTTTGACAAGAAGACCTAGCCACGGAGAAAGAGAGTGTGTTACAACACAAGCCAACAAGACAGGCCGCAGACCCTTCTCTCAGACCCCACAGCCTCTGAAGGAAAGCCAGGCCCTGCCTAAGCAGGCTGCTGGCCACTCAAGCCCGCAAGGGAGAACACTGAAGTGCCAAGTTACAGGTCCTGCCGGGGAAAATCAGCTGTCGTGAGAAAGGTTCGCTAACAGGTGATGCACAGACACCGGCGAACCGGTGACTGGACTCTTGAGAAGGACAAATGCGCCTTTCTCATCAAAAAGCCATGGCTGAGGCTCAGCCGGGGTCACACTTCTCAGACACCCTCCCTGGCACTAGGCATATGGCGGGAGCGAAGAGCTGGTTTGGGGGAGGGCAGACCCCCAGCACAGCAGTCAGGCACAGAAAAACTATGAGCTCACCTCAGCAGCCTGGGACAGGAAGCACACATGCGACAGCAGTGTGGAAGAGGCATGGACGGGAAGAAAGGGAGCCTCAGGGACCAACAGCCCACAGAGTGAGGCGGACTCATAATGGCCACATGAAAACACCAAGTTCTCAATCCATGCCCTCCCACGCAGTTTATTAGCTGTCCCCTTCTAGAAAAATAAACAGCATGGAAGGAGAGTAGCAACTTCAAAACTCTCGCGAGAACATTAACTTGGAGTGGGAAGACTAGTACAGACCGACAGACAGAGGCAGAGCTTTCAGTTGGCCGTAACCTTGACAACCACCTCATGATGGTCACTCTATGAAGATGAAACCGTCCTTACCTCCCATGCTATGTGATATCCAAATCACTGGCCTATCCCCAACACCAGCAGCTCTGAGCTTGCTGAGAAGTTCGTGGCTTCTGAATGCAATGGACCTTCTGAACAAAACGAAAACAGCGACCATGACAGGAGGCACCCATCCCCCGACTCCCGCCACCTCACCTTAGAAGACAAGAACGTTTGTTCCACGCTACTGGCTCTGTCTCTGGAGTGCAGGCTATGGCAAGCTCATTCTCTAACTGAAACTTACTAACACTCACATAGCTACAGGTATCTAAACCCAGAGCAGGCCACTCATTTGAGGATAAATGGATCTGGCAATTTTTACAGGGTGAATTTTACCTGTTGCCCTGAGCACTTAGGTGGGGGGGGAGAAGAGGATCCCTTTTCGTCCTGACAGTAAAAATGTCCCAGAGACTTGACTGAGTTTATAATACTAGAAAATAATTATCAGAGTTCAAAGAGCGCATTTCACAGCAAAAGGGAACTCAGCTTCACAGCTGAGCTCTTCTACTGAGATACCTGCTTTCTTTTTTGGTTTTTTTTTTTTTTCTTTTGGAACAAAGGTTCCCAGTGCCCCTCTGTGAGAAAGTGTCAGGCGCTGGATGACTTGCCTGTCTGGGACTCAGGAAGGCACTGCTGCTTAGGACATAGAAGGGACACACATGAAAATGCTCGGCATCTTTATCCTTGTGCGTCCCTCAGCCAGGAGATTGTGACTATACAAGCCACTGCCAGTTTTTCTTGCAGAAGTGAAGGCTTTAACAGAGATCATGGTCCTTTCCTATTACAGAGCCATAGCCGGAGCCCAGGTCACTGGCCTCTAAGTGTCTACTGCGAAGTTCTTACTATAAGCTGGAGCCTTCGACGAGGAAGACAATGGTGGCGGGCTGGAGCTCGATCCCCCACACTCACTAAACCCTGCCTGTGATTTAAAGCTATAAAAAGGCCTCCCGTGGCGGAAGAGCCACTGTGGCGTGAGTCCTTCCCTTCCTCCCAGCCAGTGTCCTCCAGTCTTACCTTTCCATGGGGCACCTCGCTCGCCAGTCACTGAGGCTGGTGTCATACTCCACAGATATAATGCGCAGCGCAGGGCAGTCTTTTGCCAGCCATGTCTAGGTAAAACAAAAGGCTCATGAGCGTACGCCTGCATCTCCCCATGCACTCCCTAGGAACAGCCCCGTAACCAAGGGCCTCCTGTAATAGACACTACAGAGGATGCTACAATATACACTCCCTAGGAACAGCCCTTAACCAAGGGCCTCCTGTAATAGACACTACAGAGGATGCTACAATATACTGGAGGTGGGGGTGCTGACCACAATAAGCATTTTATCTTTCTACAGCTCTGGTCACAAACCACCATCAGTATTTGTAACAAAGGCAAATGAAGGTATGAGAACATTGTTACTTTAGTCTGCAACTGCCAACATCAAGACTTGTTTTGGAGGCTTTTTTAGCACTTAGTAGAAAGCTATTGTCTCAGAACAGACTGTATTTTCTGCTGGGATACACTGGTCTGAGAACTGGGAGCTGGAGGTGGCATCTCCAGACTTCAGAGCAGCAATGGACAGAAGAGCATGCTGTTCTTCCTGAAGTGGGAGGGAGCAAAGCCCTGCACGAGTCACACACAGCACTACATCATCCAAGCTTTCCTACCTTTATAATTATTAAGGTGATAATTTAATATAAAATTTAATATAATATTAAGGTAATAAAAATTGGCTAGTATAAGGAAATTGTGGATGTATTCTCTTTTATCACTCATGGAGCATTATTCCAGAGTCATAGAATGTACCCACGCAGGGTCACAAGCCCAGCTGATGATGTAATGGCCTACAGGTGTCTCCACGGGAAAGAATAGCAGCCAGAGAGGGAGAAAGCCCAGCGGCACAGGACTGTGCTTTCGTATGGGTAGAGCGCGGGTGACAGTCGCAGCTACGGCTCCTTACCTTGGGCCAGCATGTGGTGTACCTGTTCTCATCCACCAGGGCGTTCTCCGTCAGAACACGCTCACTGTCGTGCTGCCGCCAGGTTTTGAACGCTGCCCCCATAAGGCCATGGACAAAAAGGACATCGGCTTTAATGGGCCGACTGAGGGAAGAGTTGTAAAGAGAAGCAGAATGAATGCATCACCACTGTGGCGAGACCAACCATTGTGACTAATGAACTCCGCGGTCCATTGTGGGGGCCATGCCACCGCAAGGTTACCTTCTAGATAAGTCTATGAAAACATTCCAGAAACCAATGAAGGTATACATACCCTCATATAATGGCAAAGTCACTGAATATGAGAAATGTCAGGGGAACCTCCCTGGGACATGCAGTGGCCTCCTGGAAAACCCAAGACAACACACCGCATCCCAGGGTTGGAAGGAAACTTGCTGACTCAGCCAGAAAGGCTGGGTGAGGGTGGCGCCCCAGCACCCTGACCTCCCTCAGTTTCACAGCTGGCAGGACAAGCCTGAGCCAGTGGGGGAGACGAAAGGCAAGCCTGTGCAAATCGAGTCCCACCAGCTAGCATAGGTGCCATGTTCAGGGAAAGAGGACATGGACACAAAGCTATCACTTTGTGTTCCAGCTGGCGGAACGTTTAGCAATTACATTGCTTCAAAAAATGAAGCCATTTGACATTCTAAGGTGGGGGTGTGTGTACACTGCAAGTCTAGGCTGAGGTAAAAATAAGTAAAATGCAAACACAGCTCCTGGTTACCCCTCAACCTTTGAAGCTATGGACCTCACTGATGACTTTCGGGTATAAAAACACTAACAGGAACCAAACTCACCTCCCCCTCACACCACTAGGGGGCTCGCCTTGGGCTTTCCTTTTGCTGCCTGTTAGGGATACTTGGAAAAACAGGCAGGGAGGGGTTTTTTGTTGTTTCTAGAGTGTGAGGATAAAAACTTAATGATTTGATTTTATTTGAATGCCTCCAAAACAGGACCTAATGTTGCCACCTACCAAAAGCTAAAATGTCACCAGGTAATGGGTGAACCTGTTCCAGAGTTTTCCCTGCTCTTCCGTTCCCCGCCTACCTGATGGTCCCACCAGAATATTCAGTAAATGTACTTACTCGCGACTTCTTGTTTAGTGATGGTAAGAAGCTGACTTCGGAACATGTTATCCCAGACAACCTCAAGTTTGAGCCATTGTCACTCACACTTAACTCCTATTAACTCCTCGTCCTCTTTTTGGAGTGGGAGCTAGGAGCACACTGGTCATCCTAACGTCTTATTTGCCAGTTAGAATGAACCAATAAATCCATTTTTTCTTTTTGCAGAGGATTTTTTTAAGGATCTCCTGCAAGGGGACGGAGGATGGTAGGGAGGATGGCTGAACGTCAGATCTGCTTCCATGGGGGCGATCGCTCATCCTGACTCCCTTGCACGAAGCACGGGCCCAGGGCCCTGCTCCCTTCTCAGGCTGCCTCGCCCATCTGAAGAGTACAATGCCGCTCCCTTTGGAAGGGGCGTTGTTAAGGCAGGCCCCGGGCTCGACAGTTGTGGGGCGAGGGAGGGGCTGTGTCCTGTCAGCACCTCTTGCAGTCAGAGGGAAGGAGCTGGTTTCATGCAGGAACCAGCTGCTATTTTTAATTTCCTGTGAGGAGGGACTCGGAGTTCAGTTCAAAGAAATACTGTACACCCCCAGATTGACTTAAGAATGCTCAGGGGTGTGTCCCGGGGCTTTCCACTCCTCATCAGGCTCAGGGGAAAGGCGGCTGCTCCCTTCCACACACAGCTCTTCCCTAGCTGGTCACACAGCTAGCTGGAGACAGGGAAAACAGGAAGGGGACAGCGAGCCTGCAGAGATGAGTTTTTTCTTGGTTCTCTTCTGGAGGTCTTTACCTCTCTTTGCATTGCGCATAAAATCACTTTCCAGTTTAAGAAATGATCGTTTAAACGCACGCAGTGCTCACCTTGTCCGGCACTGGGGGTGGAGCACATACACCCCGTCCTGGTATTTCTCATGCACAGTGTCTCGGTCTAGATTGGCCAGGGTTCTGGCAGCATGGGAAGCCTCCATAATGTGGTAGGATTTCAAAGCCTCTGCCATTAAGGAAACCCAGCCTGAGGAAAAGGAACAGACACCCTAAGCAATGACACAAACCAGTCTCGGACTGTGGAGATGCATCACACTCAAAAAGGACAGAGGAAGGCCAGCCTCAAGTGTCTGTCCTGGGTGGGGACGCCCAACCATCCCAGCTCGACTGTGTCCTGAGCACCTCTGAGTCCCATGGTGGCACAAAGCCACGATGCTCCCAGCCAGACCCTCTGAGGGATCTTACACAGCGAGGGTGCAAGAGGCCGCTTCCACCTAGAGAACACACATGGCAGTTACAGGTGAGGGTGAAAGAGCATGTGACCTGCTTTGAGGAACTCCACAAAAAAACCAGTGGGATGGTATGAGCATCAGTAATCATAACAACTCTGACTGCAAATAAGGAAACTATTTCTTAATGAATTTGATAAAATCCTTACCAAACCTAGAGTTGTGAAAGGAAGCAAAGAGAAGTAGGGATAACAGTGTGACTCCATACGAGTGTATGAAGTGTGTGCATGCACATATACACACAGGCACACAAAGGTCTGGGAAGACACAGGACAACAAATCATCAGTGGTTATTACCTCTCAGGAGGCAGGTGAGGGGATGAGGGCGCTGAAAAAAAGGCAGGTTCGACTTGTGTTGCTCTGTCTCGTTTTCTCAATACAGACACGCAAACAGACACACATGACTTAACGCAGAATATGGGCCTTGAGGTCAGAGAGACTGGGGAAAAGTTACTTCCCAGCTCTGATGACCTTCCAGCCTAGCTCCACCAATCAGCACCTGACTTGTATGAAGGACTCCCCCCCCCCTCTCTCTCCCTCTCTCTCCCTCTCTCTCTCTCTCTCTCTCTCCCTCTCTCTCCCTCTCTCTCATGTGTCCCCTCCGCCCCACAGCTGGACTGCCCTATGGAGCAGGTGCACACCTTCCCTTGGAATGTGGTCCAAACCAGTTAATGAGCAAAATTAATGACTGCTACCATCACACACGTTTCAGGGTAGACTGACAGCAACTGAAACATTTTCTTCTATGAACTGTTTGTTCATTTCTTCTCAACGATAGATGGATGGATGGATGGATGGACAGAAAGATATAGATATATAGAGATATAGATTTTTTTCCCAGCTGCATTGTGTACTTTTTATTTTACTTTACAAATAAAAAGTGTGTGCGTGCGCACGCATGAAACGGTATGCAATGTGATCTGTACTTTGCATGCACGTGAGGATGCATCTGAGGTCAGGACAATTTGTGGAGTCACTTCTGTCCTTCAACCATGTAGGTTGTGTGGACAGAGCTCACATGGTGAGCTAGGCAGTAAGTGTCCTTACCGCCTGAGTAACCCACCACTGCACATGCCACTTCTGGTGTGGCATTTTCTCAAGAATATAGCGTGTTATGAATGGGACTGTGCTCCCAGCATCAAGGTTCCTCCACACATCTGCAACAACAAGCTACAGGGTGACAAGCTAATGGTCTGCTCACTATACAAATTAAAAATCTTACGACAAACAAGCGAGGCTCAAATCCGTGATAAAAATTTCTACTTAAAAAAGCCAGATGTGGTGGTGAAACCTTTGATCCTAGCACTCGGGTGGCAGAGGCAGGGGACCTCTGTGAGTTCGAGGCCAGCCTGGTCTACAAAGTAAGTTTCAAGACAGCCAGGGCTACACAGAGAAACCCTGTCTCAAAAAAGCAAAACTAAAACCAAAAAAAGGCTATTTTAACAAATGAAAGCTACTGGGGGAGGGGGTATGTGCCACGTGGCTGTGAGTCCAGCTCTAAGTGGGGAGGGCAGGTCTATCACAAGTTCAGTGTCATCCCCACCCACAGAGTGAGTTCGAGGCCAGCCTGGAGGTGGTGAAGGAGAAGGAAATAGCTCTCACAATATGAAAGAGCAAGGGAGACTAAAGAATAGCTTTGCCTTCCACGAGTTGTAAAATCTCACGGATGTGACAGAGGTTATATTTAGTTCTAAAAGGTGAGTATATAGGCTGGTACATGTATCAGAAAGTTTTCTGATTTCTGGATTTGATTTCATTACGATTAAAATCTGCTGATCTGGAGACTGAGAGACAGATTAGTGGTTAGGAGCACTGGCTCCTCTTTCAGAGGACCCAGGTTCGATTCCCAGCACCCCCACGTCAGCTCACAAGTGTCTGTAAGTGCAGTCCCAGTGGATCTGACACCTTCTCCTGGCATCACAGCATCAGGCATGCATGTGGTCCCAGACTACACATAGCCAAAATATTCACGCATGCCTTTAGTCGCAGCCAGGGCTGCAGAGACAGACCCCATCTTAGAAAAATAATAACTGCTGATCTAAGGACTACCTCAGGGTCTATCCATAGTTTCTAGTGTGTGGTATATAAGAATGAATATACAAAGGTATATTTGTAGAGAGGAGTGATAAGAAAATGAAACCCGGCCAGAGCTGACCTGAACAAGGGGAGCTCATGGACCCCAGACTGAGAGCGGGAAGCCAGCATGGGAGAGGCAGGAGGGAGGGAGGGCCTAGTCCCTACTCCAAATGACTTGATAGATTTTGTTAGTTCCTCCTAGAAGGCCTCACCCTCCCTGCAGAGTGGGCATGGGAGGGAGGGGGAACTGGGATCGTTATGTCAAGTAAGAAAAAATAATAATAAAAGTAAAAACAAAGGTACACAAGCATGTATCTGTATGCTCTCATTTATATATGAATATGCTACAATGGGTCTCTCTTTCTGTCTGCTCCTGTCACTAAATCACATCTACAAGTTAACTATCTTCATGCCAATGCCTGCTCGCCTGTGATGCTTCCACATGTAACTCTGCAGTGTGGGACATTGACAACCCTGGCAATCCCTTGTCACCCCAAACAACAAAGTGCAAAGGACCCGAGGAAACCCCAGGGGTGTTAAGGCTACTGAGGACAGAGTGTGGCCTGAGGGGAGGCTGTTACCTGAGCGCACTATAGCAGGGTGCAGATGCTCATGCAAGGCCATGTTCCCGATGATCCTCATGATGCTTCTCTGTACGTTGGGGCAGTCCTTGTGAAGCTGGTAGAGCCTCTGCAGTAGCTGCAAGCCCCCGCCTGCTTCAATGTGGCCACAGTGTGAGGGGATCTAGCACAGGTGGACAGAGCTGCCGTTACACTGCACATCCCGCCCTGCGGCTGCAACGCTGCAGTCCCTAACTCCCGCCCAGTTTCCCGTCCACAGGAGGGAATCCAAGGTGACTAAACACAGCCCTGCATTTCCATCTAGGCTAGCGTTCTCAGGTTACAGTGTCAAGCTCGGAACCTGGGGAGAGTGCTTCTGCAGCTGTGGATGAGCTCGGAACCTGGGGGAGAGTGCTTCTGCAGCTGTGATGAGCTCGGAACCTGGGGAGAGTGCTTCTGCAGCTGTGGATGAGCTCGGAACCTGGGGGAGAGTGCTTCTGCAGATGTGGATGAGCTCGGAACCTGGGGGAGAGTGCTTCTGCAGATGTGGATGAGCTCGGAACCTGGGGAGAGTGCTTCTGCAGATGTGGATGAGCTCGGAACCTGGGGAGAGTGCTTCTGCAGATGTGGATGAGCTCGGAACCTGGGGAGAGTGCTTCTGCAGATGTGGATGAGCTCGGAACCTGGGGGAGAGTGCTTCTGCAGCTGTGATGAGCTCGGAACCTGGGGAGAGTGCTTCTGCAGCTGTGATGAGCTCGGAACCTGGGGAGAGTGCTTCTGCAGCTGTGATGAGCTCGGAACCTGGGGGAGAGTGCTTCTGCAGATGTGGATGAGCTCGGAACCTGGGGAGAGTGCTTCTGCAGATGTGGATGAGCTCGGAACCTGGGGAGAGTGCTTCTGCAGCTGTGGATGAGCTCGGAACCTGGGGAGAGTGCTTCTGCAGATGTGGATGAGCTCGGAACCTGGGGAGAGTGCTTCTGCAGCTGTGATGAGCTCGGAACCTGGGGAGAGTGCTTCTGCAGCTGTGATGAGCTCGGAACCTGGGGGAGAGTGCTTCTGCAGCTGTGATGAGCTCGGAACCTGGGGAGAGTGCTTCTGCAGCTGTGATGAGCTCGGAACCTGGGGAGAGTGCTTCTGCAGCTGTGATGAGCTCGGAACCTGGGGAGAGTGCTTCTGCAGCTGTGGATGAGCTCGGAACCTGGGGGAGAGTGCTTCTGCAGCTGTGGATGACCTCGGAACCTGGGGGAGAGTGCTTCTGCAGATGTGATGAGCTCGGAACCTGGGGAGAGTGCTTCTGCAGCTGTGGATGAGGCGGCCAGTGGCAAATGCAAATCCGGGCACTCCACACCAGACCTGCTTAGTTCGAACACCATGGGCCGCTGGACGCTGTCTAGTATGTTTCCCAGGTGATGCTCATGCTTCACTTGTGGGTACCACTAGGCATTTTCCACCCTCTCCTTTTAAATCCAACTATAGCTGGGCATGGTCGCATACACAGGGATACGTAGCAAGATCTTGTCTAATAAAAATGCAAACTGTGACAACCACGATGACAAAATGCCTAGAAATTACAGCACCTTACAACTTAGCTGCACAGCAGTCTAATATTTCCCCCTCTTCTCTGACTGATAGGGAAATTTACTATCTGATGCTACATGTAGAATAAGGCAGCACAAATTAATCTAACGTGACAAATGCTGCTTCCTTTACACGCAATTAAAAATTGTTTAAAATATGTAATAAGGGATGAGAGAGATGGCACTGGCTACTATTCCTACAGAGGACCCAGGTTCCATTCCCAGCACCTACATGGTGGCTCATCATTGTAAGTCCAGGGATCCAATGCCCTTTTCTGACCTCCAAGGCATCAGGCATGCACATGGTCCACAGACAAAACATCCATACACAGAAGTAATACCGTGAAATTTCTTAAGAATTAAATATGTAATTGGTCTAAATCATTCTTATTAATTCCAACGGTTAAAAGTGAAACTTTTGTTTTATTTTGTTTTTCGAGACAGGGTTTCTCTGTGGCTTTGGAGGCTGTCCTAGAACTAGCTCTTGTAGACCAGGCTGGTCTCCAACTCACAGAGATCCTGCCTCTGCCTCCCAAGCGCTGGGATTAAAGGTGTGCACCACCACCACCACCTGGCTAAAAGTGGAATTTTAAAAGTATAATATTTTTATTAACTCTTTAAGAATTTCATACCTGCATACAATGTATTTTGATCATATTCACTGCTTATTCCTTACCTAACTCCTCCAAGATCCTCCTCCTCATTTCTCCCCTCTCCCAAATCTGTATCCAAGTAACTATAGAAAGCCATATCATGGAATGCAAGTTACCTCTGAATGCTTTACTATAGCTTCTAGGCAGAACATTTCCACTGTGGCTGAGGGAACTTCGCCAAAGCTTTCTGCATACGGAAGTCCATTTCCTCCAAAGCACCACAGTCCTCCCTGAAGTTAAGACAAAGTATTTACATCTGTGTAATAGATACAAATATGTACATGCCTCAAGATACTAAGTTTGGAAACTTAGAGGGAATGTTATGCAAATTTCTATTGCTTATTAGACTAGAAAACCCATCACACAATTCCCAGAACAATTTTGACATCTTTTCCTATGTTTATTTCTGTCCTCTCCTTGCCAAGTCAATTCTTTATCCACTGGTCAAAGTGTTCTGGAATCATTCCCTTCAGCATTTACTAATTCATACAGATTATGGTAGCAGAGTCAACTAGAAACCTAATAATAAAAAAGGTTTAATGGAAAAGCATTGGCAAACAAAAATATTAAAGATATGGTGGCTTTCAATTCTTCCTAACTTTGTTAAGTTCACGTGAGAGACTATGTAGCTAGGGGGCTGGGGAGACTGCTCAGCACCCACATAACATCCAGGTCGGGAGTGTCCGCTGTGACCACAGTTCTGGGTCTGGGAGGGAAGCACACCCCGATCCCAGCAGCCTGCCAGCCTGCCAGTCTAGCTGAACTGGCAAGCTGCAGATTCAACAAGACACTGTCTCAAAAAATAAGGTGGAAAGAAATAGCCAGAGATCCCTGATACTGACCCCTGTGCGCACACACACACACACACACACACACACACACACACACGCACGCACGCACATGCACACACATGCATGCACGCACACACGCACATATACACACGCGCGCACACACATGTATCCAGCAGCATCATGTGCTCATCATGTGTCCACACCGACAGATGAGACCGCAGCCCAGCTTTGCCCTCTGACCTCTGACCTGTGTGAAGAAGTCCATCAGCTTTCAAACCCTTTGCCACTGGACAGGCTTTCTGTCCTGCAACTGTCTCCTCTGGACCCCTTGGTTCTGACCTGAAGGCAACCATGTTGGTAAATAGTCTATGCATGCCTTCAACATACAACACACAGGGCTTCGTTTAACATGCAGAGGAAGCCTCTGGACAGTTTGAGGTGGGACAAGTGCAGATCTCAGTCAGGTTTGTAAGATCAGCCTGGCTACCCTGAGGGGGATGGGCTGAAACCTCAGGCTTCTGGGGAAAATGTCTAAGATGTTTCAAATGCTGCTAGACACAGACAAGCTCTAAGGGAAAAAGGAAGAGGAACCTTGGTGCTAGAACTGAGCCAGCATGAAGCCTAGGAGGTGAGCGAGGGTGGGTCAACTAGGCCTCGGCTGAGTCCAGTGCAGACCAAGCCTTCCTAGGTCTTTCTTGGGGGCCACGTCTGAGACTTCCACAGAAAGCAAGGACTTGAAATGTCCTGGGAGAGTGTGGGAGAGTGTCGTGACATGTCACAGAGAACACCGACTGGAGTCAGTGGGGGAAGACGCCTACGGGCAGCCGGCACCCTGCAGTCTGCTTCGTGTTAAGACACTGGCCCCAGCCTTCAGTGTGAAACCTCAATTTAAAACTAACAAAACATCGTAGCCAGCAGACTGTCAGGCCCATCATGTCCCTGAGCAGTCTCAGAGGGTCTGGGTATGAGGAGGCCAAGTGACAGCTGTTTCTCAGCAGCTGTGCACCTGATGTTCAGAAAAACCGTCTGCGGTTAAATGTTCTTAAAGCTGCAGACAGGCACCAGGGCATCTGCCCACACAACATCTGTGCACCAACAAAGGGACTGCGTCCCGCTTCTGTGTATGCTTTTCTAGAGGACCATAGGAATCAATTCTGTAAAGGGGAGAGCTTATCCACCATGATGTACAAGGGGGGAGGTCATCTTGCCCCATGAACATGCCGCCAACCTTAAGAATCATAAAAACTTCTTTAAAATCCACAACAAGAGCCCACTGTGTAATGATTGCCTCTGCCCACTCCTGCCACACACAGACTTTGTGTCAGTCCATGGAATTCCTTCCTTCAACAGGGAAAACACCCAGAGACCTTCAAGAGGGGACAAATCTATCATCCATGGTGCCTGGAGCTCCCCAGAAAACAGTTATGTAAGAGTGAGGCCGCTACCCAAAGCCGCAACCAAGGAAAGACACAGCGACAAGGAGAGCCAACACCAGCACAACGGAGCCAGCACCCTGAAAGGGAACAGATACTGGAATCTGGGAGAGGTTTTAAAACCACTGAGAAGTCACAGAGAAACAGAAGCCAGCGCCGTAGAGAAGCTGTGTAAGAGCAGGTAGCTGTAGAAAGTCAGGGTGAACAGACTCGACGAGTGTCCCATGGCAACACAGCCAGCAGCTGCTGACAGCCGTATGTATACATGAAGGACTGAGCGGGAGGGGGAGCGGGAGGGGAGCGCCAGGCTGCAACGGGAGCAACGGAGATGAGGACCACAGGGAAAGGGCTGGATCAAAGGAAGGCAGGCTTGTGGGCTAAGTTCAGGGTTCTGGCTATACTCCAAAGAGAGGGGGCTGGAGAACCAAATCTAGAGTTCAGGTTAGAACACAACTCAAACGCTGAGAATCAAACCCACGTCTAGCGCACGCTTGGCAAGCACTGTCACTGAGCTGCACCCCAGTCCGGACTACTAATTCTGAAGGTGCAATACCAGAGGTCACTCCTACAAAACAAGGACTGCCGTAACTGCCCCTTTCTTATACACCCGTATGTTCATCATTCTGTGAGTCCCGGCACCACGCAGCCCAGGGCACAGCAGAGCCCACAGCGGGGCAAATGACTCAGGCTCTAAACGCTAGCCCCGGCAGGGTCGTGAGGCGCGGGAGGGTCGTGAAGGCGCTAGCCGGAGGGCTGCCCGCAGGGTCGTGGAGAAGGGCGCTAGCCCCGGCAGGGTCGTGGAGAAGGGCGCTAGCCCCGGCAGGGTCCTGGAGAAGGGTGAGCACACAAACCATTTGCTGAAAAAGATATAAACCAACCTTCTGCGCAGCCAGGCTCTGGCTGCTCTCACTAAGAGCCAAGGATGTAAAATACTGGAGACATTCATCAAGCTCGGTCTGAGGTAGAGAAGCCAGCAAATGCCTGAGTTCCTCTTCAGTGGAGGAATCCTGAAATGAAAGGCAAAGACAGTCTCCAGACACAAGCCCGGCAACTGAGGGTACCAAAAAAAAAAACACCCAAAGAGTCAGAGTCAAGACAGACAAGACAGTCAGAACAGGAAGGACAATGGTTGCAACCTGGAGAGCACTCAGCCACGAAGGTGGAAATACATAATCATTTCTTTGGGTTCTACACTGCTGTGCCTCTTTTAAAGACCTATTACAAGGGCTGGAAAGATGGCTTGATATTCAGAACACTAGCTACTTTTGCAGAGAATATGGGTTTGGTTCTGGCACCCACGTGATGGCTTAACACCACCTTAATCCAGTCCAGGAGACTGGGTGCCCTCTTTGGCCTCTATGGACACCTAGCATGCACATAGTGTATGCACACACGTGCAGGCCCCACATATACATATAAAATAAACAGAAAAAGGGACTGTTACAAATTGTAACTCAATTTCTACCGTAAGGACTTCTTGACCTTAATAATTAAAGATATCACTAAGCCTGGAGTGGGTTAATATCCCTTTTTTTCGTGATAATTATATATTCACTTTTCTATTTTTTGAATGACTGTTTACATTAAAGTTTCAGTTTTGTTTCAGTATCTAAGGAAAATGTTCAAGACACCTACAGGTCAGCATGTTTCTGGCCATGGTTCTCACCAGGGGTATTTTCTTTCTTTAAGATTTTGTATGTGCATTGGTTTTGCCTGCATGTGTGTCTAAGTGAGGGTACTGGATCCCCTAGAACTGGAGTTACAGCCGTGAGCTGCCATGTGGGTGCTGGGAATTGAACTCAGGACCTCTGCAAGAGCAGTCAATGCTTTTAATCCCTGAGCCATCTCTCCTGCCCCACCAGGGGTATTTTTAATCCCCAAGACATATTTAACAATGCCTGGAGACAATTTTCTTTGTTACAGCCTGGGGAGGCTACTTGCGTCTTAGGAACAGGGTCCAGGAACACCGCTAAATACCCTTCAGTGCACAGAACAGATGGAAGATGTCCAGAGTGCTCGGGATGAGAAATATCTCATCTATAAACAACAAGGCGGGCCAGAGAGATGACCTGGCAGTTAAGAGCACACACATTGCTTTTGCAGAGCACCCTAGCTTGGTTCCCAGCATTCAAGTCTGGTGGTTTACAACCACCTGTCCCTCCAGCTCCTGCGGATCTACTGCCCTCGTCTGACCTCCCTAGACACATGCACATACTCACGTCTAGGTATACGACATAGTTAAACTAAAATAACTCTTAAAACAAAACAACCCCAGCACTCAGGAGGCAGAGGCAGGTGGCCTGATGTACAGAGAGAAAAAAAGAGTTCCAGGACAGCCAGTGCAACACAGAGAAACCCTATCTTGAAAAATCAAAAACCAAACAGAAGAAAAAAAAAAAAAAAAAAAACAAACCTTACTACGAGGCACCCTCTGTTGGGTGCTGACATCTTGTAGCGTTACCTAGCAGAACAGACTCTCAACCCACAAAGGCAGAAACTGGCAGAGGAACAGCCGCTGTGAGGGTCCCAGCCCTGCGGAAACTACGATTTCAGCTCTGCACCCAGCTCACCTGTCTCTCCCAATCAGGCACGCTCTATTATTTATACCCACACTAGAGACACACACTGGGCCTTTTCACTCCCCAGATTGCCACACTCGCTTACTTCTTTTAAAGAGGGCAAAGGAGGCGGTGGGAGGAAAAAGCGACGATCACTTTGTTTGCTTCGGGCCAAACCAATAAGGGTCCTTGAGTCACAGGCTTGAGCAATTACCCTGTACTGGTAGTCTGTTGTGAAAATACAGTTTTTGTTAACATCAAGACTAACTCAAAGTTATCACAAGGTTAAATAAAAAACTACTTGAAAGAAAGTACCACAATCCTTAAATTGTTCTACAGCTTTGTATCCCCAAATCCCCAGAGTATTTTTCACAACTCAGATGCACCTACAGTGCCTGGAAGCTTGACACCCAGCGTGGCTTTGTCACCACCACCCACACTCCTGGGAGCTCAACGCTCAACTGGCTAAGACGCCATCAACCACACACGCAACCCTCCTCATCTCCAGGCCATGCTCTGAGCAACTTTTCAAAAAACCTCAAGTGCAGGGGCTGGAGAGATGGCTCAGAGGTCCTGAGTTCAATTCCCAGCAACCACATGGTGGCTCACAACCATCTGTAATGAGATCTGGCGCCCTCTCTTGGCATACAGGCGTTCATGCAAGCAGGCATGACACTGCATAATTAAATAAATAAATATTTAAAAATCAGAAGTCCAAATACGCAAACTGGTAACTCAGAATCAGGGGTGGTGTCTCCCAGTGAAACAGTATAACCTTGTTCTGGTGGGACACGCCTCCGTTTGAGAGATGCCCTCACCACACACATCTGGAGTGCCACACCAGACTCTGCCTTCCTTAACCTCAGCCCCATCTCTCTCTCGGCGGAAAGCGAGTGGTGGCTAACCCACAGCCCAGGCCGTCGTTACCGTGCCAGTGGTGGGCCTCTGACAGCTCCCGCACAGCCTGCAGTCTCGAAGCTTTACTGTCCTCCCCGCTCCTCCTGAGCAGCAGCCACATGGAACAATCATGGTCTTCTATGTCAACTGTGCTGAAAGAGTCTTCGCAGAGCGAGCGCAAAGGACAGACACAAAAGACATGGCGACATAAGCATAAGGCGACGCTCGTACACCTGTGTGGTGTAAACATGTCTGTGTGAGCACTCCATGCATCTCTAGTCCCTAATGGGGACTGAAGCAGCTCACCACGCCTGCTGGGCTGTTTGGCCAGTAAGCCCCACGGTCCTCCTGTCTCTGCCTCCCAAGCGCCGAGGCCACAGGCGTGCGCTTCGATTATTGCCTCTTTATGGAGGTTCTGGGCTAGGGTGCTCGCACGTGGAGGACAAGCAGTGCACTGACTGAGCCATCTTCCCAGCGTCAAATGCAGATGCAGATGACCAATGGTTTGATCTCAGCTCTGTCATACTATTTTTTCACATTTGCTACAAGTATTACGTGTATATTTTTAATGTTCAATGTTATCTTTCATGTGGCCATTTTTAGTCTTGGGTTGGCTGTCCACACAACTTCCAGACCAGTGATGAGGACTAGAGTGTCTACACGTACCAGCCTAACGATGAGGATTCGTGTCTACACGTACCAGCAAACGGGCTCCGCAGTACCCTGGCTGATGCTGCCAACACTTTCCTTACTGCTTTGTGAAGTTCTTTTCTTGCCTGCCAAACAAGCCCTAAAATGATGGCAGCAAGTAAGACCAAGTGTGCACTTTTAACATCACACCCCAATACTTCAAAAAGAAACTCATAAACCAGGCTCCAAAGTTATCACAAAGAACATAAAACAAAAACCTCTGCCAAAAACCTCTGACCCCTTACTGTCACTATTAGGTGCAAAGTATTTAATATGGGAGCACAGAATGCTCTGGGCTCCAGAATAAGGTCAAAGAGAAGGTGCAAACATCAACTACAGAAACCCTCCCGAGTAAAAGAAGCTCTATTATTCACAGGAACATTCCTTGTAAATAGCTGACCCAGAACTGAGCTTGGAAAATGCGTTAAGAATGAGGTTGAGCCTGGCCAGACAGGTTGATTACAAGAGGTGGTAGCAGTCTACACAACAGAAACTCTAGGTAGCCCTAATGGATGCTGAAGGCCAGGGAGGTAATGCAATAAAGATGAGATTCCGAAGAGCAGGGGAACCCATCCCATGCAGGGGCTGTAACCTGCGCATGGGCTGCTGGACTGACATCCTAGGGCAGACAGCCACAAGGCAGGGTGGGGTAGGTGGGGGTTACCGGGCTGCCCAGTGCTAAGGAAAAGATTCCTCTGAGCTAAAATCTCACATCTATCAAGTAAAAAGAGCCTGCAAGCGACCTCAACATTGAGAAGGGGATGTCCTAACTAGCATCGCAGACCGCCCAGCCTTTGGAACAGATGGCAGCAATAAATAAGATGAATTCTTATTTCGTGATCTGTCAAATGAGTTCAACAGCATGAGTGACCACCTACAGCATGATGGTCTCTGAGCTAATGGACAACACAAGCATTTGCAACTCAGGGTCAGACACAGGGCTCTGGCCAGCTCTTACTTAGTTCTAAAGGAGCTAAAGACTTCGGAAAACACAGAAGCCCCAAATCTGGTCATCAGTTAATGCTTGGTGTGGTGGCTTGAGTAAGAGTGGCCCCAGAGGCTCATCTATCTGAATGCTTAGTCACCAGGGTACAGAACTGCTTGGTAGGATTAGAAGAATTAGGAGGAAATGTATCACTGGAGATGGGTGTTAGGTGTCAAAAGCCCATGCCAGACCCAGTCCCTCCACCTGTCTATGGATCGGGATGTCGCTCTTGGCTACCCCTCCAGTACCCGCCCGCACACTGCCATGCTCCCCGCCACGATGATAACGACTAAACTTCTGAAACTGCAAGTCCGCACTTAGATGCTTCCTTTTGTAAGTGTTGTCTTGGTCATGGTCCATCTTCACAGCGATACAATAGTGACTAAGACACTTAGGAGCCTGTCTCACACGGCTCTGCAGACTCTTCCAGAAGGCTGAGCCTACCCTGCCAGACCCATTTCTATATTCAGTAACAGGTTCTGTTTTAGAAGAGTTAACTCACCACGAAACTTACCATGACTCTCTGCCTTGTCTGCAGTGACTGTGTGTACATAGATGTAAGACTTCATTTTCTCCTGTTGTACTACCTGCGTGTCCAATGTTACAGACTTCTTCAGGGCCAGAACTTCGTATGTAAGAAACAAAGACCCCCTAAAAAGAAACAAAGTTCCTATAAAGCAGGGCCTGAACGTGACCACAAGCTCTCCATAGTGAATGGTTTTCTACATTACTAGGAAACGCAGCATACAGTAACACACGTGTTATTTTAAATGTGTGTACACATTCATCTCAGTTTAAAGCAACAGCAAGTGTCTGCATGATTACATCCAAGGAAGAAATAGAAGATTAGCAGCGCCCAAAGCCCACAGCACACTCTCAATCTTACCTGGCTGATCCACAGCAATCACCAAACCACCCTCGCTTCCCATCACCTGTCTGCTATCTCCCATCTCCTGTGTGCACACCCTTAACAAGTGTTCTCTTTGGCTTCATGGGAATGGACTGGGCTACATTCTTTCGTTCAGCCTTATGTGTGTGAGTCATCACACTCTTGTCTGTACACGCAGTTCCCTCACAACATAAATACACTCACCACAACTTACTTACCCACCGTCCTGCAAATGGACACTTTTTAGTTTAAACCTACTACATGCGATGCCACTGCACTTTTTACAAATATGTACATGTGTTCCTCTACAAACGCATGCTCAACCCTCTGACATTCCCTATCTGTGGCTACTCCACGCTGACAGTCACTTCTGTTAACATTTCCAACTGTGCTATTATGAAGCCATAACTATTCACTGGTACTTACCCTAAAATGAGAGATCCGGTGAGTCTTATTATATTCCCTTCAAAAAAAAAAAAAAAAAAGAGAGGAAAAATCAACATCATCTCATTTTTTCAAAGTATGACAAGAAATAGGCAACAGTGTAAACCTTTGTGTATAACTGGGCCAAAAGTTAAATTGTTATTATAGGTAATCTATTATCCGATCTCTCCAAGACCTTTATCATGAAGGGTGTTGAACTTTGTCAAGGGCTTTTTCAGCATCCTGTGAGATGAACATGTGTTTTTTTTTCTTTCATTTTGTTTATATGATAAATCACGCTGATAGAATTTCATATGTTGATCCATCCTGCATCCCTGGGATCCTGCATCCCTGGAAGCCTACATGGTCATGGTGGATATGATGTCTCTGATGAGTTCTTGGATTCAATCTCCCAGTAGTTTATTGTGTACTTTTTGCATCAATGTTCATGAGGGATATTGGTCTGCAGTTCTCTTTCTTAGTCTTTGTGTGGCTTAGGTACCAAGATAATTGTAGCCTCATGAAAAAGAGGTTGGCAATGACCCTTCTGCTTCTATTGCATGGAACACTTTGAGGAGCACTGGTATTAGCTCTTCTTTGAATTCCTGGAGGATTCTGCACTGAAACCATCTGGCCCTGAGCTTTATTTGGTTGGGAGACTTTTGATGACTGCTTTTATTTCATTAGGGGTTATAGGTCTATTTAAATTGCTTATCTGTTCTCGATTTAATTTTGGTAAGTGATATCTATTTAGAAAATTGTCCATTTCCCACAAAATTTCCAATTTTGTGACCTGACGATTCTCTGGTAACCTATTACGTTGACATTATATTTATTATTAGTCACCATGATACATGGTGGCACCAAGTACAATGTAAGATTTATACCTATGGCTTCCACGCTCATCCTCCAAGCTCCTCCTGCACTACCCCAAACCAAGTCACCAGTGCTCGTGCCTGTGCCACTGTTGTACAGCCAGGGTCACAGACTCCCACTGAGTGTTCACTAGGAGGGTCTGCTGCTAGGGACACGGTGGGCTCACCAAGTGCCCAGCCTCTACAGAGCGACTGTCTTGTCAAGTGGAAACATTAAAATGACTTTTCCCTCAAATAAACACAGTGTACTTGGTGGCTTAAACACCAGAGATCACATGGCCCCATTTAAAATATAGGCAACAAGAGCATAAACTTGGGAAACGTTTTAAATGTGTATAAGTCAAATCTTATTGGCAGACAGCTGCTTACTCAATACACAACCATTCCAAAATATTCACATCCTAGACTGCGGGGCAGGAAGGCTGGCCATGCACGACACTGAAGTCAGACACAGGTGGAGATGTAGAAGGGAGGCACCACCCACAAGCTCATGGGACTTCACGGTAGGTCAAGAACAGGGTGAGACACGGAGCTTCCTGACTGTGCGACTCTCTGGGACAGTTCTGACTCCAAGATGGCCTCCGGGTGTCCTCCTCTGACCCTCACCATGGAGACTCAGGGAGCAGCCAGTATTCCCTGCTCTAATGCCACCACCTGTGGCTTCATACTGGCCTTTCAGTGTGCCTGTCAATGCCGGCGTCACAAACAGTGTGTCTCTCAACGTGGGCATCAAACACAGGGTCCTGTGCGTGTTGGACACACGCCCCTCCCCCCAGAATGTTTCCTTCCAGTCGTCATGGCCACCCTCCCTTTTCTCCTTCACTGAAGGTAACACAACAAAGCTTGCTTTTCAGCTCCTGCTCATTTTCATACTTCAAATTCAGAATCAGAAGTCCCTAGATTTGAAACACCTACTGCAAAACAGGGGTGTGTGTGTGTGTGTATGCGTGTGTGTGTGTGTGTGTGTGTATGCTTGTGTGTGTGTGTGTGTGTGTGTGTTGTGTGTATGCTTGCATGTGTGTGTGTGTGTGTATGCTTGTATGTGTGTATGCTTGTGTGTGTGTGTGTGTATGCTTGCATGTGTGTGTGTGTATGCTTGTATGTGTGTATGCTTGTGTGTGTGTGTGTGTATGCTTGCATGTGTGTGTGTGCATGCTTGTGTGTATGTGTGTGTGTGTGTATGCTTGTATGTGTGTATGCTTGTGTGTGTGTGTGTGTGTGTATGCTTGCATGTGTGTGTGTGTGCATGCTGTGTGTGTGTGTGTGTGTGTGTGTGTGCGTGCGTGCCCACGCACGCGCGTGCCCTATCTCAGGCATAGATGCCCACGTCCATGCATGGTCCATGGAGGCTAGAGAACATCTGTCCTTGGCTGGCAGCCAGATTCCCCAGTGCTCTGACCTCTGCCCCATTCTCCCCATGCTAGAGCCCCAGGTACATGTATCACACCAGTTTTTTACTGGTGTGAGTCCTGGGGATTTGAAATCGGGTCCTCATGCTTGCACAGCAACCATTCCTATCCACTGAACCATCCTGCCAGCCCAACAGGTACTTCTGTTTAGTTCTGTTGGGGAGACGGGGTCTGACTGTGTAATCGGCTACCCTGTTTTCCAGTTTGGGGCTGGCCCTAAACTCATCTGTCTTTCTCCTGAGCATAGGATTAAAGGTGTCATGCTCCACCACACCCAACTCCAACAGTCTATCCAAGCTTCATAGGAAACAGCTTAAGGACGGGACTACACCTTACTCAATAGTCACCTCAGGGCAGAAAACTGCAGCTGGGGCACCCTAGAGGTCAATAAATGCTTATTGTCAAATAAAGGAAGGACGAGCAAGGCCAGCCTGCTCGTGGGCAGCTTTGTGGCTGCACTGCCTTTGGGTCACAAGCCCCCACATAACAGGGGGACGTAATATTCATCATGAAAGCGTGGTCACTGGCTTAGGCTTACCCCACTAGCTCTCATAAGCTAACCTGCTTTATTTAGATTTCCTTCTGCCACGCGGCTCAGTTACCTCTACTCTACACCGTACGTCTGACCTCTTCAGCGTCTCCCTGGCATCTCCGTGTGCCCAGAAGTCCCACCTATCCTCTCCTGCCTCGCTATTGGCTATTCAACTCTTTATTAAACTAATCAGAAGGCGCCTTGGCAAAGACCTCTTCACAGCGCACACAGATATTCTGCATTTGTTATGCAAATAAAGGAATCAGTGCCCAGGGGAGACGTGTGTTTTCATCCTTGTATTCGACACACCCTGCTGGAATGCCTCCTGCATGCCGCAGATGACAATAAGCAACGGCACAGAATAATGAAGACACTGTCCTCTGAGTTTAGTCTACAGGAGAAGTCAGACAACTGACCAAGTTCCATACCGACTCTACTAAATGGCAAATGGTGGCTCTACCCTGGCCGAAGGTGCCAGGCAACAGTGTAGGCTGGAGCAGAGCAGATCCCTGGCCTCAGGTGTGTGTTCTCCTGGCTCGGCATTGGATCCCCAGAACCTGGCCGTGGTCCCCAGCTCTGCAAGGGCTTCGTGAGCATGTGTCGAATGAGAATACAGCGCTGCTAAGATGGAAAAGTGACAGGACAGATGAGGGAGAAAGAACCCTGAGGGAAGGGGATCTTGTATGGCTCTGCGCTTACAAATTTAGTGTGAACCATAGTACAGAAGACATAAGCAAACGAGATTCAGAATAGGCTGTCAGCTTTGTAAAGCACTCCAGGAAAGTGACCACAAACTCATCACTATTTCTACTAGAAAATGGCATTATTTGAACTGTACTCACGGATATTTCTCCAGGGTGTGTGGCTTCTTAAACGGGGAGTAGAGATTCCTATTCTTCGGCAACAGATGACACAATAGGCACCAAGGGACATCCTGTGTAGGAAAATTCAAGTTATTAAGCAGAATCCTAACATGGACACTTAATGGTTTTGAATGTCCTTTAAAGACCAGAAACATATAACATGCATGTCTGCTCTTGATAAATAAGGTTCGGCAGTCATGCACAGGAACAACCAATGCCAGCAACAGGCAGCACTAACCGCCAGGAAAGCAAGGCTGCTCTAGTCTAGCAGCCCTGACTGACCCAATGGACCCGTAATAAGAAATGGCGGTTTCGCACATTAGGCACATTAGGATGGTACATGATGCTGCAACAAGCACACAGCTTCTAAATAAATATCCCTTTGCATTTTGTAAACTTTACACAGCCCTGGGTGGCTGTCCTGGAACTTACCATGTAGCCCAGTCTGACCTCAATTCACAAAGCTCCACCTGCCTCTGCCTCCTAACCACTTTTTATAAGCACAAGCGTCTGTTGGAACATTACTTCTAGTAGTTTGGGCTTCCTAGCCCTTGTGGTGGTATGTCTGAGTCCAGTTTTATCATCTTTGATCAAGACCTTACATCTGAGGAGGCTGTTTGCTGTGGGAGTCCTGAGCGCTCTGATCTATAGTGAGTGTGAAATACTTCTACAGGCTATCATAGATACATCCAATTGGTGGGCTCAAAGGCTGGACTAAAGAGGTTTCATTTCAAGGCTCTAGATATGGTTCAGCCAGTAAGATGCTTGTAAGGAAAGCATGAGGACCTGAATTTGGAGCCATATTACAAGCCTGTGCATACAAACCCAGCACTGTGGATATGACCCCAGCACTGTGCCGAAGATCCCAGCACTGAGGATATGATCCCATCAGTGTGCCTATGACCCCATCACTCTGCCTATGACCCCAGCTCTGTGCCTATGACCCCAGCACTATGGATATAATGATCCCTGCACTGTGGAAGCAACAGTAGGGTTCCTGGGGCTTGCTGGTGGATAGCAAGTATAGCCAAATTGGTGAACCCCAGGTTTGGAGAGAAACCGTTTCTCAAAAACTATGATGCCAATAAGGAGATCCTTCAGTAATGGGAAGTTCCTGCCACCAAGGCTAAGTTCAATGCTGCGGATACACCTAGTGGGAAGAGACTCAAGTCCATGCTCTCATGCTCTCATCTACTCCACACAGGCAGCACGGCACACATACCCCACCCCGCCCCAACACACAAATACGAAATAAAACAGTGATACAAATGTCCTTCAAATAAGATGGAGGGTGACTAAGGCGCCTGACGTGGACAGCAACATCATTGCATGCTGGGATAAAGACGTGTGCCCACCACCTGGCATGGGGAGTTAATTTTAAGTGCTGCTCAGATTTCCTCTTATTGGCTTTGTAAACTCATTCTACTAAGAGTGTGGAAGTAGGGGACACGACAGGATTCTGAATGCACACTGTCACATGACGCTGACAGTGATATAATGCCAATTTTTTTTTAACTGTTTTTAAACAAATTTAAGCCAGGCTTGGTGTCGGGCACTCGGGAGGCAGAGGCAGGTGGTCTCAGAGTCTGAGGCTAGCCTGGGCTACACAGGCCAGCCAGGAAGGTCTACATAGTTGGGAGGGAAGACGGGATGGAGACTGAAAAGGCCAGATGGAGCCTGCTAACAATAGTCAAGGAGAGAAGGCACCTGAAGTGAAGGCAGTGGCTCTGAAAATGTCCAAGGAAACGGACAGACGTAGGACAAGGAAATCCACCAAGTCCAGACAGCTGAATGTGGCATGGAGAAGGGGAAGAGACAAAGCAGGTTCTCAGACCTGACTAGGACCCTAAGTTCCTAAGAGAAAGCTCAGCAAAGCAAATACCGGGAAAGACGCGGCAGTAAGGGGATTCCCAACCCGACACTTAGATTAAGGGAGCACCGAGTGAGGCCAGACAGTGAGGTGGGGCGGCAGGAAGGAAGCTCAACTTCTCAGGACACCGACGTGTCACTGGGGCCACTAGTCTGGAATAATGACAAACTATAAATTATCATTCCAAATGTCACCTAGGGACAGGTTCTTAGTAAAGTGCAGATTCCCTAATGTGTCTCTAATGTGTCTCTGCTCGGTGTCACAAGACTGAGACCAGTGATTTTCCTGATGGAAAAGGGAGGGGGTGCATTTCCCCTCATGCGGGTTTGAGGCAGAGTATGGTTCTTGCAGGCCACTGGCAGGATTCAGTTGCAATCTGCGTTGAGTCTGAAGTCCTTAGCCCCTAGATTAGGGCCGCTGCAGACAGCCCACTACACTGCTGCAGTAACTACAGCTTGTCCTTCCTTGCCAGGTCTCTGTCTCATCCTATGCTACTTTAAGGGTCTCTGCATGAGTCAGTAGGCTTACCCAAATAAGCTAAAATGAACTTTCCATTAAACTGACTGGGAAGAGAGGATAATGGGGAGTAAATATGACCACAATACATTATTATATACCTGCATAAAACTGAATATATTAAGGAACATTTTTGTTAAAAAGTCTATTCATGGTCTGTAAACTTAATTCTACTTGTGAAATTCCTTTTGCTATACATAAAATATAATTGCAGATTCCAGGGAATGTAGCATGTGTATCTGGGGGTGGGGGCTGCAGATAAGTTTTTAAGACACCTTTTCTTACTTATTCAGTAAATACCCCAGGAGTGTGATTTCTGGGTCAGAAAACAATGTTCAGTGTTTTTTTTTTTTTTGGGGGGGGGGCACAATTGCAACATTTTATATTGCACTGAGCAAACAAAGGGTCCGGGCTGTCCAACATGCTTGCTGATGCTTGCTTTTAGCCATCTTAGTGGGTACACTACAGACCTCACTGTCATTTATAAGAAACTTCCAGAAGCCAAGCATTGGTGGCTGGCACACCCCTTTAGTCCCAGCACTTGGGAGGCAGAGATCTCTGAGTTCAAGGCCAGCCTCGTCTACAGAGCAAGTTCCAGGACAGAAGCAATACAGAGAAACCCTGTCTCGAAAAACAAACAAACAAACAAACAAAAAAGGAACTTCCGGAAAAGATGCTGAAGGCCTTTTCAAACCCATGTTTGTTGGGGACCATCACCATCCTCACAACCTCAGGTATCTGAGATAGAAAATACTGCCTCCTAAGAAATAAACAGGATGTTCAGCTATCTCTCCTGCCGCAATTTACAGCCAATTACAGGTTAGCCAAACAACTTAGGGCATTCCTTCTACTGACCTTCTCACTCTGCCTACCTGCCAGCGCCCATGCCCTGGCTACCTGTAAACCCCCACTCACATCCTGCCCAGGGTCCCACATAAGCCTCCCCTGAGAAAATAGAATTTGTCAGCTTGATCAGAATACTGTCTTGCTGTCCATTCTTTGTATCCCTTGACCCCCATTTTCTCCTAGGTGTTCCCCAGTTCAACGCTAACTGCCCCTCAGGTCGGGGCAGAATTGGCGTCCAACGCTGGATGGCAGAGGACATCTAGGGGAGACCACTGCTCCAGAGTGTCCCCCAGGGGGACGGCCTTGCTTTCTTTTCGGTGACCCGCTGACAAAGAAAGATTAGCCAACAGTGGTGGTGAGCGGTTGCACAGATCTTATGGTAAGGTTAAGTTATGGGACAAGCATTTCTAGAAAGTCTCTGTTACTTTCTGAGCTCGAGGAAGCCCTACGGATAGGAGGAATCCGGGTTAAGAAAAAGAGCCTTGCTAGTTAGTGCCTTCAGTTACCAGACCCTGATTCAGGTAGTCTTTACGACAACCTCCCAGTGGCCAGACCTCTAGAAATCAGTCTGAGGGAGGACGATCCCTTATGGGTTCCTCCTCAGGTCCCCTTTGGTGGCTGAAAGGAAGCCTTCCCTCCAAGAGGGGCCTCTTCAGTCCAACCTTGATCAGAGGAAAGAGAAAGAAAGGAAGAGAGAGAGAGAGAGAGAGAGAGAGAGAGAGAGAGAGAGAGAGAGAGAGAGAGAGAGAGAGAAGAAGAAAGAAAGAAAGAAAGAAAGAAAGAAAGGAAGGAAGGAAGGAAGGAAGAAAGAAAGAAAGAAAGAAAGAAAGAAAGAAAGAAAGAAAGAAAGGAAGACCCAGACGGACCTCTCTGCGGGAGAAGAGGCTAACCTTGAGGAGAAGGCCAAAGATGAGTGGACGCCCCTAACATTGCTCCTGCCTCTGCTCCCCAAATGCCGCCAAGGCCATCTTGGCCTGCAGCTGCTCCTCAAAGAGAATCCCTGCCCTTACAAATCCCCTGCCTTACTGCCCACCCCATGCTACTCCAGGGTTTGGGGAAGTAAAGATTGGGCCCTGCATATGCATATGCAGCAGGACCTGTGGGTGCCAAGAACAATGGTGGTTATTTACTTTTCAAGCAGTTACAGTCACAGATGAGCTGCAGGCTGTAGCCTTAGGAGCTGCTGCCGTGGCTAATGGCCAGCCAGGTGTATAAAAATAAAATAAAAAATAATACATCCTGTCAGGAACTGTTTTAAGACCTTATTTTTTAAAAAGGGATTTGTTCAGATTCTGGATGCTCATAATCCAAGGGTTATCTATAGCAGCTGCATTACAGGAGATTTCAATTAAGAATGTTTTCTTTCAACAAGCTAATCTTGGCTTAGAGAAAAGGAGGGCTGAAAGATGTGTGTATATATGTATGTTCTGTATGTATATTGTTCCCACACGTGTGTATGAAGTGTGATTATGAATACGCGAATCCTAACAAAAGGTATGGTAAAAAGAGACATCAGGCAGTGTCTTGACTGAAAGGGCTGGCGGTCTCCACCTCCCAGGGCTGGCCCCCCACAGCGGGTTGGCAGGAAATGGCCAGAGAGCAACAGCAACCTCTATGGATGGTTCGATAGAGTTTAACAAAAGAAAACATACAGAAACGCTCTTATTCTTGTTGTTATAAAGGAAATTGAGAGAATGGAGGTTAACATAAGATTTGAAAAAAGCTATTGGGAAAGAGCCTCGGGGAACTGCGGCCCTGCTAGGCCCCGCCTAGAAAGGGGTCCCTGTGGATGCAAATGAGACCTTGTCAGCTAGGAAGGCTTCACAGGTCAGATTGGAAAAAGAATTTTCAAAAGTATTTGGGACATATGTTACATCCTAAAGAAATTAGGCCTCAACAAATAAAAATTAGAAAAGATAGCTTACAACCATTAAATGATTTTCAGAAATTATTGGAAAATATTCAATGGTTACATCCTTTTTTAAAAGCACCTACTGGCAATTTAAAACCTTTAAGCGATATCCTTAAAGGAGATAGTGTTCCTAATTCACCTAAACAGCTAACTGAAGAAGGTAGACAAGTTCTTCTACAATTGGAGAATGCAATCCAGCATCAACAGATATGCTGTATTGATTATGCAAAACCATGGGAGGCTTATTTGCTTCCCACACAGCATAGTCCAGCTTCTGTCTTATGGCAAGGGGACCACTGTTATGGTTGCATTTACCTGTTTCCCCAGCCAAAGTGTTAAATCCTTATTTTAAAGGAGTAGCTTGTATGGTATAAAAATGCTGTATGGAGTCTAGGAGATGTCTTGGCAGGGAACCAAGCGTAATACATGTTCCCTATGCCAAACAGCAAGTTTATTGGTTATTTTTAAAGCTTTACAACCAGCAATTAGCAGGCAAAGGAATGTTAACTTAGATGGTGGGAAGTTACCTCTCCATATCTGAGAGCGGGCTCAGGCACCAGCCATGGCAGTCCTGACTTAAGGAGTTAATTTTCTTTTACCATTAGAACTTATATTAATTATAATTTTTGGTCCGTCAGTGTTTGCTCAGTTTTGGGGAAAAATTGATCATCAATTTCTAGCTCAAAGACTGTTGCAATCTGCACTAATGCATCCTTTTGTATTCCCTAAAATTGTAAAGAGTAATCTTGTAAAAAATGCTATGTTAGTGTTTACTGATGGTTTTTCTAATGGAAAAGAAGCTTATGTTATTGATGGGAACGACTATAGAGTACAGACCCAGCTTCAGCTCAAATAGTTGAGTTACGAGCTGTTACAATAGTTTTTCAACTTCTAATGAATGATTCATTTAACTTATATACTGATAGTCATTATGTTTTCAGAACTCTTAGTTTTAGAGACAGCTCAGTACATTGGAACCAGTAATAATCAGGTTAAAATACGGTTTGAGCAAATTCAGAGTGTCATGCATCAAAAAAAAAAGGCACCGTGCTTTGTGGGTCATATAAGAGCTCATTCACACCTTCCCAGCCCAGGCTGAAGGTAATGAGTCAGCTGATGGACTGATAAAAATGGTCACTTTATCTCAGGTAAAATTAGCTCAGCAGTCATACAGCTTTCATCATCAAAATAGTAATAGTCTCAAAAAACAGTTTGGTTTAACTACAGAGACTGCTTGACAAATTGTGAAACAACGTGATGTGTGCCCACAATACTTACCTGTAACTTATGTAGGAGTAAATCCTCAAGGCCTGCTTCCTAATCATTTATGGCAAGTGGATGTTACTCATATTGCAGAATCTGGCAGATTAAAATACATGCACGTGGCAGCCGCACGTACTCAGGCTTCTCGGTGGCCACTGCATAAACTGGAGAAGCCACTAAGCATGTGAGAAGTCGCTGTTTAAAATGTTTTGCTAATACGGGAGTTCCAAAAATTACAAAAACAGACAAGGGATCGAAACGTACTAGTGAAGCATTTCAGCAATTCTGTGCCCAATGAAAAGCTGCAGGAAGAAAGTGAGGACTGGTGGCTGCCAGACCGTTTGGTGAAATACGAGAAACAGAAGAAAGCCGGACCTGAAACCGGGGACCACAATTATTCCCCCCACCTCACTGCCACCCTCTCTCCTTTCTGTTTCTCTCAGAGGTCATTCTCCAGAACAGGCAGGCCTGGTTTGTTTGTTTGTTTGTTTGCTTCTACACAGATCACAGGAGTGACAAGAGACGGTGTGGCCAGGTCAGAGAAGGGCTAGAAAGAAAACTGGCTCGCTCCAAGCCTGGCTCAGCCTCACACACCGGGCTTACCGCCCCACTCCCTCAATGGCTTCTTAATTCTGCTGGCCTTAGGCATTGGGCCAGAAACAGGTTTACTGGCTTTATCTGCCAACAGACCGACTCCCTAAAGGCAAAGCCTATCCAAGTACACAGTCACAGACTTGACCTCAGGGAGTGTGGTCACATGAGCCTTTAGAAGGTGACAAGCCACAACCAAGGGGTCACTTCCCAGGGAAGCCTCCTTCTGCTATTGACAAAACTAAAACCATCTCCCACCGAGGTGCACCGCGTGTGAGCGCAATGAAAAGCCTACCCTGGGCTTCATGGGAGTGTATCTGTTTGCATGAAGGTTGATGCCAGAAAAACCCTTTCCTCCTCAAAAGCCATCGTGGCGGGCCTGAGCGATCCCGCCAGCGTAGGCTGGGTAGCTTGCTTCAGGGTATATGTCACATGACCATCTAGGGGGACCAGGATCCCTGCTCCCACTCGTGGTGACATGTCAATAGCCTACCTTCTTATTTGGAAAAAAAGGGGGGGGGATTGCCAGGAGAGATCTTGGCATAAGCCTTAGGGATTGCCAGCTTTTTCTTAGAATAGCCCATTGAGTTAGAAGATAGCTACTTTCAGTCCCGACCTACCTTCTCCCCCCTCACCAACTTCCTGAGAAGTGGAATTTAGGGCTTATAGGGATACAGTTAGGTTACTTAGTTAACTCCTGAGACCTCTTCCCCTGCTAACAATCTGATTATCTCTACCTGCATTTCCTCTTAGCAGATATCCGGCTCAACTTCAGTGACCTATTATTAAGAACACTAGGCTGTCCAGTCACCAGACAATGACCTCCCCTTGGTTATCCACTTCATTGCCTCGTCTTTTGGGGCCCTTTGTGGGTCTTATATTGCTTTTTTCTTTTGGCCCATGGGCCTTTAGGCGTTTGACAGATTTTATCAAGCAAAAGGTACATAGCAATTGCCGCAAAGCCAATTCAAATCCACTACCAGAGGCTGGCCATGAGTGACAGTGAGGGGTAAGGGACATTCGCCTAACACTCCCGGTTCCCACTTAGCTTAAACAGGCACAATCATCCCCCCCACCCCCCCCTCACCTCGGTGAAAATGGCCTTGGAACCAAGACCCTTGAGCAGCCCCAGCCGGGGACCTAGAAATACACAGCACAGGCAAACGCATGCTGGGCTCCAAACACCAAGTCCTGTGTCAGATCATACGAAGGCTCCAGTTTTGACCCTTTTATTTCTTTGAGACAGGATCTTGCTACGTAGCCCAGGTTGGCCTCCAACTTGTGATTCACTGGCCTCAACCTCCAGAGAGACAGAGTCCGAAGCTTCTAAGCTTCGTGCACCATGACCTGTCACTTTGTTGCTGTTTAAAAGAGCCTTGGGGATCAAAGAAAGAAAATAAAACAAGGACGCTTGGACAGAGCAAACTTGGGGCAGTTTTCAAAGCGTGGACACAGCATGAAAATGTGGAAAAGGACCAGAGGAAAAAGTATGAGGGCCCGCGGCTGTCGAGATGGCTTAGCAAATAAGGCTCTTGTTTGTTGCCAAGCCCGGTGAATTGAGTTCCATCCCAGGGACCCACACGCTGACCTCTCCACTCCCGCTCTGTGGCACTTGCTTGCCACCCCCAACCTACATATGTGTAGACATAAATATAATATAAAAAAAAAATAAACAAATTTGAGGATCCGAGCGAGAGAAATAAGTGGAAAGGCGAGGCTTCTTAAAAGGAGAAGACAGGGCGAAACAAAAATTAGCATGAGCTTACATGTGGACATATGATGACCAAGCTACAACTACCGAGACTGCTAGGCGTTTAAGAGTACAGACCGCTCTTCCACAGGACCGGAGTTCGGTTTCCAGCACCCACATGGCAGCTCACAACTCCAAGATCCATCCGACACCCTCACGCAGACATACATGCAGGCAAAATACCAATGCAAACTAAAAAAATAATTAATTAACTTTTTTAAAAGACTACAGATCCGAATTTGGGGGTGGGATTAACTTCGGAACCTTCCGTGAGGCCTTCACCTGTTTTTTTTTAACGACGGTTACAGGGTTTGGAAACCTATCAGCATTCCAGCTACTAAGTCTCCCAGGTGAGAAGAGCAAAGCCGCGGCCTGAAAGACACAGGTGTGGCTCATGAGATCACAGAGCCCGGGCACACCTGCACGCAGGCGCCCTCCTCCAAGCCTCAGGAGCAGCCAGGGGAGCGCAGCGATCATTCCAGAAGAGGACCAGAACCAGGCCCTACTAAGGAAGGGCCGCGGCGGGTCAGCGGGTCCCTCCGAGGCCGTGCGACCTTGCGGGGCGCCGAGTCCGTGCAGGGCCACGGCCCTCCCCTCCCGCAGCTGCAGCGACGCCCTCGCCCGCCCACGAGCCGGTCCGTCCTACCTGCCGGCGTCGGGCTCCGCTCCCGTCGGGCACGGGCGGCTGCAGCGCTCTCGCCTCCGCCGCCACTAGCGATCAGGGCCCTGGCCGAGCGGCGGAAGGCACGTGGCCCCGCCCCCAGAGCGCCTGGCCCCGCCCCGGCCCCGCCCCCACCCAATCGCCCCACCCACTAGGGTGTCACGGCGCGATGACGCGCGGCGCAGGCGCAGTGGGTCGGCGACGCCGCGACGGTTCGTTCCCGTGTGTGGGCGGAGGACGGCTGCAGGCTGTGAGCCGCCTGGAAAAGTAGGTTGCGTGGGGACTCATCGGCAAAACGCAGGGGAGGAGGGGAAGAGACGCGGAGCCTCCCGGTCCCGTGGGCGGCCCGGAGTCGCGCACCCTTCCTAAGGCCCGTGGTGTAGTGGGGACGCGGGGCCGTCACGCATGCGTCGCGGGTTTCCTGCAAGGGACGGTTCCCGTGCCCGGGTGTAGACACTATTATAGGATCCTTCGGTTGGCTCCTCCGATGCAGATCCGATCTTTGCAGGATGTAGTCCCTAGATCATAAGAACACGAGGTCGATCGAAAGGCCTGGATGTTTGTACATTAAAATTGCCCTACTTTGACCACCAAAATTTGTGGCCTTTTTCAGAACTACCATTTTGTAATTTCTGCTCACCCCCCCCCCGGGCCCGGTAATCTTGCCTTTGTATCGTTCTCCGGTTAAAAAACATTTTAATAACGAACCCATTTAACATCTGTGTTGGGCTCCCTTGATTTAGAGTAATGGATCTTTTTTTGTTTTGTTTTGAGTCCTGGTCTCTATGTAGCCCAGGCTGGTCCGGGATTCAAATCGTGAACCGCCCGCAACGGATTTGGAGCTTACTTCTTAAGGATTAATTGAATTAGCCATGAGTAGAATCTCTTTGCAAGTAGAATTTATGCTTTATTAGTATTCCAAATAGCCTGCTTTAGCATTGGTAAAATGGGACCATCAGTATGCCTTATTAATGTTAGCTTTTTAATACTGACACTTAATTTTTTCATCTCATCTTTGATGTAAATCCCCAAAGTAGATTGAAATTTTATGTCATTTTATCTTCTAAAATTAAATTTATTTATTTTAGCATTCTTGGGGTCGGCTGCACCACCTATCCAGGAAAAGATGGTCAACGTCTTGAAAGGAGTGCTGATAGAATGGTTGGTAGCTTTAAAACTTAATGACCTTTAAATTGACACAGTAGATCTTGCAGTGTGTATATGCCTTTTCCAAAATTTTGTTTTGTTGGCCTAAATGAAAGCAAGGCTTCAACTTTGAATTTCCATAAGTTTTCTTTGAGTGGGACAGACTTAGTTGCTAAGTTTTCTTGTCTGTTAAATTAATGTAATCAACGTAATTTCCAAGTTTTTTGATGGGAGACATGTGTGTTAGATTACCCTTGATTTAGACAAACTGTTAGGCGGGCAGTGGTGGCACAGGCATTTATAATCCCAGCACTCCCGAGGCAAAGGCAGATGTTCTCTTGAGTTCAAGGCCAGCCTAGTTTACCGAGTGTCAGGACAGGCTCCAAAAAGAGTTTTTATTCTCAAGCCATCAGTACTTGCCTAGATTAATGTTTAGAGTAATTCAGGAAGGTAGGGTAGGCCTTTAGTCCCAGCACTCAGGAGATAGATGCAGGCAGATCAAGGAGTTCAAGGCCTGCCTGGTTTGTATAGTGAGTTTTAGCCCAGCCAAGGCAGTATAGTGAAAACTTGTCTTTTAAAAAAAAAAGTAACAAATAGAAGAATACAGGAACTTGGTTAAGTCTTTGCCACTACAGAATGTGCTCCCTGGAAAGAAGTGAGAGCCAATGGGAGCAGACTTTTAAACTCCTTAGCATAGCTTCCAAAGGAAAAGCAAGAAGCCACAAGAGTTCTAGAACGGAGTTCCTCAGAGTAACCTGACTACAGGTCTTTGTCGTCCCTCCCTTCCCAGCCTTGGGCTCTTTGTTCAGCTTTCCCTTGTTGGAAGCCTTTTTCTGGGCAGTCGCCCCCATCCGTGAAGATGCTACTGTCTCCTTTTCTGTTTCCCTGTTGTGAGTCCTTGTATGGCAAAGCTGAGGGGGTAGCAGGGTCAAATCCTAGGAAACTGCAACATTTGGAGCAATACCGTACATCGGAAATACAGTTTAAGCCACATACAGCCTTAAACTTTCTGGTAACCACATTAAAGTGTGAAATGAAAACAGGTGAAGTTTTTAACCCAGATGGCCCAACTTAGTCATTATTTTTAGTGTGCGTGCGTGCGTGCGTGCGTGTGTGTGTCTGCATCTGTTCCTGAGGCGGTTAGACAGAGCATTGGATCTGAGTCAGGAACAGACTATGAGCCAGCATATATATGGGTGCCGGGAACTGAACCTGGGTCCTCTGCTCTCAACCGCCGAACCATCCCCATGTACTAAGTCTGCAAAAACACCTTCCAAGTCCGATTATCTATTCTACTTCTACAGCATATCAAATGCTCTGTAGTAACACATGATTCATGGGCTGCCACAGAGATAAAGCAGATGGAGACTTTGGAAGGATGAGAGTCTAACAGTCAGTTTAAAAACAACAATAACCAATGGTCTGAGTTAGAAGGGATCTGAAGCAGGAAGTATTCCAGGAAGGTAAAAGGCTGAACCAGGAAGTGTGGAATAAGGCTTTCCACTTCCATCCCCTGGAGTCTGGGTCTCTGCAGCTGTAAGTCCCGACGGGACGTGGGAAAGGCAGGAAGGCTTACAGTGAAGATGTCACAGGACATTGGCAGCATCGTTCAGCCCTGAGGTGAGTGCCACGGCACTCCTTGGGTCCAGTGATTTAGCTCTTCCCTGAATTACGTAAATTCCTTTCACTCAGAAAAATGTAGACGTACTAGGCATTATAGCTGTTTAGCAGTCACTGTTTTAACACCTCCTAGCAGGGAATACCTAGAGTAATTGGCATCAGCTGTGAATGCATTGCGCTTACACAGTAACAAAATAATCCACGTCACTGAGGTAGGTAGCAGTTTTGTTATTGTGACCTCCTGTTTATCTTTATTACCGTATTATATTTGGAACTGATTGAATTTACAAAACAGCTATTTATCCCACCGTATAAAGCGCAATCCTCAAGAATGCAGTGTGGTTTTTTAGGCTGCTTTGAGATGGTTGTAGGACCTGAGACGGCCAAGGGCAGAAGGGCTTGGAGAGTAAAATGGGGCTAAGGTCACCGCCTGAGTCCCCGAGATGCCTTGTTTCCTGGGAAAGGGGGAAGCAGCTTGTTTTAGAGCATTGCACTATACTGGGGACCTCTGCCGGTCTCGCCCACCATCTGCCCATCATCCCCCATCCCCATATATATGGGGGGAGGGGGAAGTGAAGACGAGAAGCAAGGCCTCTGGTTTGCTGCCCTGTGTGTCCTTTGTCTGTCTGTTGGGCTTTGTCCACCCCCATGGGCTCCTCGAGAAGCCTCTTCTGCCCTTTGCGTTTGAGTATGGGCGTTGCTGTTTTAAAGCAGTGAAGGAAGCTGTGGGTCTAAGCCCTGTTAAACTTTGGAAGCCATATTGTCTCCTCTTGTGACTGAGGACTTGTTCTTTAAAAGCCTTTCTCTTAAAGTTGTCCTTCAAGAGAAGGCACGGCCACAAGTCACTAGTACTTTAGCAGAGAGAAAGGAGGACGTTGGCTAATAGCTCCGAACTTAGCAACCCTTGCCCAGGCGCAATTGCTCAGGTCTTTGTGTTGCGGTTGACCACAGGATGCCCTGTAACCTGTGTTTGTCCCCACAGCGACCCTGCCATGAAGCAGTTCTTGCTGTATTTGGATGAGTCCAACGCCTTGGGGAAGAAGTTCATCATTCAAGACATTGATGACACGCATGTCTTTGTCATTGCGGAGCTGGTCAGTGTCCTCCAGGAGCGAGTAGGGGAGCTGATGGACCAGAACGCCTTCTCTCTTACCCAGAAGTGAAGAGACTAGCTGTTGAGTACGTGGGAATGGCAAAGCACAGGCATGAAAGAGGTCCCATCCAGGGTCTCCTACAGTGCATACCCCTTTTATGAGCATTTTGTGGGGAAGGCTGCAGGGCCATTGACTCAGACAAGAGCCCCAACTTGATTTTTTTTAAAAAGAACTAACAATTGGCTCAGTTGGTAAAGGCCCTTGCCACCAAGCGTCACAGCCTGAATTTGATCCCAGGGAAGGGAGGAGCTCCCCATTTGTCTCCTGACCTCCCTATCTGTACCTCCCACACACACAAAAGAGTAAACGTAGTTAAATATAATCATAAATGGTTCCCCTACCATTTTTTTTTAATACCTATTAAACGCACCAGAAAAATGGTGGAGCTTGGTTAAATTATCGTTGTAATTGTTATTGATTTTGCCTGTTAAGTGTCACTGTGAGGCTGTAGTTTACTGGTTTTCACACTGTAGGTGACATTTTCATCAAGTGTGCCCGTGCAGGACGAGATGTGACAGAAGTGTGTGTGCATACAACTAACAGCCGGAAATACCTGCAGTTATCTTAATACTTGGAGAGGAGGGTTGGGAGACTTGCGTGTGGTTGAACTCTTAGGTCATCTGAAACTAAACAAAGTTCATATTATAATGGTTCAGACAAAAGAGATGCGGTGAGATCAGGATCTTTATCCATTATGCTCTAAATTCAGTTAAATCAAATATTACTCTCTTTATGCTGTTTGGCAGTCAACTTGAATGTACTTTTCAGAAAAAAAATTGAAAGCATAAAACAAAATACAGGGGTGGGCATGGTGGTACACCCTGTTAATCCCAGTGATCGGGAGGCAGAGGCAGATAGATCTCTTGAGGTTTGAGGCCATCCTGGTCTACAAAGAGAGTTCATGGCTAGTCAGGATCCTGTCTCCAAAAAAAAAAAAAAAACAATCCACATGATTTTATAGAAGGTCACATTAAAAATTGATGCCAGCACTTGGGAGGCTGAGGCAGGCAAATCTCTGAGTTCAAGGCCAGCCTAGTTACCAAATTGAGTTCCAGGACAGCCAGGATAAGTTTACTTATCCCTACTAGACCTTCTTTTTAAAGATAGGAATAGAGGGCCGGGTGTTGGTGGCGCATGCCTTTAATCCCAGCACTTGAGAGGCAGAAGCAGGCGGATCTCTGTGAGTTCAAGGCCAGCTCTTGGTCCACATACCCTGTCTCTCTCTCACACACATACACACACACCTACAGGATTCTTGAAGCACATTTAGTATGTCTGATGGGTTTTCCAGAGAAAACCAGATCAGGACACCGATGTGAACAGAGGTGTTAGCTTGGTGAGTTGACGGTGCGGTGGCGTTACTGAGAGTGGTGGGGCCGAAGTTGGATGAAGATCCCTGGAAACGTGCCCTTGGATTTGTGTCTGCCCTGGCCTCTTCTGGATTCCCTGTTCCTGCTTCTTGTCCAGAGGGAAGTGAGGAGCTTCCTCACCCGCGTGTTCCTGCCGCTGGGAGCTTCTGCACACGGGCAGGCAGCCCAAGACGCCACAGGCTGAAGTCTCGTCCCTTTAAATTCTCTCAATTGCCAGGTCATAACAACACAAAAGTAACCCTGAAAGATCTGTTGAAGTGACTGATTGATCCCTTAGAAAACAAATGTCTTTGGGGCTGGGTTCCCAGCTCAGTGGTGGAGCGATGTCTAGCATGCACGAGGCTGGGTGTCTGGACTCCACCATTGCATGGGGGGAGAGCCCGTAGACAAGACAGGGAAGTTACCAACACTACTGAGGGATACTGAGATCTCAGGCAGGTTGTTTTTCTAGACCTCAGGGACTGAGGAAAAAAGCTTTAGCTCCCAGTGCATCCCTCGGCCTCTGAGTGAGCAAGTGAGGGATTCGTCCTGAACCAAGAGTGCGTAGTGGTAAGCAGAGGCCCTCTGTCAGCAGGAAAGCCGTGGGTAGAAACGTTCTCAGACCGTTGCTGTTGCTCAGGACGTTTCTTTGCCTTAGACATTAATTCAGTCCACTTTGGGCTTTATTCTTTTTTCTTTCTGTTTTGGTTTTTTGAGACAAGGTCTCTCTGTGCAGCCCTGGCTGTCCTTGAATTCTCTGAGTAAACCAGGCTGTCCACCTGCCTCTGCCTCCCGAGTGCTGGGATTAAAGGTGTGTGTCACCACCGCCCAGCGGGCTACAGAGCTTTTATCACGGCACTTTCTGAAAACTGCTTACTGTGTGCACATGTGATACACAGTACACATGCCTTGCAGGAGACGGAGGGAAGGCAGCAAAGGAAGAAAACTGCACAGTCCCAGCACGTGGGCCTGCTCTCCTGTCCCCAACCTCTAAGAGCATAAAACAGTTTTTCTCCATCCCAGTAAGACGGACATGTGAACTTGCCCGGTGTGCTTTGAATCAAAAACAAGGAGCAGGTTTGTGTGTGTGTGTAAGTGTATGTGTGTGTAAGGGTGTGGGTGTGTGTAAGGGTGAGTGTGTGTGTGAGGGTGTGGGTGTGTGTAAGGGTGTGAGAGTGTGTGTGAGGGTGTGAGTGTAAGGGTGTGTGTGTGAAGGGTGTGTGTGTGTGTGTGTGTGTGTGTGTATGAGGGGTGTGTGCCCACATGCATGTTGGGGGGGAGCACATGCACATCATACGGTGAAATCAGGTTCTCCCATCACATGGGATTAGTTTGGCTTCAAGAATTGAACTCAGGTCACAGGAGTTGTCAGCAAAGGCCTTTACCCACTGAGCCATCCTGAAGGCCCCAGGAATTGACTCTTGAAGGTTGTCCTCTATGCGTGCGTGCGTGTACACACACACACACACACACACACACACACACACACACTGCAAGATTTCTTTTTGGGAGGGAACGTTCTGATTTCTTGAGTATATTAGGGCTACAATACACTGATTAGCTTTACAAGACACTGATATCCGTCTTCAACCCAGACTTAAGCAAATTAGTTAATTGTTCTAAGGTCCGAAGCACCCACCTTGCTAAAGGGTCCCCGCTGCTTCTGCTGGCCCAGGATGCGCAGTTGATGGGAGCCAGTTCTGTTGAGGGGTTTTTGTATTTCAGTAGACTCATCTATTGCACATCTGCTCCCTTTTCCTGCCAAGGAAATGCTGAGCCTACCCAGCAAGGAACCAGCTTTTGTTAAAATCCACTAATTAGATAAGTGCTTCCCCAAGAAGTTGCAGGATCTGATTTCCTGACAGCCGGCAGCATGGTTTGGATCTGTTGACTAGAATGACAAAATAATTGTAGCATTCTTAATTGGTTAGAGGTTTGTTTGTTTGTTTAATATTGACTGCAAGAAGTCTTAGTCATTTATTTTCTGTTTACTGAGCATAATTTATTTTTTTTTTTTTTTTTGGTCCAAGGTTTATTTTATGTGTCTGAATGTGCACCACACCAGAGCCTGGGAGTAACAGATGGCTGTGAGCCACCACCGTAGGTGGCTTCTCAAAAGCAACAAGTTCCCTTAACCACGAAGCCATCTTCAGCACCTATTTGGCATAATCTCTTTAATGGTACTACTAAGTCCTGTCAGTAGATAGTTTCTCAAAGAGGGGTCTTTCTGCATTTTGGAACTAGCTGTGTAGCCTAACCTGACCTCAAACTCAAGATCCACTCAGGCCTGTTGAGTGCTGGGATTATGATGTGAGCACCTCCGTGTAGGGTCTTTCTGAAGGTGGCATTCTAAAAGCCCTATGAACCTGTCCACTCATGAGTGTCCCACTCCTCAGTCTTCATCACATTGTCAGCGATGTCTGCCTTTATTAAGGGAGCCTGAGTCTCCAGGAGTTCTTGGCACTTGGCCTCCAAACCCCACGGCCTGGAGCTGACGAGCAAAGTGGTTTTCCTCTTACTCCCGCACCTCCCTATCTTCCTAGGGAGCCAGGAGCCTGAGCTGCCACATTTGGGGGGGATCGTCCCTGGGAAGTAAAAAATTGGCTGCTTCAGAGTGGTGCTAAACAAAATGGGCTTGGATTTTAGGCTTAATTTTCACTAGGAAAAGAACATGTAACATTTAAATTGGCAAAAGAATATTCTTAGTTTCTAAACTTCCTCACCTGGAGACTTCGGAAGTATTTTTCCTTTTTTTGTTGAGGCTCTACAGAAGGACTCCAAAAGCTTTCTTAGCCTAAGACTTGAATTTATCATTACGTTTCCATATTACCCTGGCCCCATTTCTCTCTCTTTGCATGCTCACACGCTGTGTGTGTGTGTGTGATTACATATGACGTATACGAGTTTTTAAGGAGCTTTTATTTCTAGTTATGTGCATGCATGTGTGTCTTTGTGTGAGATGTGAGTATGTGCATACAGTTGCCAGTGGATGCCAGAAGAGGGCGCCAGATCACCTGGAGTTACAAGTGGCTGTGAGTCACCTGGTGTGGCTCCCAGGAATTGAACATAAGTCACCTGATCCGTCTCTCCAGTCCATGTATGGTGTGTGTGTGTGTGTGTGTGTGTGTGTGTGTGTGTGTGTGTGTGTGTGTGTGTGTGTAAAGCATATTCTCACCAGCCAGAGGCCTAAAAAACAGTGCCATTTTCATAAAAAAGGCACTCTAGACCATGATATTACCCACATTAATTTAGTATCCTATATATAGACCACATAAGTAGTTTTTTTCCTAAAACTCATTCACAGTGTGTTATGGGTTTTTCCATCCTATCTATCTTATAGCCCTTGAGAAACTTGACTTAAAATTAAGTCAAGGAAAGGGAATATGTCTGGTTAATTTCAAGTTGTTAGGCAACTTGTCTATCACACCTGAAATGTGGCAGTAAAATGTAGCATGTAAGTCAAATATTAATCGATTTCTTCCTCCCTCCCTTCCTCCCTCCCTTCCTCCCTCCCTTCCTCTCTTCCTTCCTTCTCCTCTCTTTAGTTTTTTTCTCTCTGTGTAGCTGGCTGTCTTGGAACTCACTCCATAGCCCTGGCTGGCCTTGAATTCACAAAGATCCACCTGCCTCTGCCTCCTGAATGCTGGGATTAGAGGAGTGTGCCACCACGGCTGACATTCTTAATTTTTAAAAATTCGCCGGATCTCCTGGAACTGGGGTTATAGGTGGCCGTGAGCTCCCACGTGGGTACTAATTTAACCTCCAAACTAGATCATCTCCCACCGTGCCAAGAAACTGCTGCTCTGTGCTTTAATGCTTGCACATAAACTCCCTCCTATAAAATCAGCTTGATCTAGCCTTGTTTGAATTATTTGGTTTTTAGAATATTTCCCACCAATGTTTAGTGTTATTTTGTTCCAAACAATACTTTTATATTGTTGCTGATATGGTTTGCATATGAAATGTGTTCCTATAAAATAAGCTCGTGTGTCAAATCCTAGCTCTCCGGTTGGTTCAGTTTTGGGAAGTTCTGGAAACTTAGGAGGTAGAGCCTTGCCGAACCCTAGGAAAATGAGCCAAAATAAATCTTTCTTTCTTTAAAGTCCTTTCATTTACTCTTCCCCCGCTGATTTATTTGCCCAGGCATGGGGTATGTGTATCACGTGCCCAGTTGCCGCCTGTCTTCACGCTAGGCATGGGATACAACTGTGAACCTGAACCTAGCTAGCTTTTCTCTCCCCCGAGGTTAAACATTTCTAACTCCTGTTAGGCTAATGCAATTCAAAACAGGTTGGTGTTTATACTCATTGATACTGACTGCAGTTCCCCAAGGCTTAACAAAACAGTATTAATTGTGTCTCCTTTAGCTGACTCTAATGTAGCTTTGTTCCCTGGGTTCAAGTTCTTGGCGGCGGCCTGGCCTGCAGGAGATGAGAGCATGAAGGGCATGTGCCTTCCTTAGCCTCTTTATCAGCAGCTCTGGCTCGCTCCATGGGCAAGCACCAGTTACCCAGCCCCACTGCAGTGAAAGCTCATGGTGGACAGTCCATAGTTTTGCTATAGAATCCCAAATCCATGTGTTATTTTGTAGCGGTGAGGCTGCTTTAATACAGGTAAATCATTGCTGCGATCACCCACTTCTGTGGTCCAGAACCTAAATAGTCAGGTGCTTCCGACAATCGCTTCCTCCATCTAGTCTTTGCTACGGTTTGACTTTGAGGCAGATTCCTGCGATGTCACTGATGATGCCACAGAGTCCCCTATGTAGCCCAGGCTGCTTTGAAGTTGTGGCAACGCTCCTGCCTCACCCTCCAAACTGGGATTACAGACATGAGCCACCACACTCAGCCTTCTGTCCAGTTTTATTTAAGTATAAGTTATTAAATGTTTAATAAATTATTCCCTTTGGTGCAATACGTAATTATGTAGAGAATAGTCCATGTTTTGTTCTTTTGGTGAGTATCATTTTTCAAGTCTTGATTTGCAATTATAAAAAAAATCTAAGTTTTTTTTCTGGCTAAAATGAAAATGGCTAACAATTTTACAAATAAGAGATGATGGTTTATGCACCTAGTTTTAATTAGCAAGCTGATGTCACTAAGTAATTGTGGGTTCCAGTACATCCTTACTGTATATTGTTGTCTGCTCTTTTGTTTGTTTGGTTTTGAGACTGGGTTTCATGTAGCCCAGGCTGGCCTCAAACTCAGTTTGTAACACAGGCTGTCCGGCAACTCCTTATCTTCCTGCCCTACCTCCCAAGTGCTTGGCTCACGGACCTGTGTCACCGCACCTTGCTTGTCTGGTTTGTTTTAGAATTTTGACTATTTCCTATTAACTTCATGTACAACTCCCGTATTACATTTTATGCCATGTCTCTTTTGAGAGCATTGTTGTGGAGTTTCAGGGTAAATGGTGACACTAAACCATAGACCTAGAGTCACAATCAGTTTGGAGGGAAAGATGGCCGAGGTCCTCGGAGGCAAAACTGTATTGAAGCAGCTGGGAAGATTTTGTAATTAAGAGGGAGCCAAATCTAAAATTGCCAAAGCATTTTATCATGCTAGAAAAAAAAAAAAAAGACATTTCAAGGTTGCAAAGGTGTGCCGCACGAATTTACAGGATGGCTGTTGCTCATCAGTGGCCTAAGCCACTGTCGTCTCTGTTCCAGGCCTGTGGCACCCGGTTCCTCTTCCTGGCCACAAGATGGCAGCGGCAGCCACGGATACCGCATCTTCTGCAGGAGAGGTTAACTTTCTGGGGTACTTGTTCCTTTATGGGCTTAAAAATTAAGAACCCAAAGTAGTAGCATTGCAATCCTGTCATTCACGTTTACCTCAGTTTGCTGCAGGGCTGAGTAGGGGAGAGGGGATGTTTTCATGCATTGTCTCGTTAGGAAGCAGGAGCAGATGAACCATGAGATGATTTAGTTGGGTAAAGGTGCTTTCAGCCCAGCCTGACCACCTGATGGAAAGTGGGAGCAATTCCAGAAAGTTATTGCCCTCTGACCTCTACACATGCAAAAGGCCACACCTGTACCCCCACACATAAACAGAATAAATAACTATAAAAAAATAAAGGAGAAAGAGGGTTTTGCTATAAAGATACAAAAAAATGTGTTTCACAAAGCTTGTGACAGGTGCCTCCAGGAAAGAGTAATTACTGACTATTGGTCCTGTTGGTGATTTTTAACTGGCTATTCTAACATTTTTTTTTTTTTTGAGGCAGGCTGTGGCTGGGTGTCTCTGACTGTCTGCAACGATGAACATCAGGCTGGCCTCAGACTCACTGAGGTTCACACGCCACTGCTTCCCAAGTGCTGGGATTAAAGCTATTAATTACTACACCCAGATAACTGGCTATCATGTAATTGGCTACAAAGTGCATCTTGAACATGATCAAGGGAATACAATGAGTGCTGTGGGAGGGACAGAAATAGAAAGGATGGGTAAAGGTAGAAATTAAACTTTAAAATGTGTTCCTCCCCCCTTTATTGTAGTAGAAATGGGATAATCATTAAGACAGAGCTATCCCATAAACAATAATGGTAACTGGACAACAGGATTGTATCAAATACAGAGTCTCTGAGTGTTATTTGGGGCTCACGTGACGGTGGGACCATGGCGGCAGGACCCGGAGGCCGGCGGGGAGGAAAAACCTGCCATAACAGTAAACTTGACGTGGATTGGTGCAAGGCCCTTGTAAACTCATTTGGGAACTTTATATTTAGTACTTAATAGTTTAATTTGACTGGGGTATAAAATTGCGTGGCCATGACTTATACTACCTTGTAATTAGCTTAGTTCCTCTGTCTTGTGGCTTAAAACAAAAAACAAAATCACCTGTAGGAGGTTGTTATAACTATTCCAAATCATGGAGAAGTCATGTGTCAGGAAATTCAATCTACTTCTCTGTCTTCATGAACTTCAGTAAAACAAAACAAACAAAATGCATGCCCCAAAACCACCCTTGACAACAAAAATCAGAGCGGTGCATAATGACACAGGCTTGTAAATCTCAGCCTCCCCAGTCTCAAGAGGCTGAGTCAGAAGGGCTATCACAAGTTCAAGGCCAGCTTGGACTGCATAGGGAGACCCTATCTTTGAAAAGAGAAAAACAAATCCCCTGAAAACTTCAGCATAAAAGTTGAGAGTCCAGAGAGTTAGACACCAATGCCCTCTTCCCATTCACAGACTAAAACGTTCAGGCAGGCTGGAAAGGAAAAGAAATGTCCCCAAGCTTGCCTAAGCACCATAGCAAATGTGAATTACAACCCACGCCTTGTGATCCTGTCCTTTCAAGAAAATTAAGCTTTACTTATGTATGAGTATTTTGTCTGAATGTATCCCTGTGTACCATGCATGTGTCTGGTGCCTGGGGAGGTCAGGAAAAGTCACTGGGTTTCTTGGCACTGGAGTTAGAGACATTTGTAAGCTGCCCCCTGGCTGCTGGGACGTGGACATGGGACCATTGTAGGAACCATCTCTCTAGCCCCATCCATTCTTCTGAAATTGTGTCTATATTCAGGCTAAGGCCTGGGCATTGGGCTCAGCTAACCACATGCCTGTTGTGCCCACCAGAGGCTCTGTCGTCTCCACAGCGGGTCACCAGCTGATGAGTACTGTTAGGGGGAGTGTAGAAGGTGTGGCCTGGCTGGGAGAAGTGTGTCTCCCGGGACAGGCTCTGAGATTTCAGAAGCCGAGAGCCATTCCCACTTCACTCTCTTGACTTCGTGCTCGAGGATTCCCTGCCGGGATAGACCCTTATCTCTGAAACCATAAGCCCTGGAAAACCCTTCCTTCTGCAGACTGCCTCGGCCGTGGTATTTCATCACAGCAATAGAAAAGCAATCAATACAACGCTCCATCACTGAGCTCTACCTGCAATCTGTTACTGCTTTGGGAGCTTTGATTCATTTTTCCACGTGGTGGCTAAAATAAAAACGAAACACAATAGGGCAAATGGGTTATCTGAAATTGGTGAAGACAGAGTGTTTAATGTACTTAATCTGGTTTCACTCCAGCTACATTACTCTGACGTCTTCAGCCTCAGACATTACGGCTCTTAGCTGCCAACCCGAAGGTAGCTGTTACCTAGAGGGCCACCACATCTTCAAGTTTGGGCCTTGACGCAGTCTTACAAAGGAGAGCCACAGAGCTCATCTTCCTCTGCTGTGTCAATAACTTCACTTTCAACACCCCTTCCAACCCTTCAGCTACTGGCCTTGACAGTCTTAAGCCAGGGAGGAGCCTGGGGTACTGGTCTCCTAGAGGTGTTGGTCTCATTTCTCCCGCAGGAATGTGAATTTCTTTTATAAGTAACTTTTCCCTTCTAGAGGCTTCTGCTAGTCAAGGGCCAGGGGCACATACCTGTTACCCTGGCATTCTGGAAGATTCGGCTGGAAGGTCATGAGTTTCAAGCAAGTCTGAGACACTTAGTGAGACCGTCAGAAGACATCACAGCAAACAGAAAACAACGCAAGAGGGGAGGCACCATTAACATAGTTCCAGGAACAGTGTCTTTGGGGTAGCCAAGGCCATGCATATGCCCTTTGGACCAGTGAGAAGACAGGCTGGGAGGAAGGAGAAAGCTACTCCAGCTGTGCCGGGCGTGTGCCCCACCCTGCCCACCTCTCTGCTTTCAGACTGCTGTTTTCTGTTCCCCATCCCCGCCCCCTTGTGTAGTGAGCCCAGCTGTCTTTTGGAGCTAGGCTTTGGGTCCAGCTGTGACTGACTTTGCCAGGCAGCACTGAGAAGGATGAGGAAGAGGAAATACTTGGCTGACTGGAGTTTTAGGCTCTAAGGCAGAGAGAGGCACAGATGGGAACTGAAATTTTCCAGCCCGGCTCATCAGAGAAATAAAATGGCAAGAACAAATCCAAGGCTACAGTCAGGGCTGGCTATCAGGTCCTCTAGGGTCACGCTGACAGGGGCTCTTTCCTTATCTGAACCAGTGTCCCACCTTGCAAATCCCCATACAAAGCTTTTGTTCACGACAGTGTGGTTCAGAGTAGGAGCTCAGTAACGATGGCAAGCCCAGCTTCAGCAGCTGGACCTAAGCTTCTCTGGGAGTTAAACATTCTTACCCTCAATAGCGACTCGTGAAACTGCTTGTCGTAAGACAGGGTTCTTACACCCGACACTCATCCCCATGATCTGCCCCGTGCTTGCCACAGTCCCTCGACACGACTGGTAGCGCTCAGCATTGCTGGGTATGTGGATGTGGCTTGGCTCAGAGCAGTCCAGGGCATGTAGGCATTTGTCCTTTATGCTGCCTGCTGTGTTTCCAGTAATGAAGCCTAAGCTGGCACGGACATTTTTGGCTTTCAGAACACATTGAAAGACTAACGGCTTGTATTGTATTCTCCAAAAGCTCTATCGCCTCTCCCATCCCGTGTCCAGGATCCAGTTTCCATGGGCCTGTGCTGAATATCTTGGTGGCCGAAGGTTTGACTCAGCAAAGACTTTGGGCTTTGGAGTCTGTGGCAGCCAGGAGGGACCGGAGCTACCTACAGGGATACTGGGTAGCAGGGAGAAAGCAAAGAGACCTCGGGACAGGATCTCTGGGATCCCAGGATCCGGGCATCTCAGTAATGTGACAGGGTGTCAAGAGACGGATGGAGAGTCGAGGAGGGCACAAGCAGTCACCTAGCTGTAACTGCGGAGCCTTGTCCTGTGCCTGCTGGACCAGTTTCAGCGTGGGGCAGTGCAGTGGCTCAACATTATCATTTTCTTCCCACCTCCCTTCACAGAGGCTCAGCCACACGATGGAGAGTACGCAGCATTCATGTCACAGCTGTGTCATCATACTCCTAAGCCAGCATGACTATCGGTTCAACTCTGAGCTCACTATGTGACCCCAAGGGAGAAGAGAGTGTAATGTTCAAAAAAAAAAGTCACACATCCCTCACGTTTTAATAGGGTGGAAAGAAGTTTTCCTCCAACTTGAACTTAGAGCCGAGGGTAAGCCAGCTAATAATCGGGCCAGTATCACCAGACAAAGAAATGCTGTTCATTGCCGTAACCATCTTCAGCAGTAATCGTATATTGGTTTAGTTTCTCCAACTGTGTTACTAAAATTCTAGTATTGAAAAAAATATTTTAAGCATAACAAAATGAAAACTACTGGGCCAGTGGGATTTGAGGCCAGCAGAAGGGACCCCTTGCCAAACCTCCCTTCTAATGGCTCTCAGTTGCCCCAGATTTTTAAATAAGAGGCAACTCTCTTCATTCCATAATTAGAAAGGGTTTCAAAAGTGCAAAATGCAGATTCCCAACCGACTTAACAGATTACTCTAAGTGAGTCCCCAGGTGAGACCCAAGCTTGGGGTCTTAAGCAAGTCACCTTCCTTCTGAAAATGCCATCAAAGAGAACAGACGGGGCAGGGCACGGGAAACATTAAGAAGCAGAGATCAGGAAGAATAAATACTAAGATACAATGTTAGCGGAGTGTTTGCGATAGAAAGAGCACCCGTGTTGTTCCGTTCCGTCACGTGGCTCTCTGTGAGTTCCAAGCCAGCCTGGTCTACACAGAGTTCCAGGCGACATAGTGAGACCCTGTCTCAAAAGCAAAAAAGCAACCAAAACCTCTGTTAGCCCTTGTAAAACATCCAGAATCGTTTTAGAGCATGAGGGACTCTTATTCAGACTTCTAATAGAATCAATGGAAGGAAACATTTAAAGTATGAATTGGCTCAGCATGGTGGCTCGAAATCCCAGCATCCAAGAGGCCGAGGCAGGAGAATTGCGTTTGAGGCCAGCGTGCGCTAAAAAAAGGACCTGTGTGCGACCAACGAACACACACACAAAACCGTAAAATGCTTTGAAACGTTTGCAGACAGGCAGAAATAGAGAGCAGCGCCTCACACTTTGAAAGAGCGTCTCCTGTTCATAGCCTTGCCTTAAGGAAAGATGCCGATCTCGTCTATTTTTAAATTTTAAACCACGCATTCCCTACACCCAGCGACGCTTTCTTTGTAACAACGGAGAAAAAAAAATCCGAGGGGCGGCAGAAGTTTCCCTTCTTAGCCCACCCATCTAACAAGAGGGGTTTAAAGGCTGTGCGCGCGTGCCTCGTCGCCTGTGTCACTTTACACGACGCTACGGATCCTGTTCTCCCCTAAGAGCGGCTGGAGGGGGCTGTGGCGCGACAGCAGCAGCACCACCCGCGAAGGTACCCGAGCCGAATGGCCGTTTGCAGGGAGCCACGCCGGCTATGGTACTAAGCCCGCCCGCGCGCCCCGCGATGTCCACTTCCGGCCCCCGCCGGCGAACGCACAAGGCCGGATCGCGTGTGAGCGCGGGAGGAGGAGGCGGCGGCGGCGGCGGCGGGGGGCTCGGGACCGCACCCAGCGCGCGCGCCCGCGCCGTCCCCGCGCCCGCGCGCGCGCTCCCGAGCTCGCAACGGGCAGCGCCGCCCGGGCCGGGGAGGCGCCGGGTCACGTGGCACCGTCACGTGCCCCCCCAGCCCGACTGGCGGCGGCGGCGAGGGGGGCGGAGCCTCGGCCGAGACGCAGAGGGGGGCGGTGGCGGCGCCGAGGGGGGCGGAGCCTCGGCCGAGACGCGGAGGGGGGCGGTGGCGGCGCTGAGGGGGGCGAAGCCTCCGCCGAGTCGCGGAGGGGGGCGGTGGCGGCGCCGAGGGGGGCGGAGCCTCGGCCGAGACGCGGAGGGGGCGGCGGCGGCGCCGGGGGGCCCAACCGGAGGCGCGCCGAGGGGGCGGAGCCTCGGCCGAGACGCAGAGGGGGCGGTGCCGCCGCCGAGGGGGGCGGAGCCTCGGCCGAGACGCGGAGGGGGCGGCGGCGGCGGCGCCGAGGGGGGCGGAGCCTCGGCCGAGACGCGGAGGGGGCGGCGGCGGCGGCGCCGAGGGGCTGCCGGAGGCGGAGGCGGAGGCGGAGGCGGAGAGGGAGAGGCGCGGGGCCGCCGCCACGGCCGATCGGGAGGTGAGGCTGCTCCGGGGCTGCTGCGGGGGCCGGGGCTGCGGGGCCCGGGGCGGTGGGCGCGGTGGGAGCGACCCCCAGCCCGGGCGGCCCGCGCCTGGCTCGCTCTCTCGCTCGCTCTCCGGCTCGCTCGCCTTTTGTTCCGGCGTGCGAGGAGCCGGGCCGACCGACGAGCCTGCTCAGCCGAGTGTGTGTGTGCGTGTGTGTGTGTGTGTGTGTGTGCGTGCCTGTGTGTGTGTGTGTGTGTGCGTGTGTGTGTGTGTGTGTGTGTGTGTGTGTGCGTGTGTGTGTGTGTAAATCGGAAGGCGTTTGGCTCGGAGCCATTTTCCCCCCGTCGTCTTGATCTTAATTGTGCACACAGAAAATCCCTTCCAGCGCCCTCGGCGGCGGACGCTGGCTTCCCCGGCCCGGCCTCCTCGCCGTGCCCCGGCCTGGTGGGTGGGGCGGGGGTCCCGGGGCAGCTCTCCTTTCCCTCCTCCCGCTTCCTGCCCTCCCCGCCTTCGCCTTCTGTCAGCCGGCCGGCGGGCCAGCGGGCTGTCTGCAAAGCGGCCCGGTCACCTGTCGTGGCAGCTGCGCGGAAAGGCCGGCGCTCCCGCCGTCTGGATGGAGCCCGTGCGCCAACCCTTCCTCTGCGCCCCCCAACCCAGCTCCTGCTGCTGACGCCGAGTTTCCCCCTTTGGGGGCGGGGGGCAGTTAGCAACGGGGTGGGGTGCCCGCTTCTTTCTGTGCAGGCGCCGCTGCTTGCTTGGTTGGGAAGGTGAGGGCCGTCTAGCTCCGTGGCTTGAATTGCAGGTTGGAGGGGTTGACAGTTGTCAGTGGGGTTGATGTCACTTTCTGCGTGCCAACCTGCCCAGGTAATCCTAAAGTCAGGTTAAGACTTCTCCTCTGGGGAAAATCTATTCCCTTAGGGGAGGGAACTGTTTTCAGGGTCTCTTTACTTGGCGACTCCCTTTTTAAATATCTTTTTTTTTTTTTTTTTTATCGAGACAGGGTCTATTTAACCCTGCTGGCCTGGAACTCACAATGTAGACCAGGCTGCCCCGGTTCTCAAAGGGATCGCCCGCCCGCCTCGGCCTTCAGAGCTGAGATGAAGGGCTTGCGCTATCACAGCAGGCCCAACTCTTCATTTTATGGTGGTCAAGCATCTCGGGTGTGTCTCCTTCAGTCCTTGAAGCAGGTACAAGGAAATTATTTCTAAGGTTCGGAGGTATGTAGAAACATTCCGGGGGCATCTTATTTTCAGCCCGTTTTTTTTTTTTTTTTTTTTTTTCCTGTTGTTTTGTTTTTTTTGTACCTGTTGTCTCCCTTCCGTGGTGGGAGTTTAGTTCTTGCAGGAAGCCCAGGGGGGCAGAGCCTTGTTCCAGGAGAGTTCCAGGTTGGGATGGATGTGAAGGGACTGGGCGCTTGCATAAATAGCCACACCACAACCCAGAAAACCCACGGGGAGCCGCCTAGCCTTCAAGTGGGCAACTGGGAGCGGAGCGAATGTAGGGATAGGCGCTTTGCCAGTGGCAGTCACACGCGTCCTTTCTCGTGGTACCGTTGGAGAAATGAGCGTGCGAGCGTCTGTGAAGAGCCAAACCTAGTGTTTACTTCCTCAGTTACAGAAGAGGAACCTGTGTGAAACAGTTACTCGATGATGAGAGTTTCTTTCGATGAGAGTTTCTTTCCAAAGGCTCTGTTTTAGTAAGGGCTGTGAAAATAGTATTTTCGGGTGATGAGAGAGGTGTTGCCCTCTAGACTTGGAAGTGTGCTGTACTGGGTTATTAGAAGCCCTGTGGAGCTTTCAGGCTTGGAGGATGGGTAGAAAGCCACCCTTGCCCATGTTGTGAGGAATGACAGTCACAGTGAATTTCTGGTTCTCATAGGGAGAAGTAAGAGTTGAATTTAGCTATTCATACCCCCCCAGCTCTGAAACATCAAATGGAATTTTAACCCTGAACAGGATGGATGATACTTGAAACCAGCTTTCATTTATTTTGTAATGGGCTTTCCTTTCCTTGTCCCCCTTTTACAGCTCTCCTCTGTGTCTTTCTGGTTTTATTTTATGTGTTTGTGCCTGAATGCATGCATGTGCTGTTTGAAGCCAAGGGCGGGGTGACGGACCCCTTGATTGGGAGATACAGGAGGTTGTGAGCCATCTGGCGTGGACGCGAGGAACCAAGCCCAGGTCCTCTAAGAGCAGCAGGCGCTCTTGGTGTGGCCTCATGAAGAGAAGTCGTTGTGTTATTATTAATAGTAGTAGTAGAGGTTGTTATTAATAGTAGTACTAGTTGTTGTTGTTTGCGGAGAGAGTTTTAAAGAGGCATCCACTGTTGTGCTGAGACCCTAGGTAATGGAGCATGGTGGAGATGGCAGCCTTTCTTCTGGATGGTTTATTAAACCAACTGTGAACACCATTTCCTTTCAGGAAGGTATTAAAGGATGGCCCTTGTGAGCATGGGGAAGGTAGGGGCCATCAATGGCTTCACACCTTACGCCACGTTCATAACCTCCATTTTTCTCCTGTTTTCTGCCGAAGTGGCCCGTGGTACACGTGTTGGTAAAGTGCAGTTAAACATTGAGTAAAACCTCGGGGTGAGACGCTGTGGTGCAGTTACTGAGTGGAACCTCAGGGTGAGACGCTGTGGTGTAGTTACTGAGTGGGACCTCGGGGTGAGACGCTGTGGTGTAGTTACTGAGTGGGACCTCGGGGTGAGACGCTGTGGTGTAGTTACTGAGTGGGACCTCGGGGTGAGACGCTGTGGTGTAGTTACTGAGTGGGACCTCGGGGTGAGACGCTGTGGTGTAGTTGCTGAGTGGGACCTCAGGTGAGATGCTGTGGTGTAGTTACTTAGTGGGACCTCAGGTGAGACGCTGTGGTGTAGTTACTGAGTGGGACCTCGGGTGAGACGCTGTGGTGTAGTTGCTGAGTGGGACCTCGGGGTGAGACGCTGTGGTGTAGTTACTGAGTGGGACCTCGGGTGAGATGCTGTGGTGTAGTTACTGAGTGGGACCTCGGGATGAGACGCTGTGGTGTAGTTACTGAGTGGGACCTCAGGTGAGATGCTGTGGTGTAGTTACTGAGTGGGACCTCAGGTGAGATGCTGTGGTGTAGTTACTGAGTGGGACCTCGGGTGAGACGCTGTGGTGTAGTTGCTGAGTGGAACCTCGGGTGAGACGCTGTGGTGTAGTTACTGAGTGGGACCTCGGGTGAGACGCTGTGGTGTAGTTGCTGAGTGGGACCTCGGGTGAGATGCTGTGGTGTAGTTGCTGAGTGGAACCTCAGGTGAGACGCTGTGGTGTAGTTACTGAGTGGGACCTCGGGTGAGACGCTGTGGTGCAGTTACTGAGTGGGACCTCGGGGTGAGACGCTGTGGTGTAGTTACTGAGTGGGACCTCAGGTGAGATGCTGTGGTGTAGTTACTGAGTGGGACCTCGGGGTGAGACGCTGTGGTGTAGTTACTGAGTGGGACCTCGGGGTGAGACGCTGTGGTGTAGTTACTGAGTGGGACCTCAGGTGAGATGCTGTGGTGTAGTTACTGAGTGGGACCTCGGGATGAGACGCTGTGGTGTAGTTACTGAGTGGGACCTCAGGTGAGATGCTGTGGTGTAGTTACTGAGTGGGACCTCAGGTGAGATGCTGTGGTGTAGTTACTGAGTGGGACCTCGGGTGAGACGCTGTGGTGTAGTTGCTGAGTGGAACCTCGGGTGAGACGCTGTGGTGTAGTTACTGAGTGGGACCTCGGGTGAGACGCTGTGGTGTAGTTGCTGAGTGGGACCTCGGGTGAGATGCTGTGGTGTAGTTACTGAGTGGGACCTCGGGATGAGACGCTGTGGTGTAGTTACTGAGTGGGACCTCAGGTGAGATGCTGTGGTGTAGTTACTGAGTGGGACCTCAGGTGAGATGCTGTGGTGTAGTTGCTGAGTGGAACCTCAGGTGAGACGCTGTGGTGTAGTTACTGAGTGGGACCTCGGGTGAGACGCTGTGGTGCAGTTACTGAGTGGGACCTCGGGGTGAGACGCTGTGGTGTAGTTGCTGAGTGGGACCTCAGGTGAGATGCTGTGGTGTAGTTACTGAGTGGGACCTCAGGTGAGATGCTGTGGTGTAGTTACTGAGTGGGACCTCGGGATGAGACGCTGTGGTGTAGTTACTGAGTGGAACCTCAGGTGAGATGCTGTGGTGTAGTTACTGAGTGGGACCTCGGGGTGAGACGCTGTGGTGTAGTTACTGAGTGGGACCTCGGGGTGAGACGCTGTGGTGTAGTTGCTGAGTGGAACCTCGGGTGAGACGTTGTGGTGTAGTTACTGAGTGGGACCTCGGGTGAGACGCTGTGGTGTAGTTGCTGAGTGGGACCTCGGGTGAGATGCTGTGGTGTAGTTGCTGAGTGGAACCTCAGGTGAGACGCTGTGGTGTAGTTACTGAGTGGGACCTCGGGTGAGACGCTGTGGTGCAGTTACTGAGTGGGACCTCGGGTGAGACGCTGTGGTGTAGTTACTGAGTGGGACCTCGGGTGAGACGCTGTGGTGCAGTTACTGAGTGGGACCTCAGGTGAGACGCTGTGGTGTAGTTACTGTATTCCTTCCTGGCTTGGGCCTTTGAAGTCTTGTCAGTCTCCCAAGGCTCATTTGCCCGTATTGAGACTGTTGAAACTGCATGGAATTTGAGATAACAATGTCAGATTTCTTGTAGTTGGGCTAGGTAATGTTAATTTAGTTATTAACACGATTAAGTATATAATAAAAGCTGGGATACTTTTTACTACTCTACCCTACCGTTTGGAGGTGACATTAAGTTCATTCATTGTTAAAAAACAATTACCACTAAGGTTTCCAGTCTGGTGCCCATTAATCAAGAACTTTCTGTTTTTCCCTTCTCCTAGCCCCTGGGACACCTCTTTGCCTCTGTGAAACTGACCACAATTAAAACTACCCAGTAATTTCCCTTTTCTGACTTGTTTATTTCACTGAGCATGTTGTCCTCAAGGCTTAGCCATGTGTTAGCATGTCAGAATGTCCCTTATTTTAAATGTCTATTTAGCTAGGGATGATGGGAATGAAAGGCTACCCAGACAAACTAGAAACATATGAGTAATACATATGAAGCATCTCGATATGTGTTGAGCTCTAAAAACTCAGCCAAACAAAGCCGAACACATTTAGAAAAAGGATCTAAGGACATGGGGAAATTTTCCTTTAAATGTTCACTTTATTATTATTATTTGTAGTGCTATTGGAGGTTGAACCCAGGACCTTGAGCATGCTATAAGTTTTTTTTTTTGTTTGTTTGTTTGTTTTATCAAGGAACATTTTAACCATTTTTTAAAAGGCAGACACTGATACATACTCTGAAGCATTTTCTTTTGTCACCCAGTGTTAGCAATTACACAACAGCCTCAGTCTTATTTTGGGGTCACTTCTTCCTTCCTCTCATTGGATCATTTAAAAGCAAATCAACTGCCTTGTAATTTTGTCTATATATTAGTATAGCTCTAAAAAAAATGCCCCTCACGATAAATATCATTATTTTAAAAAATGATTTCTGGGTTATCAAAAATACCTTAGTGAGTAAAGGTGCTTGTTGCTAAGCTTGAGTTTGCTTCTCTAGCTGGTGGAAGGGGAGGATTGACCCCTCGAGATGTCCCCTGACTACCACATGCTGTCCCTTCCCCCCTTTCTGAGCAGGAATGTGACTCCACACAGGAGTGTTTGCCTAGAGCATGCGAAAGAAGCTCTGGGTTTGACCTGTGCTATTTCAAAAAGAATACATGTACACACGGACACACACAGACACTTAATGTATCAGGTATCCATTTATTTCTCCCTGATGATCATATGTGTATGCCATGACCCTGTCTCAAGACAGGGACAGATTTAATTACGAAATCATCTCCATATAGTTGTTTTAATTGAGACCCAAATAAGGTCTACACATTGCAATGAATACTTTGCTTAGCATTCTCCTGCCCTCCTGGTTTGCTCTCTCCTCCTCACCCCCCTCCCTTGTGAGGCAGGGTCTCCTTATGTATCCCTTGGGTGTTCTGGAAATTGTTACGTGGGCCACCCCAGTGCTGGAATTACAGGTGTGGACTTACTTCCATGCCTGGCATCAAAACGTCTTTGAAGTCCATAGGCTCTCCGTCTTTTCTCTGAATTTTAGTGATTGTATCCCCAAAATGTTAAAAACATTGATGGATTGCTTGTGCTTCCTTCGCATTGGTAGTGATTCCATGAGAAGAATGGGATCCAAACCTGCGTGGATACCGAGGGACATACATTTTATAGTACGGCAGCCTGAGCACAGGACTGAGATGCCACCTTCTGTTATGTTGGCAATGTAGATCCTAATTAATGCAAGTGAATTTGGTAAAATTTAAAATCAGCTGCAGTGTGGTATAATTGTGACCTCTGCTCCTTCTTTAGGTAATTTTAATATTTGGACATCTGCCAGTGTGGAGTGTGAGTAAGGATGGTAGTAATTCCCAGGGCTGGGACACACGAAGGGAAACAGACATAGTCTGAGGTGCAGAAGAGGCTGGAATTCATGCTTGCAGTCTGCAGAGCTGTTGTTAGCTAGCTAAGAAAAATGCACAGGTGTTTGACCTGGAGTGTCTACAGGTGATAGGAATTTATCCTCAGAAAGAATAGGGAATGTTGGTAAGCATGCACAAACATACGCTCAGAATGAGAATAGAGAGATTCTGAGGATAGTTTTGCTGTCAGTAGACATTCCACAGGCTTGAGAAGAAGTCACAAGGAGAGTTGGGATGCATTTAACTAAAAAAAGAAGATAAGGAAATAGACACCTACTGCCGATTTACTTAAAAGCAAATGTGCTCCTCAGAGATGGCAATTACCATTTATCCATCAAATTATTGTGAACAGATGAACTTGGCATTTCTTTTTCCTTCAGTCATCATTTCCTTTAACATGTCAGGACTTGTGTAAGTGTGTCAAGTCAGTTTTTTTTTTTCCTCTTGCCTTCATAGAAAGTTATTAGTCAACATTAAAATTTGATTTTTTTAAACAAGATTTATTTATTTCATGTGCTTTGGTGTTTTGCCTGCCTCTGTGTCTGTATGAGAGTGTCAAATCCCCTGGCCTTGGAGTTACAGACGGTTGTGAGCTGCCATGTGGGTCCTCTGGAAGAACAGCCAGTGCTCTTAACCACTGAGCCAACTCTGTAGCTTCTAAAATTTGATTTTTAAGGTCTTTTAAAAATTAAGCTGTTTAAATATGACATATTTCTGATGTCAGTGTATGAGTAGTAGTTTTTTGTACTCACATGATGTCAACACACCCTTGTGAGTATATTAAGGGTAGAATTAAAGCACAGTAGTCAATTGTGGTGGTTTATGCCTTTTTGTAGGTGTCTGTAGGTTAGATACTAAGACTTTTTTGACCAGCACAATTAGAGTCAGAATGAATAAGAGAGCTTTGAAGAAGATAATATGTGCTACCATGTAAGAGATTTCTCACTTAGAAACTATTCAGCTATTCAGTTTATGCCGTAATGGACACAAAAGAATTTGTAAACACTTTATGGGAGGTATTATGTTGTTAAATGACTGTTTCTTTTGGCAATTTTAACGTTTGAGCATCCTTTTGAATGGGCATATAGAGCCATTGAGTTAAAGTTTCTGTGGTATTACATCAATGTCTAGCTAGGGCTGAGCATTTGGCTTTCTCAAAGAATAATTGAGATGTTTGACTGTTGCGGTTTAGCTGTTGGTCGGGCTACTTACTAATTACAACAATATCCTCTAAAAACAGTTCTGCTCTGGGACAGATGTGGTGCTGTGTGCATATATATATATATATTCTTTCCACATGGGAGGCTGAGGTAAAAGGATTGTGAGTTCAAGGCCAACCTGTGTGCCCCTCCCCCAGCCTCCCGTTGCTCAGTAGTTAGAAGAGCGCTCTGGAGGTTCGCATAGGTGTTACTACTCTCACTGTTACAAGCTCTCTGCCCACTAACACAGGAGATTATCTTAAACTGGTTGGCACGTACTCTTGGTCTGTGTGTGTTTGTGCCTTTCCAAACTCTACTGGAAGTTGTAGCGCTTGTGTAGAGAGCCCTTCCAGCGCTATGTCCCTCTCTCTGTTTCTGGTCACCCAGAGCAGATTTGCCTCCTCTGGGCACACCACTGTTTCCGGTAGCCGTGACAGGAGTAGTGTCAGAGGTCCTCAGGTGAACAGTGGGCTGAGCTGCTGGTCCGGGACAGTCCAGAGTGTTGGTGAAGAGCAGGTGAGAGGTGCTGTTGCCACAGCAGGGTTTGCAGGGATGCCTTCATTCCTTACGTTACGGCCACCCTCTTGGCCGAGGTGACAGGTGGACAGTCTCCCCACCCCGCCCAGGCTGAGGGACCCGTAACTTAAGTAGTGTAGGATTCTGCCCAGAATGATCCCTGGTAACTTCCCGGAACATTGGTTCCCTACCTCCTTGAATTTGTAACAGATTACTTTGTTTAGCATTTCTGTCTTCCTCTGGACTGTGCTGTGTCACAGCTGGGTCTCTATTATCTTCAAAGTGCTGACAATGGTATGAAGTTTACAGATTATCATAAGTCAGCCTTATCGAATTGCATCAGTCCTTAATTTTGACTAATGACTTCAGACCTTTCCTGGATTTCGAACAAGCTGAATGGAATATATTTTAAGGTGTTTTTCTGTTGTTTTGTTTTTGAGAGACAGAGTGTGTGTGTGTGTGTGAGTGTGAGTTTTCTATGTACCTCTGGCTGTTTTGATACTAAGTGATTCCCCTGTTTCTGCCTCCCAAGTGCGCAAATTATGTCCAGCTAATTTTTAAAGTTTTGATCAATTAAAATGCTTTGAAATTTTGCAACACAATAGGAAGTCTTCATAATGAATGAGACTTGTGATTATTGTGCTTTTTTTTTTTTTTTTTTTTTTTTTTATAAGAAAAACAAGTGAAACAAGCCTGAAAACAGAGGAAAAGGTGAAGTCAGTAGTGGTCATGGGATGCTTCGAGGTCAACCTTCTAAACATTTAGTGCACTAAGGTTTTTGTGCATAGAGGTTTTTTTTTAACGTAGCTTAAGTTTTTTTCTTTTTCTAAGATAGAAGGTGACAGGTTGATCACTTGATTCAGAAATGGTGTGACTGTCATTCTTCTGTTTGTCTTGGGTATCAGTTTTGTTTCTTGGCTTTCTGTGTTTCTCAAGCAAGCATCATACTGATGCATCTTCCTTAGGCCCCCTTCACCCTTACTCAGACGGTGACACCGAAAGACGGCATATGTTTGGCTTTGAGGAATTGATCTTTCTCTCTTGTGTTTACCACAGCAGCCAAGCTTGGCACAAGTATGGTAGCACTGTTAGCTTCTGGAGGCCTAGTTAAGCCAATTACTTGAAGCTTTTAATTTTAGTCAGTTATTGGACCTTTCACTAGATTGTTAGTGAGCAACAAAATTGGTTTGAGTGGGGCCTCCTTTGGTGCTAAGGAGCAGAGAGTGGACCCCAAGGTGAGGTCCCTGGAGAGGGGAGTGTGCTGTGTGGACAGGACTCACTCACAGCTGGAGAGGAAAGAGCTCCCAGGAAGAGGATTGGGACCCCTTCCTTTCTCCATTTCTCATCTACCTGGTCTTCCCTACTGTCTGTTATCATCTAGTGATTTAGGAATGAAACGGTGCCATCGCTGGAATAGAATCTGCTGAGATGACAACTCCCTCTTATTATGGAAGTAAATATTAGTTCAGTGCTTTCGTGGCCATGCTTTGTTCTCTGTTCTTGGTCTCTCTGGTATTTTGTGTGTGGAATTTCACCCTTCTATGCCCACTGTTTCTTACTTTTAATATCATTATGTGACTTCGACAGCATAAGCTGTATGTTAATGGGAACACTTGGAAAGAAGTATATTCTCTATTTTAATCGTCTGTTCCACTTATTTATTTATTGTTTGTTTCCTGATACAGGGTTTCTTTGTGTATCCCTGGCTGTCCTGGGACTTGTTCTGTAGACCAGGTTGGTCTAAATCTCAGACATTAGCCTGCCTCTGCCTCCCAGAGTGTTGGCATTAAAGTCATGCACCACTGTTGCCCAGCATCTGTTCCCTTTTTATTTATAAACAATTTAAATCAACCAGTCACCCTTTACTGGGCATGGTGGTGTACAGCTTTAATCCCATCACTTGGGTCTCTGTGAATTAAGGCTAGCCTGGTCTACAGAGTGAGTTCCAGACCATCCAAGAACTACATAGTGAGACACTGCCATATATATATATACACACACATACATACATACTCATACAGAATCATCAATCAAAATGATGTTAAGATCAACTTTAAATTATTTGCGTGTATAGGTGTTTTGCCTGTATGTATGTTTGTGTTCTTTGTGTGTGCCTAGTGTCCACAGATGCCAGAAGGGGGTGTTGCATCCTTGAGACTGGAGTTACAGATAGTTGTGAGCCATCATATGGGTGCTGGGAATTGAATCTGGGTTCTCCGGAAGAGCAGTCCGTGCTGCTAACTGTTGAGCCATCTCTCCAGCCCAAAGATGGGTTAGCTTTAATTTAAATTATTAAATGTAGTAGGATACATGTCTTCTTTGAGTATGTGAGTCTCTAGCTATCCCAGAAAATGGAGCTGTAGGTGTGAGAAGGTACCTCCGTCACCTGTGTTTTCCTGCTTGCCTTTTGTTCAGGCTAATGGCTCTGACATTGCAGGCTAGCTCCTAGGACTTCACGTCTGTTTGACTTGACTGCTGTTGCAGGCACTGAGTGGTTGAGTTTGATGTTTTCATTTGGAGAGGAAAAATTTTAGGTTCAGGGAGACTCTGGAGCATGCCTTCCTTTAGCCCAGCCCTTGGGAGGCTGAGGCAGGCAGATCAGTGTGAGTTCCAGGACAGCCCAGGCTTTTCCACAGAGCAACCCTGCTTTAAAAAACAAACAAACCAACCACAGCCAGCCAACCCAATAACCTCTACAGGAGACTGGTTAGTAATGAAACACAAAAGCTGTGCTGCTTAGTTCTACAACTTGACGGAGCTAGAGTTATGTGAGAGGAGGGAGCTTCAGTTGAGACACCGGCCTCCTAAGACAGCAGCTATCAGTCCTTTTGGGGGTGGAATGACCCTTTTACAAGGATGGCTTAAAACCATCAGAAGACACAGATATTTACATTATGATTCATAACAGTAGCAGATTACCGTAATGAAGTAGCAGTGAAAATAGTGTTACGGTTGTGGGATCTCCACCACTCTGAGCTGTATTAAGGGTCACAGGTTGAGAAGATCAGGCTGTAGGTAAAGCCTGCAGGGCATTTTCTTAGTTAACGGTTGATGTGGGAGAGCCCAGCCCTACGAGAAAGGAGGTTGAGTATGGCTTCTGCTCAGCTCTGGCGGCCTTCTGGTTTGAGTTCTGCCTTGGCTTCCCTGAGTGGACTAGGGCTTAGGATGTGTAAGCCAAATAACCCCGTCTCTCCAAGTAGTCATGATGTTTGATCACATCAAGTGGCACTGAGACCACAGCAGCCCTTGGCTGAGGAAGCCACGTGAAGCCCAGCTTTCGAGGGGCCCTGGCTGTGGGAGTCACAAGCGATGGAGGCAGTGGGAAGGAACATCTCCTTTAATGAGATTTGCGAGTTTGCAGGCGTCATATGTTTGGAATGCCTGAGAATAGTTGTAGCCATAGAGCAAACACTTAGGCAAGTAAGTAGCCTTTTTTTTTTTTTTTTTTTTTTTTAAAGATAAGTTGCAATTTACTCTGAACTGTATTTTCTTACATGTGTATTATAAATATTTTCACTTTGTTTGCGACATATTTTGATATGTCAAAGTTGAAATTTCTATAAGTAGGCAAATTTGTCTGCCTTCTCCCTCATAGTTACTACTGTATGAGTTGTTTCTTTCCTTTCTTCCTTCTCTTTTATTTATTTATTTATTTATTTATTTATTTATTTATTTATTTAATTTGTTTTGAGACAAGAGTCTCACTATGTAACCTTGGTTGTTTGGACCTAATTCAGTGTAGACCAGACTGACCTCAAACTCACAGATCCGCCTCCCTCTCTCTGCCCCTGCCTCTGGGATTAAAGGCATCGGCTGCCGTACTTGGCACTACTGTGTGGGTTCTTGGAAAGCGTCAGTTTATTGATGTGTGGGAGAGGAGATGCCAGGGACTTGGTGAGAAGGATCTTTGTTCATGCTGGACCTTGCATACCATATTTAAAGATTTTGGTTTTTATCTCAAGAGCCGCTAGGGGATTTAAATACTGGCTTTTGGCATGAGCACAGAGGTGATTTGGACTGCTCCCTCCAAAGAAAACTTTGGATCCACAGTTTGATTTTCTGTGCAGGCAAGAAAGCAGTAAATGACTAAAGCCCTGTTGATTGGCAGGTGCATCCAGGAAGTATCTAGGAATCCTGTGAAGGAAGTGTCCTGTTTTCATCTTTGCCTCTGGGTGTGTACAGAAAGTAGGTTTCATGAATCCTTCCTTAGAAATAATTGGTTAATAGCTTATCATTGCCTTTGACTCATTGTTTGAAAAGGGGGAAAAATAGGGTGCATCTAATGTATCTCAAGGTGAACTTTTCTCATCACCCCAGGGTGATGTAACGTGGTCTTCTCTGATTCCCATACATCTCAGGATGTTAGCAAAACTGGCTAAATCTAGCAGAATCGGGCAGAGATCCTGTCTGAACTCTAGGGTGGAAATGCAGTGAGAAGCTACGTATTCCTGTAATTACAGTGGAATATGGAGAGGCCTTCGTATTTTTTAACTGTCGAGTGTAAGACCTTGCCTGCATGCGTCTAAGGGTGTTGGTAGTCGGGTAGGATGTGAGTTGTGATTGGCATCTTCTGTGTAAAGGTGGGAGGGATGGTGTTTCAGGTGGTGGCAGCTGCGCTTCCTGCCAAGTCGGCATAGTGGAAACAGGGCTCTGCTGAGCTGCCATCTGTTTGTGGCAGGTAGGAAACAGCAGTGATTTCTGAGGAGTTAGAAACCGTTCCGTTTATGTTGAAATACTTAGGAAGTAGTCGTGTGCACACCGTGCCCATCAGGTCTTAGCACTGCCCCCAGGGGTTAGACTGTCTAGTGAGTTTGTCACCACTGCATTTAGAAGATGGCTGCTTAGTTCAGCCTCTGCCTTCTTCCCCGTTCCCTGAAGAGACTGTTTTTCTCTGCCCACCCACACCGTACTGAGTTGGGTGGGCCACGGGCATATTATTTATATGCCTGTTATCCACAGCCCCTAGTATGTGTTCTAAGGGGCTCTGTCTGTCTCTAACCCTTTTATTGGGGGGGGGGGGTGTTTTGTTTTTTTAATTATGGTAAATGTAACAAACTTACTGTTTTATAATGTTTTGGCGTGTATACACACATGTGCATCTGAGTACTGTTTTGTGTGTGCGGGGGGGGGGGGGGTCAGAAGATGTTGTTCCTCATGTGTGTCTACTCTGTGTTTTGAGATAGTCTTGTACTGTTCTGGGATGCAGAGTCTCTGCTAGACTGCCTGGCCTATGACCCTGTTATACCCTCCGGCCTCTGCCTCCCCAGTGTGTGCCATCATACCTGACTGTTTTGTTTGTTTTCTTTCTTTCTTTTTTACAAATTAAGATTTATTTATCATGTATGCAGTGTTCTGCCTGCATGTATGTCTGCAGCCAGAAGAGGGCATCAGACCTCATTCCAGGTGGTTGTGAGCCACCTTGTGGTCGCTGGGAATTGAACTCAGGACGTCTGGAAGAGCAGCCAGTGCTGCTCACTATGTAATCCTGGAATCAGCCATACAAACTAGGCTGACCTCAAACGGAAGGAAATCATTGTACCTCTGCCTCCCGGTGTTGGGATTAAAGGCGTGCACCACCGTGCGTGGCTGGCCTGAGTTCTTTGGTCTTACCCTCCAAATACTGCTTTGTCTTTCATGTATCATACTCGGAAAGCAACAGAGTAGAGTAGAACAACTCATTCCCATTCTATCCTAGCACTTAATTAATAGGTTTACTTGAGGAGTTAATTTGTAGTTCAATGACCTACCAGAAAATAGCTTTTAAGCTCAGGTGTGGCTTGGGTTGGGGCTACCATAGGTTTCTGTCTTGCCTCTTCCAAAACAGTAAAAAAAAACCAAAAAAAGTCTCTAAAGCCCTCTGTTAGTCAGGGAATTCCTGGTAACAAGTCAAGAGTCCTAATTGAACTAAAATGAAAAGAAGTAGTTTATTGGAGGGGTCTGCTTGTCTGCCGACTCTTAGACCAGGGACCAGAGCAGAGCCTGGGAGACCCTCTGGAAGATCTGGAACCTCTCCACCCCCTCCTCAGTCCCTTGCTTAGCTGCCTTCCCTCAGTGCCTCCATCACAGACTAGCCTTTTCTACTCTTTTGACAAAGGAGCTAGAACCTGGCTGCTAGCCAGCTCCCCCCCCCCTTTCATATAGAAGATCCAGGTGTCTCTGAGACTTACCTTCTCATGTCTGCTAGGTAACCATAAGGATCTGCTTTTCTAGACGGTGAATTTTAAATAATTGTAACTAGGCTCACACATATCTCTATTGATTAAGATAGACGTCTACAATGGACATGATTCTGCCAATGAGACATACTTTGGTTTATCACTGTAATGTAAGGCCTCCTGCCTCAGCGTTTGATGGCCTGTTGGAAAGCACTTTCGGCATCCTGCTGCTCATGGACATCTATCCTCTGCAAAATGCTGGATACTAGACGATGTTTGGACAGGCAGTTGTGGAGAGGTCACGTGAATGCACTGCATAACATGCAGATGTGTAGCCTGGTTTGTTCAGCTGTTGCTGTTGATTGTAGATGTGGTGTTGAGCGTTGTCACGGAGATCATTTGTTGATCAATGGTTTCACTAACTGGGATTCAGAATGTTGTAATGGAATCATGCTCAAAGCAGCTTACCAAAGAACAGGCAGACCTTTCTTTTTCTTTTCCTTTTTCTTTATTTCTTTTGGTGCAAGTTCAATATGGGAACGTGTTTTAAAACTGTTTCTTGGTTCAGCCACTTAAACAGTCGGTGCCAGTTGTTATGTACCATCTACTTCTGTTGTATGACAAAATCTGGCTGGGAGAGAAGACAGAAGTTGCAACCAGGGACTGTGGTATTGCTGTGATAGGCCTGACAATACCATTGTTTGGAGGACTGTGGACTCTGGGACTATGGATTAGAAAAACAACGGAACGCTTTAAGTGGTGCTTCATAGGCCATCCTGGTAAGAACACGGAAGACAGTGGTGCGGAGTGGTTTCAATAATGGGGGTCCTGCCTCAACAGGTTTCAGAAGAGAAGGTTGTTAGTATGTAGCCTAGAGATCGTTTTGCGATATTTTGGCAAAAAATATGACTGCTTTTTGCCCTTGTCCAGAGTCTGCCTGAAAATAAAGAGATCAGGATTAATTCTTTTGACAGAGGAAATCTCAAAACAGCACGGAGTCTATCATGTGGTTATTAGTGGTAACTCTAATGAGAATTTTGAGTAAAAAGGAGCACGCTGAGCAAAGAAAAATACAGAGTGTGCAATTTGAGGAGACAGGGCACCAGGAAGGGTAATGGAGCTAAATCCCGTGCTCAGGGAAATAAAGGGGCCCAGAAATGGAGTAAAGGGAGCAGTGACCGCAGGCCAGATCCCATCCAGTGAAGTTTCTGACTTGTAAGAAGGAATTAAAGGTTAGAGCCGAGTGTGGTGGTACACGCCGTTCATCCCCGCACGGCAGACGCAGAGGCTAAGGGGTCTCTGAATTTGAAGTCAGCCTGGTCTGTGGATCCAGTTTTAGGATAGCCAAACCTTGGCAGTGAAGGAAACCATTAAAAGCAAAACGCTGGTGAAGATGTAATTGCACAAGAGGGCCATGTTCCAGCTCCGGCAAACAGCAGAACCGGGCAGCTTTGGTCACGTGGTTCTGGCGTTAGCGTCAAAGATAGACGAAAGGAGTTATGGAAGCTCCGTCTATGACTGAGGAAAACTACAGAGGCCAGGCACGTGTCAGGGTGTCCCTGAACAGAGGCCTGGAGAGACCATTGCATGAAGCTGTGAAGGTGAAGCCTGGGCTGCCTCAGGGACCCCAAGATCTCAGAGATGCCAGAGCTGTGGGATACCTGCCAGGGAGGGCTCTAACAGGGCGTGGCACCAGCCCAAGAGAGAGAGGTGTGTCACAGTCAACAAAGCTGAACGGAGTTGGAGATCTGAAGAGCATTTCAACATCAGACACGGAGATGCAGAGTTTGGAGTTTGCCCGGCTGGGGTTCAGTGTTGCTTTGGTCCAGTATTCCTCGCTATGTTCCCTTCCCTACGTTTTGGAATGGTAATGTGTGTCCTGTGCCATTGTATATTGGAAGTATGCGATCTGCTTTTAATTTTGATTTTACAGGGGATTACAGTTAGGAGATTGCATGAATCTCAGACCGGACTTTGAATAGACTTTTAAGTAAGTTCGAGACTTATTGAGAGACTATGGGGACTTTGGAAGTTGGACTGAATGCAGCTTTGCATTATGATATGGCTGCTAGCCTATGGGGGCCAGGGAGTGGAGATAGTTGGGAAGAAAGTGGTCCCCATAGGGAGATAGGGAGTGACACCTTTAGGGGGTGTGGCTTTGTTGGAGTAGATGTGTGTTACCTTGGGGGCGGGCTCTGAGGTCTTCTCTGCTCAAGCTGTGCCCAGTGTGACACAGTTCACACGTACCCCCCCCCTTGCGTGCTGATCAAGATGTAGAACTCTTAGCTCTCCCTCCCCACCGTCCCCGCCATGATGAAAATGACTAACCCTTGGAAACCATAAGCCACCTCAAATCAATGTTTTTTCTTTATAAGAGCTGCCATGGTTATGATGTCTCTTCACAGCAACAGAAACTCCAGCTAAGACAATGGCATCAGGTAGCAAAGGCAAAGATGCAAAAACTGCAATGATTTTTGCACCAAATGAATGAATTTCTGGGAAAACTTGTGCATCACAGTGACCACTGCCATGTTAACGCTAACAGAATAGTGCTCTTAGCTGAGGTCAGGGAGGGTTAATGGAAGGAGTCTTTTTGCTGTAGATGTAATGTTATTTAACTTGGGCAAACACCTTAACCTTTCATTAAAAATTAAAATGAAGCCAGGTGTGGTCACGCATGCCTATAATTCCAGCATTGGGAAGGTTGACACAGGACAGTCTTGAGTTCCAGCCCAGCCCAGGCCACACAGTCATTGAGGCCAGTCTCAGATATGTAATGAGATCCTGTTCCAAAACTCGACAGGGCTTCAGGGGTGGCTCAGCAATTAAGAGCACTTGCTGCTCTTGCAGAGCACTTATAGTTTCCAGCACCCACATGTTAACTCTAGTCCCAAGGACGCAGTCCCATTCTTCTGGACTCTGGGCACTGCACCCTGTGGTTCACATACATACACGCACACACGCACGCATACATACAGCTAAAACATTCATACTTAAAAAAGCAAAATACTTCAAAGACAGTGAACAATCAAACATGTGCCAAGGATAGTGTGAGACTGAGGCAAGAGAATTTCTTGAGCGTAGGAGTTTGAGACCAGTCTGGGCAACTTGTGTCAGAAAACATCAAGCAGCCAACCAACCAGTAAAACCAAAACTGCAGTGGATGAAAACCCAAGTGAAATGCCACCGCCGCTGACCACAAATGGAGCAAGCCGAAGAAACGAACACATTCTCGACCTGCTTTTTATAAGATCAAGTCTCTTGTTTATTAAAATAAGTAGAATTAATTGAACATCTGTCCCAGTGGTCAGCTGTTCCCATCGCTGTGCACTAGCCTCATGCTTAGCCAAATTGTATGGTGCAATTGATTGGGAAATATTTTTCCAGTTCCTTTCTCTTGCAGATATCCACCTATTTTCTTGTTTAATAATCTGTTGCTCCGACTTTGGCTTTTAGTACAAATATACATGCACAAACTTCTTCAGTTGAATATATCTGAGACAAGTTGTTCAACTGTTCTAATAAATTAGAGCCCATTTTTGTAGCATTGTTTGAGCTTGGTGAAATTGTGCTAAAGTTTAATAACTTGGTGTAACAGATATAATTTCTTGGAAAATTAAAACATTTTAAATGCACAGGAAGAGCTGGCTATCAGAAGAACTTCTCTTTTAAGTCCTGTTCTAAAATCTGCTAATTTGGACTGGCGAGATGCCTCTTTGAGTGGGAACACTTATTGCACAAGCCTTCTGACCCGAGTTTGATGTCCAGAACCCTTCATAGTAGGCAGATGCAATGGTGCACATCTGTAATCCCAGCAGGCCTCGCTTAGCTTGTGAACCCGCTCCCCTGAGTGTAAAGCAGCAGGAATAACAAGAGAGGCCTGTCTCAACAAGTGAAGCAGTCGGTCCCCAGAAGATGTACCCTGGCCTCCTTTGCTGTACTGTGTGAACCTGTACTCTTACCCCTCTACAGCAATAAAGATAAACAAATAAATAAATGAAATATGCTAATTAACTCCGTGAGCCTGATTGTTCCTATACTGTATCCCGTCACATTGTCATCACCAGTATATTTCACATTGTCATCACCAGTGTATTTCACATTGTCATCACCAGTGTATTGTCCTGCATCTCGTTATTCGCTAGTCAGTCACACACTCTGATCACTGACTTACGTTTTGTGGTTTGTTTGGTTTTTGTTTGAGATGGAATCTCTGCTTCTGGTGTTATAAAGCTTGCTAGTTATGTAGCCCAGGCTGGCCCCACATTCACTGCCTCCCATGAAGTGGGATTAAAAGTGTGGGCCACTTTTCCCGGCTTCCGAGGCTATGGAAAATGGGTATTCACCTTTTGCTCTGTTGGTTACACATATAGTTACCCTCTGAGAATTTGAGAACTCTCGTCAGTTGGAATCAAAAGTTAGTTTGAACATTTTGCCTGCATTCTGAATCCTTATACACACACAGACTAAATTAATACTGTGCATTTGGTACCTTGTAGTTTATAAAACATTGTTCAGATCATCTTTACAAATAATATCACTTTTGGTCTTCATAGTTTTAAAAAAAAAACTCTTTTTGGTTTTTCAAGACAGGGTCTCTCTGTGTAGCTCTTTGGCTGCCCTGGAACTTGCTTTGTAGACCAGGCTGGCCTCAAACTCAGAGATCCACCTGCCTCTGCCTCCTGAGTGCTGAGATGTGAAGGTGCTACCACTGCCCGGCAGCCAAAATATATTTTAATTTTTTCTATACCTGATTATAAATTTGTACATCACATAGGTGCAGGAAGCTATAGAGGTCAGAAGAGGCATTGGATCCCTGAATTAGAGTTATGTATTGTCAGCCACCTTTAGACTCATTGGGTGTCTTATGTTTGTCCATGCATATTTGTGATGTTGGCATTAGCTTTTAAAATTTAGCATAGTGTAGCGGTGCACGCCTTTAATCCCAGTACTTGGGAGGCAGAGGCAGGCGGATCTCTGTGAGTTCCAGATCAGCCTGGTCTGCAAGAGCTAGTTCCAGGACAGCCTCCAAAGCCACAGAGAAACCCTGTCTCTAAAAACCAAAAAAAAAAAAAAAAAAAAAAGAAGAAGAAGAAGAAGAAGAGAAAAATTAGCATAGTATTATCGGAATTCTTGTTGTACCATGTGCCTGAATTTTCTACCTTGTTCAGGTTGGAGGATAACTATATTTATGTATCGTATTTTGTTTACCCATTCATCCATTAGCAGGCACACCTCAATTAGAGTTTTTGAAGGTAGGTAGTTGTCCATCATGTACATACATCATAATATATTTAGACAATGTGGTTGCCTTCATCAAAGTTGGTTTGTCAACATGTCACACCCAGTTGCAAACCAGAGCACCTCATCCATGTAGAATGATCAAAGCTAGGCTCCATTTCCCTCTGAGACAGTTACTAAGTGGGAGGGTAGAACCCAGAATGCCCACAGTTGGGTTTCTGGTCCTCTGCCCATCTCCAGTAGCGGCCATCTGTGAGTCTTGCAGATCGCTGAGGGATTTCACTGCTCTGCTGAGGCCGGCTGCATGCGGTCATTCATGACTAGTCAGCTCATGGCACAGCTCTCCCGTCAGCTGCAGAGCTGCTCCCCTTTCTTCTTGTCCCCACTGCCGTCAGTGGGGACAGGAAAAGCGTGGTAGAGTCAAAGCCCGTGTCATTCCTTTGCGCCCCCACCCCGCCCGGGACTGGATCAAGGCTCTGTGGTACTTTTCTGTCGGTGTGATCTCTTACACTCCCATTTGCCTTTAGTAATTTAGAAGGCTCATCATCGGTCTCCCCGTTTTCTACGTTTTTTTCCTTCTTTTATCTCTGATCATTTTAGTAGGAATTTAGGAAACACTTGGGTTAACTTGTCATCTTGAATTTATTCTTGTTTTACTGTCTTCCTTCTTTCCACTGCTGTGTCGTAGACTGAGTAATTTTGTGAACAGTAGAAATGTATGGCTCTCAGTCCTGGAGTTGAGTTCAAGGTCAAAGGCATCAGTAGATTGGTGTCTAGGGAGGACCACACACACCTTGGAGTAGTTACATTCTGAAAGGGACAAGGACGCTCACTGAAGCCTTTTTATGGGTGGGGACCTGTCTGCTACGAGGATGCCGTTTCCATGGTGGAATCGCTTCAAAAGGTCTCCACCTCAGAAAATTGTTCTAGGTTTAGTTTAATTTTTGTGTGTTAGTGTTTTTCTGCGTGTGTGTCTGCGTACCACATGTGTGCCCGGTAACCTCAGAAGTTGGAAGAGAGCTTTGAATCCCTTGGAACTGGAGTTACAGATGTTGGTGAGCTGTCATGCGAGTGCTGGAAATTGAACCCAGGTCCTCTGAAAGAATAAGTGCTCTTAGCTGCTGCATCATATTTCCAGCCCAAGATCCCAAACTTGATGGTGCATCACCCTGAGTATTAGGAGCTAACAACAGTTTGGGGCGTACCAACATTTACATAGATCATAGCAGTTGTGTTTTCCCATCTTACCTAACTCTCTTAATCTGTCTTCATTAAATTCTGCTATCTATTAATTATATGTATGGATAGAGGAGATTTTGGGTGCTTTACACTTTTATATGACTTCCTCTCCTGCCCCGTGATAATGTACCGACTGGAGTTGGGGCAACGTTGGCTAGCACACTTGGTGGATATCTTTGGTTGATTCTTTGTTTTAGCTTCAATAATGTTGGTTTTAATCACATTCTGTATTTTGTCAGATTGTTTTCTGGAAAAATAAAGCAGAATTGGAAAATGTCACCCACATGCACACTGTGCTGACTGTCCGTGAGTGCTGGGCAGTCACTTCTCATCTGTAGCTTTGTCATTGTAAAAGGAAATTTGACTCTGATTGTGTTTTTGAATGTTGCTATACACTTTTTAAAAATTTAGGGGATTGCAACTATCTCTTCAGAGTGTATTTAACAGTAAGTGTTGTGTGTATTCTGAAAATAATCAGGTATAATCCCCTATTTTAGCTAAGTTGACTTATTTAAAAGCATGAACAAAAGATACTATAAAACATGATGCCTTAATAATTTAGATGATAGCCGGGCATTGGTGGCACAGACCTTTATTCCCAGCACTCGGGAGGCAGAGGCAGGTGGATCTCTGTGAGTTCCAGGACAGGTTCCAAAGCAATAGAGAAACCCTGTCTCAAAAAAACCAAAACCAAACCAAACCAAAACAAATAATAATTTAGATGTTAATAAATTATCCTACTGCTTGTGAGATTTCACTATTTTCTCTCTTTAAGTAATTTTTTTTTCCTCTAGATATTTGGAGCCTGAGAATAGTTAAATTTGGTTTTGGTTCATTTTTTGTTCTCATCAAATAATCACAAGGCTTTTCCTGTTTTACAGCAACATGGGTGTGGAGTGGAAATGACTCTTGTTAGTGTTGGCAGTGTGGTTCGGTGGAAAAGGATGGTGTGCGATGTTGACTCTTGTTTCTGTCACTCTTAGACTAGAGGCTTGAAAAGCTCACTTAAACTCTTTGAACCTTGATTTAAGAATCTGTGACCTGGTTGTCTTACCCTGGGTAGTGGAACAATTGCTAGTCCTTGCTCAGCCTTTCTCCAGCGCCTCACTCTCTTAACATGGCCATTCAGTAAGAAGGGCTATGTCTTAGCCGTTAGCTGTAATTGGAGATAATCCCCCTTCCTGCATTATTCTTTATTCCTGCCTTTAAGATAGAATCGGAGTGAATTGTCTTTGAAAATCTTTTACTCTATTCCAGATTTTACAAATGGTAGGATATTAATAAAGTAACAGTGACAATGTCCAACATTTATTAAATATTATATGGCAGCTTGGCAATTATTTGCAGTGCCTTCATATATTTCACTCTCCCTGATTGGAATCATAGAGGGGCCCAGGTGGGGAACATTTGAGCCGTACTGGCCAGGGAGTCTGCTTGCAGGGTTGTACAGGTTGGTCACCCCCCCGTCTGAAAGTAGCACTTCTGACTCAGGATTTTTCAACAGATTAGGAATATCAACTAATACAGTCTTTCATTATTTGAAAGTCTGGAAAACACTGCACTCAAGTCTGAAACCCCCCGATGTTAGCCAGTTTGGAGCAGGCTGCTCACCCTGCGTAGTCACTGCCTGCTCTGCCGTCCGTTGTTATCTTGGCCTCTGGCTTATTTGGAGGCCTTCTCCTACTCCCTTTGCTCTCTAAGCCCATTCGACTGCTTAGAGATCTAGATGTAGAAAAAACCATAATGATCTTTATAGAAAAGGTAATTATTGTGAAGTAATGGTATGGTCAGGCCTAAAGCGTTGTTTCTGTTAAATATGTTGATTCTAATTTGTAGCATTGAGTTTGTCCTAGCTGAGGCAATGTAATTTAATTTTTTCTCTTTCCTTGACATTCTCTCTAATCTGAACCACCTTTTTTTTCTTTTTTTAAAATGTGTGTGTACCACGAGTGTGCTTCTGCACGCACAGGCTAGGAGAGAGTGTCCTTTGGCTTACATTGCATACTTCTGTGAGCTGACTTGTGGGTACTGGGAATTGAACCCAGGTCCTCTGCAAGGGCAGCCAGTGCTCTAACCACTATCTCTCCAGCCTTACCTTTAGTCTTAGCAGTAGTTTAACCTTTTCTCACTAGTCAGGGTTTTCTTGTCACTGGATTTTCCTTGTTTTGGCTCGGGTCTTTTAATGTTTTGTCTTTGTTTTGCTGTTGCAATATCTCCTCTAGGTCCTGCTGCGTTGGCTGCATTGGCTGCATTGCAGGGCATAGTTGCATCAAGCTTCTCTCAACTTTCCCTTTAATACTTGTTGACTCTAGTTTGCAGCATTGATCTCTTGGTATAGAAGTTTGTGTTGCCTGTCTTTCCCACTGTGCTGGTGCTGCTTGGCTCAGGGCCTACGCTCCACTGACATATGCTTTCCCAGTGCCGGCTCACCTTAGGCTTTTGGTGGCTGCTCGGGAGACATTTCCTCTTGGAGTGTTCTTGTGTTCGCTTCCTTAGCTGCATCTTCCACCTTTACCTGAATGGGATGTTAGACCCGGATCACTGCTCTGGGGGGTCTGGGAGGAGAATGGAACCAGCCAGTGAGGCAGACTAAAGTCATGCGGCAGTCAGCTTTGTGCAGACGGGATCCGGCACGTTCAGGGTGGTATGGCTGTAGACAGCTTTATTCAAAGCCTCAGACAATTGATTTATACTCTGAGCGTTAGGAAAGGCCACAGAGCAAAGCACTCATGAGTTTGAGCTGTGTACAGTCAGGACAACGGCCCATGGCACACACGTGTTCCCATCCGGGCACAGAAAAGGCAGTTTAAGTATTTAATGGTGAGTGATCTCAGGTAAACGCACTCCTGTCTGCTGCAATGGGAGGAGCATGAAGACACATTCCTAAAACAGTTTTCAAGGCACCGAGGTCACAAGAGTCTTGTCTTGTTTTCTGGGAGTGTCCACGTGTATTTACTACTTGGATTTGATCAGTCATTGCAGTCCATGCCTTCATCAGACAGCCATAAAAACTATTCTTTAGTTTCAGCTACAGCACTTACTTGTTAGAACTTTTACTTGTTATTTTTAAAATATATACATATGTCCTATTTTTTCTTTCTCACTGTTTTGCAGATTTGTAAGAGCCCAAGACCTTCGAGCCATGACTAACCTGACGGTTCCTGAATTAACTGGGAAAACAAGCACATCAAGTGCCAGTCGCAGAGTGTATGTATACATGTAAACCCTTTCTCTGCACACACACCTTCATACGAAGACAGCCTCATTCTGCACATAGAGAAATTTGCAACCGACGACAATTATTCTGAGCATCAGATGAAACAACTTCATACTGCTGGGGTCTGGAGTCTGTGGAGAGCAGTCCATCACTAATGACAAATTTTCCCTATGGTGTTCATGGGCAGAGCAAGTTTGCAGAAGAAAAAAAATTACACATATTGAGCCTCAAGATTACCTCTCCAGTTTAAAGGAGGAGCAGACTTTAGAACTCTGACTGACAGATCTGAAAAGGAACAGATTCCTTTGCATCTTTAGCTAACTATTTGAAATAATTTTTATTTATTATCTTTTTCTTTTCTGCATATATAAGGTATTCTAAAATTCTAATGGGAACTGTCAGTAACAAAATAAATATCAAGGAAAACCCTTCTTGGTCTAAGGTGTGTGAACAGGCTTGAACGTGAGCAGGAAGGTGTCTAGAGCGTAGAGCTGCGCTAGAGAGATGGTACAGCCCAGAGGACACTGATACACAGCTGGAGGGAGATGGTACAGCTGGGAGGAGACTGATACACACCTGGAGAGAGATGGTACAGCCCGCAGGACACTGATACACACAGCTGGAGGGAAGGTTTAAAGACCTGGATGTGAGAAGAAGATTATCTAATGGACTTAATTCCAAGATTGTCCTCTTTCCTACCAAGATAGAAGAATACATGATCTTTAGGAGCAAAAAAGCAGAGAAACGCGATTAAGGAGAAGCAAACGCCTGCTGCCTCTTTGCCAGGAAGAGGCAGGAGCACTAGGTCCAGGTGGGATGCAGCGCTAGCCCCTCCCCCCACCGAGGGAAGGGGCTTTGCTCCAGTCCCTATGGCACTGAGGGGTGCTCCAGCCAATGGAGCAGTTCCTCTAGGGAGCCACGTGTTCCTGGGGACACAGGGCCAGCCTCTGAGACAGGAAGCTCCTGATTGTGAACCGTGGGGAGAAGTGTTTTTCTTCCTAAAATTTGGGCTGCTGTCTGCACACGAGCTCCGGCCTGATTTTGCACGTTAGTGTGCCTTTCCCCTTATGCAACCTTTTTCAGCTGTGCAGCAGAAATCTGTCTAGTTCAGAAAATGTGTCGGAGGGTGGCTTCACAAAGATGATGATCTTGTATGTTCATTGTCTTCGTTTGAACTTTTAAGTAGAAAATTCCAGCTAGAGGGATTCTCACCGCCTTAAGTTACTTGAAATCATTGTGTCTGCAAACTCTTTATCTCTGGAATCACATTACACAAAACTGGAATCTCAGGCTGAGGATAACCAAACTGAGTAAAGACGAAGAAAACTGATTCTCCATCACCACTTAGTAATGAGTTCTTTCTCCAAAGGATTGGCATGTTTCCCCCTAAGGACCTGGAAATGAAAACGGACCCCATGTGTTTTTAGGCATCACCTTTCTTAGCAGACTGACATTATCTTTTATAGAGGAGTCTTTTCACTATGCATTTGGAGGATCTTTATAAAGTATTGTCCTAATTAGACTCTAGATCAGCCGTAACTAAAGGAGAAAACAAAAATAACAACAACAACAACAAAACCCAACTGAGTCCAGCCACAAAAGTAAGCCAATGAAAAAACCTGCTTTGAAATTTCCCGTTCTCTGTAAGTGAAATAATTTATTGAAGAAAGTATGTATGCATCCGTGGAACACGGGCCTGTGCTCTGCAGTGACTCCAACATCCTCTGCCTGTCGTGGAAAGGGCGTGTCCCCAAGAGCGAGAAGGAGAAGCCCGTGTGCCGAAGGCGCTACTATGAAGAAGGATGGCTGGCCACGGGCAATGGGCGTGGTGTGGTGGGGGTGACTTTCACCTCCAGTCACTGTCGCAGAGACAGGAACACTCCGCAGAGGATAAACTTCAACCTTCGAGGCCACAACAGTGAGGTGAGCTGCGATTTCTGCTTCCTTTTGTTCCTGCGGTCACTTCTGGTGGTCCCTTTGAGCCTCCTTCCTGGCCCCAAACTTTCTTTCTGTCTCTTAGACTTTCATCTCCTGTGTGCGGTGGGCATTGCTCACCGTGCCCCGCCCTTCCACAGGTAAGTCACGTGCGCCCCTCCTGTCTTGCTCTCCTCCCCCCACCTGAGAAAGGCGCAGCTGTTTGGGGGCTACCCACGGTGGGGTGTCTGATTGGGGTAGAAGAATCACACAAATGACCCTAACCGGCTGTGTAGGTTCCTGGTTTCCATGACCGAGAAGGGTGTGTTCCATCCTCAGGCTTAGGGGGGCTGCCTCCACAGGAGCAGCTAACTACTGTGTTTCTGAGGTGATGGCTGAGCTGGTACCAGGCCCATTGTTTTCACATTGTATAGGCTCTGTTGTACTGATGCTTATATGTTCTATACATAGATTGTTCTGGCCTTCTAAAACCCAAAGTGGCAATATATATGTGAAGCTTATCCTACTGTTTGTTGAGGGATGCTTAAGTGCTAACAACTGTATTTGTAAGAAGGCCAGGATTGATAGTTTCTTGCTGAGTTTATTTATACATAACACCATGGTAATATGCTTCACTGCGCATTAGCTTATTTGAGTGTTTCTTATGAGGAATCTGTGACGATTTTGGGTGTCTTAAAATGTCATTGGATGGTTGTGCAAAAGCAAGAATATTTTTGAGATATGTGTCTTAATCCATTCAGGCAGCTGTAAATCCACAGATTTGGTAGTGTATGATCAGTGCAGACTCACTTCCCACAATTCTGGTGGTTGGTCTGAAATCTGGGTTGCCAACTTAGAGGGTTTTGTGGAGATGATGGGTGTACACTGACAATTATTTCTTGTTGGGAACAGGTTTAGAGATCCTCTGGGATCTCCTATGAGAATACCAATCCTGTTCAGGAGGTCTCTGTTCTCCTGACTTAATCTCTTGATAAAGGCCTTCCCTTTAGATTATATTTCAACTGAGGGATTTAGAGAGGAGCTCAGCATTCATGCTATAACAGTATAACATATAGTCTCACATGTAAACATCCACCAAATTAATTATGGAGTATTCCAGTACCTGTTATGGGGACCTACTGCTGTCCCTTCTCTGACTTTACATTCATCTCAGACCACTCTTGATGCTGTAATAAAGTATCTTGTGCTAGATAGTTTATAAACAATATAGATTTATTGTTCATAGTCACAAAAGCTGCAGTCGCAGATCAAGGCTTCAGCAGGCTCACTACAGGTCTGCGAGCTTACTCATTTCACAGATGTTCTTGATGTAGTGTCCATCTGTCAGATCTTGTATAGAGTTGCTACTGTGCTTCAGTAAGACACACCCGCTCTGAAGGGTAACCCATGTTTCTCATTGTATAGTGTCACTCAGTGTAAAATCTAAGATTCACTCCTGTTGTGTACATTGTTAGACTGTCCTTCAACTGCTGTTAGTTTCCTGTTGACATAAGATATACCATGTGCCCATTCTATAGATGAGCATTTGGATTTCTTCCAGTTTTTGGCTATTATAATCACAGCTGCTGTGAGCATTCATGCACAGCATATATTGTTTGGTAGAGCTAGCTATGCCCTTAGAAAGGGCAATTTCTGAGTCATAGTGTTGGTTTGTATTTAAGAGCAGTGATTGCCAAATAGTTTTCCAAAGTGGTTATACCATTTTCCACGCTGCCATTGAAATGTGAAAAATGCAGTTGTAAAGCCAGGTTGAGTCTGCTTCTCAGTGTGAGTTTAATTTACTAATACCTTCCTGATGAGCTTGAACTTTTCTTACTAAAAGTTTTATATATATATATATATTGCATACATATATCTAATATTTTTATTAACTCTTGGAGAATTTTATCCCTTGAGGAATTGTATTGAACAGATATCGTCAAACTTTATTGCAGTGGGTGTACTGCAATAGGTATATTGAGGACTGTCTTAAAGGTATGTAATAAACCTGCATCAATGTGTTTGCTAAAAGCAGCATACATTTCAGGTCTCATACCGTGTAGCCCCTGCTCAGAATCTCTCAGTCTGGGACGCTCACAGTGTACTCTTGTCATTTAGCCTCTCCCCTCTGTGCAATCTTTCCGGTTCTGTCTCTGGAGAAGGGCCCCCTGGATTGGCTACTGCCTCTTCTGGCCTTGAAAGAGGTCTGCAGGTCACACACGAGGCTGGGGGAGGCGAGCTCTGCCTACCACAGAGGGCTCTGGAATTTGTAGACAGTGACCTGCTTCATTGTTGGAACTATTTGGAGTCGTTTTCCCCTTGCTGTATATTTTTGTTCTTCATCGACTTCTGTTTTTCTCACACTGGAATGTGTCCCATTTACGACTGCCTGCCGAGTAGAGTGGCCACCTGTGCTGGTTTCCCAGGATGTGGTACTGCTTACTCTCCATGGCAAATCCAGGGGAGTCCTGGGCACACTGGGGTAGCCATCCCGCTTTCCGGTACCAACCTTGATACTGGAAGTTTCCGACCTAGTAACTGTTTCCATGGTTCCCAGAAGAGTCACAACAAACACCGTCCGAGCTCATAGATGTGGACATTTTGTCTAAGTTCATGCAGTGTGAATGGAGGAGAGCTGGAGTTTAATTCAGACCCCTCTGAGGCGCTTCAGCTTATTTCTGTCTCCTCAAAGCTTGTATTAAATGCACACTTCCGAACCCACACTTCTGAAATGCAAGGGTCCTGAAATGGGAATTTTTGTTAAGGGTGAGGTTCCTGTCTATCTTCCCATCACTTCAACTGCGGACGTGAATGTGTAGTTCTGAGCATGTCTAGAAGCCAGCCGAATGTTCTCCACTTCCACCGAGTATGGTCGCCTCGGTCACATGCTATGAGAAGCCTTCTCTGACATGCTCCCCTAGTGCACGTTGAGCAGACGCCTGTGGTTGCGCTGACAGACAGTACTTTGCTGAAGTCGTCTGCTCAGAGGGTTTGGCAGACTTGGTAGAAAATGCCCGTTAATCTTTCAAACTGTTCCCGCGACCTCCCAGTGACGAGCCCACGGGTTTCCTTTCTGCACTCGTACCTGTGGCATCAGTAGCGTTCTCTCTTTCCAGAATGCCAGGCACCCCGTTATCACTCTAACCCATCTTTGAATGTTAGAGGGGTACAGCTTTTAAAGTCCTACCTACATTCTGTCCCCTCTGTTTTGTCTCTCTGGTCCCAGATTGCATTGTCCAATTTGATATATGAGATTTTAGACTGGACCTCAGTAGTCTCAAGCCACTCCTTCCCTCGGCCCCTCCCATCACACTGGGACCCTTAATACCCAGGCCAGTAGATGAAGAGCCTGAAGTCAGGCTTCTCTGATCTCCTTAGGATTTCTCGTCCCCAAATCCAGTTGTCACAGCAAGATTTCCCTCTGTATCTGGATTCTAGATCATATCATATACGCTATTTTCCCCATCTTTCTTTACCACCACACCTAGTAGAAGCTTCTTCACAGCTCTTTTCCCTAAACGCTATCACTTAGCTTTTCTGGAGATTGTACTTAACAGTATATATTTAGTTTCCCCAAGAGTTACTAAAATATTATAAAAATCATTTCTAAAATACATTTTCCCCTTGTTTAAAACCACTGCATGGCATGCATCACAATTCTAGAAAAAGCAGGAATGTCTGGATTATGAGAAGGATCTTTTAAATTCAGTTTTATGGCTGTGTCATCTGTGGTGAAGACTCAGAGCCAGACTCTGGGTCTGCACCTCAGGGCACAAGGATAACTAGCTATTTTAAATCCGTAATTTTTTTTTTTTAACTGTTAGATTAACATACAAAGTAATGGGTTTTATTATTGCATTGAAAACTTTCAGAAGCATTTTGCAGAATTTAAAATTTAGTAATATGTAGACTAATTCTACTGGGAAAATTCATTCAGTGTTAAAGCCAGCGAAGGCCACAAAGCTTTTATCTCTCGTAGATTCTTCAGAGGTAGTCTATTTGTGGTTAGCAAGTAGGATAGTACAGTGAGTGGTGGGTGGTTCTCCGTGCTGGCTGTTCTCAATTCAGAGAGCAGAAGCTCTTACTGTGTGACTGCTGGGCCCATGGTGGGAGACGAGCTCTGACTCCCATTATCTCCTGACGTCCTCACATACGTCATTGCTCCTCCGCGCACATGTACGTCACACATCTTAAGACATCGCCACAGCTAACTTCAATAGGGCCATACCTAAAGAGGTGTGGTAGCTGCTGTCCTGAGTGCTCACTGCCGAGTGCTATAGGACGTCAGGGTGTGGCACTGTGGGCCCGCGTCATCAGAGAAGCTTTCTGGGCCAGTCAGAGACGGAGTGGTCCCTGAGCTCATTGTGATGGCTTAGCTATCACAAGGTCATGCTGAGCCGGACCCTGCTGGGCTTTCCTGTACAGTGATAAAACAGGAACTGCCCCGCCTCGATGACTCGGGCATCACAGTGGCCACCACTCAGGTGGCTTTGGCGTTGCTGACTGACACCGTCTGTCATATGTGCTCCATGATTCTTCGTGTGCTTTATGTTCAGCATGATTAAGCCCTTGAACAACTCTCCGCACCTCAGTATTGACCTTGTACACAGTAGAACCGTGTGCAGCTCAGAGATGAGAGCTGTTTTGAGGCTCCAAGGGCTAGCTGATGGCAGACTTGGGATTTGACTTTATTTCTTCCACGTGACATTGTCTGCAGAAGGTGAAATGAAGCGGCGCTGTGTGGAGCAGAGAGAGAGAGAATGTCTGTGAGTGGCTGTAACGTGCTTTGGCCACTGAACCGTTGAGAAGATGCTGGAGATGAGAGGAAGGCAAGGCTGGGGGGTCAGGTGGGGCCAGGCACGGTCCTGACAAAGAGCTGCAGTAGCCCCGTTTGTGGGAGGGAAGAAGCAGCACCTAACTGTGATCATTTTAGAGCAGAAAATGTCAGAAGTCAGGCGTGGATACAGAAATGAGTATCCTGTGTAGTGCTTTTATCTTCGCGGTGATTCCATCATTATGCGGTTCCCGTGCTTTAATTTTGTCCCTGGAGCCCTCCACCTGGGGGTCATTTGTGCTGCTGCATCTCTGCTGGCGCTGGTCAGGGGCTTGTTGCCCATCTCATTGCAGCGCTCCCTTTTGTGACCACCATCGTGGGCAGTCCCTTTGCCTCTTACTCCTTTTGTCCCCTAGAGCCTTTTACTTCCCAGTATTTCTGTAAGGACCTGGCGATAGTAGATGTTAAGGTTTTGTATTACTAAACTGGTTTAATTCTCTCTCTCTCTCTCTCTCTCTCTCTCTCTCTCTCTCTCTCTCTCTCTCTGTCTCTGTCTCTCTGTCTCTCTGTCTCTGTCTCTCTGTCTCTCTCTGTCTCTGTCTCTCTCTGTCTCTGTCTGTCTCTCTATGTCTCTGTGTCTGTCTCTGTCTCTCTCTCTCTCTCTCCCTCCCTCCCTCCCTCTCTCTCTGTGTGTGTGTGTGTGTGTGTGTGTGTGTGTGTGTGTGTGTGTGTGTGTGTCCCAGAGGTTAGTTAATTCTTAGGGAGCTGTCTATCTTAGTTTTTGAGACAGGTACTAGGTAAGGCTGGCTAGTCAGCCAGCCCCAGGGATCCTATTCTTGCTCTTCCCCAGTGAAGGAATTACATCACATTTGTCCCCTCTCCTCCTCCCTCCCCTTTCTTCCTTACTGACAAGCTAGAATCATCAGAGAGGAGCCTCAGTCGAAGAAAAGCCTCCATGAGATCCAGATGTCAGGCCTTTTCTCTATTGGTGGCCCTCAGGGGAGGGCCCGCCCCTTATGGGCGGGGCCATCCCTGGGCTGGTGTTCCTGCATTCTGTAAGGAAGCAGGCTGAGCAAGCCCACAAAGCAGCACCCTCCCTGACTTCTGCTTCAGTTCCTGCCTTCAGGGTCCTGCCCTGCTTGAGTTCCTGTCCTTGTTTCCTTTGGTGATGACGGCAATGGGAAGCGCAAGCCAGATAAAGCCTTTTCTCCTGTCCTTGTTTCCTTTGGTGATGACAGCAATGGGAAGCGCAAACCAGATAAAGCCTTTTCTCCTGTCCTTGTTTCCTTTGGTGATGACGGCAATGGGAAGTGCAAAACAGATAAAGCCTTTTCTCCCCAACTTGGTGTTTGGTCATGGCGTTTCATCTCAGCAATGGAACCTTAACTCATGTTCTTTATTCTGAAAACATGTTCTCAGACCCACTGTCCTCCTGCAGTAAGGGAATAGGGACTGGAGGCATCAAATCAAGGGTGACTGAGGGAAAGAACTTGGCCTGCAGAGGACTTGAAGTCTCTCCCTACCTGTGCTAATGCCACAAATGGAACATACTTCGAGAAAAAGCCAATGGCTATCTATATCCAAAGGTGGGAGAGGAAGGTGCTGTGTGAATGGCCTCCCGTGAAGGGTAGTAAGCCTTAGGTTCCGTACATGTCTTCCCAGATCACTAGCTCACTCCATCCTTGGGAGTGCTTTTGTCTTTATTTATAAACCGTTTCTATTAATATCCATGTGCTCCCGTACACAAGAACCTGGAGATACCAGTGAGTTTCCCCCAACACTCGTGGTTCGAGCCTGTCGCAAGCCTTAGAGTTTTCTTCATTTGCATTTTGCATTTCCTTGGCTGGCTGGCAAGTGGAGCTGAGGACCTGTGCTGAATGGCCTGGTGTCTGCTGAATGGAGGGGTGGAGTGTGCGGTAAGAAGCCCAGCAGGGTTACAGCAGCTGATGGGAGCATAGGGGTAGGGTAGGGGAAGTCCCACCGAGAGACCAGGCTGTGGTCTCTAGTTCCACCATGAGTCTAGGGACTGCAAGGCACTGCTGAGCGTGTCTTTTAGGGAGCTTGTGCGGCCTGCTTCTCAAGACAACAGGGCCTGACCTGTGGCCTGCAGTGCACATAGAATTGTTAGTAGACATTTCAACAAGCCAGTTAGGTCTAATTGCAGAAATGGAGTCTTAGGACAGTTGACGGCGGGCATAAGTTTTCAGGAGACGTTGTTGTCTTGTTCTATTGTTTTTGTTCTAAAAGTCAAAGCTGCCCTGGGATGTGGTTTGGGATGGGGTAGGAAGTAATTCTAGTTGGGTCTATCCACACACTTGACTCTGAGCTTCCAAATGAACAGGCCTGTATGCTTTGCCTAAGATTGCACTGCTGGGTTCTTTCATTGTACCTTCTGGCAACCTACATTTGGTTTCTCTCCCTCATTGTTGCTGTTTTAGGGAATGCTCAGCGACATATGTTCTTTTTCCACTTGTCCTAGTTAGATTTGATCTTGTAAAATACAGAAGAAACCGTCTCTGTCTTAGAGATCTTTCTTTATCCTAGAATGGTTTCTGTTTAGGGCAATAGCATCATTTTCCTCCCTGTGTAGCCCACCCATCTAACAATGTATAAACTGTTAAGTTTTTTCTTTGCTTATATTTTTAGGCCCTCAGCAATGAGCGTTGAATAGAAAATTACATTGGAAGCACTAATTGTTAAAGTTTGTAGACTTCTTGGTAGCAGAAGTATATGTTTAATGACTTTGTAAGACACTTTGAGTTAATATTTAGGACTTTGGGAAATGGTTTTATTCACACTAAAAACAAAAGTAATTGATTGTGATCAATTAGGGAATGACTTCACATGACCAAGAGTACTTACTTAGTTTTCCTTTTAATTATACTTAAAATACCAAATTACCTATTTTCAAGATTGAAGTCACCTACTGGAGTTAGGATCTTCAATGTGAAACAATTTTTCTCTTTACCAAAGGAATTGTTTGAGAGCACAAGAGTTCTTAAATTTTCTATTGATTTTATCTTACTTGATTTTTTTTTTTTTTTTTTTTTTTTTGAGTCAGGGTCTCTACACAGCTCTTTCTATCCTGGAACTCACTCTGTAGACCAAGCTGGGCCAGAACTCCCAGAGATCTATCTGCCTCTGCCTTCCTTGTGCTGGGATTAAAAGCTGGTGAGTCTTCTTAAAATTCAAAAAGAAATTGGTGAATCACATTCTAGATGACCATTATGTAGTACGAGTATAGTGCTAACCACATATCCAATATTAAATTCTAAGTAGTTGGTTTTAAAAAGAGGCAAGTGAATTAATTTTAGTAAGATATAACCTAATACTCTCAAAATATTATTTCTGCATATAATTGGTATAAATGTTTTGAGTGATAGTTGTACTCTTTTAAAAAAAGTATTTAGTCTTGGAATCAGCACAAATAAATTTGCATTAGGCACCTTGCAAGTACTCATTTGCTAGTAGCTCTTGTCCTGTGCTGTGTAGTTCCAGGCAAGCTTCCTATAGCAATCAAAAAGGAAAGTCTTAGAACCTCGGGTAAAGGCAGTAAATCAAGCACACACGAAAGGTGGAGCAAATACAAGGATAGTCACTCTTACTGAGATGCCCCTGTTGTTAACTTGTTGCTGTAGCCCGCCATTTGCACTCCCGAGACGCCTCCTCTTCCTGTGTGAGGGGATGGGTATATGTGATGTGATTTTCACATGTGCATCTCTGTCTTTTCCATGACCCAGGTGTCCTTTTGCTGTATTTTATCTTTCCGCCTCACCTGCCGTGACCCTCTCCTGCCCCCAAGTCTCAGGTTATAACACTTACCTTGTCACTGGTTGTTATTTGGAGATGACCATCAGAAGTCAGAATTAGTGAGGTAACTGTGCAGTCTTTTCCGTGCTTTAATCTTGTTAGTTTCTTGTTCTGTGTATAGGTAGACCTCGAGGCTAGTCCACCAACAGATGAATGGGTGGGGAGAATCTGGTTCATACACAAAATGCAAAATGATTCAGCTGTCAGGAAAAATGAAATTTGCAGGAAAATGGATGGGCTTAGAAAGTATATTCATAGAAGTGACCCAGACTTGATTAAAAAAAAAAAATGATAAAAAGAAATGATGTCTCCCCCCCATATCAGACACCAGGCTGTAATGGGCGTCTCTTTTTAAGAGTGAAGTTGAGGTTTTGTTTTCCCAAATGTCCATGGCCCAGATTTCTGCCATATGAATTATGGGTCTCAGTGTGCTGCTCAGGCTAACCTCAGACTCTGAGGCCTCCTGGCTCTAAGGATCAGATTACTGCATGTGCCACTGTGCTCGGTCCCCTTCATCCACTGAGGCTTAGGAATTTTGGTCACTCTTAGCTTGTTCATATTTTGTTTAATTAATTTGTTAACTTTTGGTGCCGGGTATTGAACTAGAACCTTGAGTGTGCTAATTGTGTACTTACTACTGAACCGTATGTGTCGCAAACCTTCAAACTTCTGTAAGTTCTTTGTTGCTAGCAAAGAAACAATGGTAATAGACTTGTAGTGGGTGAGCAGCCAGGGGGAAGAGGCAGAAGCTTGAAACCAGCCTGGGCTACACAAGACCATGCCTTAAAAAACAAAAGAGTCTCTGTATATTGGGGACATCAGTCCTTTATCTTTGGCATGTATAAAAATATTTGTCAATACTTTATGATTTTTATGTAATCCTTGACTTTCTTATTGGAGTTCTGCCCTGAAAAAGGCTTACTAGTTTTTTGTTTTGTTTTGTTTTGTTTTCTAACTTAGTCAAATATGGTAGTCTTTATTGCCAGGGCTTGATTCAGAGTTAGAAAGTCCTGTTTAGTCTTAGGCCATACTACTTTGTATGCATCTGACTTCATCTGCTTTGTAATCATTAGAGAGCCTTATGTATGGCTTCCTTACAGCAAGGCAAGCACTAATTAAGCACACCCAGACGTGCCAGGCAATCTGTCTTAAAACTCGTCTGTACACAGCTGAACTAAGGAGAGACAGCACTGAGGTAGTTAGAATTGTAGTTAGTGAGATACCTGTGAATACGCATCCTTTACAAATCTCTTCAGTTTCTCAGTCTGTGTACAGGTAGCCACTTTACATGCCACTAGGAGGGTGACTTCTTTTGGAGAATTCCGACAGTTAATTTGGTCTCTTTGTTTAAGATGGAGTCAACTTGAGTCCACCCTTTTGAGCAGAGGCCAGTCCAAGGCTCATTGGAGTCACAGAGCCCCATTTCATTGCAGAGCTGCTATTGAAATGAGAGGTTGTCTATTATAAACCTTGCCTGTTCTTCCTGACTCAAACTATGAAGACAGTGCAGGAATGAGAAGTAGGTTCTCAGAGACCATTTGCTGTTAGAGGTTGTGTGAAAGGTACCTCCCCTGCCCTCTACCGATGGGTTAACTCTTATGTAGAGGTAAGGAGGGAGAGAGGGACCCTGTGCAACTGAAATTAAAGACACCCAGTCATTCATTTGCTCTCTTCAAGGGTGCACAGTGCTGGGCATGGGAGCTCACCGCGTTTGGGAGGTGGAGGTAAGAGGCTCTCGCAGTTTAAAGCCAGCCTGATCTGTATAGACAGCTTCAAGATAGCCAGGGTACACAGGGAGACCTGCCTTGGTTGTTTTGTAATGTAAAATGTAAAAGAAAGAGGAGTGAAGGGAGCTAATGCTGAGTCCCCAGGAGCCCCGTAGTGGTCAGGGAACCAATAGGAAGACACTTGGGATTTGCTGCTGCCCTTCTCAGAGGCACTGGGTTAGTCACCTGTTTTCTGAGTTGTAATTTGCTTAATCTGTTCTCCAGCCAAGATTTTGTGTGTTCAGAAATGGGAGCTTTTTTGTAAGAACATGCTTTCTTGAATGAACACAGGGTACACTGCTGTTGAGAAGGGCGGGGCTAAGCAGAGGCCTGTCAGTACCCACTGTTGGCCAGTACCATTTGTTGGAGGTCTGTCTTCTGCCAGGTGGTTTGAGATGTAAATGTTGGCTTCTGCGGGAAGAACATTCTGAGAAGATTGCCTTTCCTAGGAGTCAGCATTGCTAGTGTTGTACCTCTGAGATCTTACATAAAAATGCCCAGGGTAAGCCAGCAGGCCCGCAGATGCCAGCAGCTCCATTAGATTAGCAGGGAGAGCTGTATACCATCTGCCCTCATGTTCGTCAGCTGGCAGAGCTACATCAAAGGTGTGATCCTGTGCCCAGGAAAGTCTCCAAGAACTCAGGTGCCTAATGGCTTGTTGGTCAGAGCCCAGCAAAGTAGCTTTCAACTGTAACTATGTGATGCTGACCCTCGTCCCTCCCAATTGTGCTGCTTCAGGACTTCACCCACACGCTGTTCTCAGAAGGCACTGCTTATGCTCCCTCAGGCTTAGACTGTCAGCCACTTTGGAAGAAAGGCTGGACATCCTGCTGACCCTGACCTAGGTGCACGTGTGTGTAGTGGTTCGTCCTGATTCCAGGAGACGAAAAAGTACCGCACGGATGTTGCTTTTAATGTTCAAGTGTGGAATCTCCCCAGGAGAAGTGCCTGACTTGTAGCCTTCCAGCCCTTCTCTTCCTCTCAGTTCTGCTTCTCCGCTGTGGAGGTGTGTGTCTCGGGATGAGGAAGACGTGCAGTGTTTGGAACTAAGCAGTAGATGCTCTTTTAGAAACTGATGCAAGAGTTAGGGAGCTGTTCGCAGAGGCAAAGAAGAGTCTGAGTGCGGATTTGAGTGTTGTGCTCCGAATCCCTCTCCCTACAGGGGGTCCACACCCTACTAAAAGTCCGGGACCGCGCTGGGAAGCGTGTAACACGCATTTCAGGCTGGCCTCGAGCTATCAGTGGCCAAGTGTAGCTTTTGAACTTCCTTCCAGGTGATGGGGTTTCAGACATGAGTTACCACACTTAGCTTAAAATGTGCGAGGGGAAGACATTGCTTTGCACACACCTACACACGTGTGTGCACGGGCCTCTGACCAGAATTGATGCAGCTGGCCCAACCCTCCCCTTTTCCTTCCGATCCCACCGTGCCTTCTTTTAAAACTGGACGGTTGTGAAAGGCTGTGAGGTCTGACCCCAGCCAATGGGGAAAAGACACAGTCACCAAATTAAAAGCTGTATGACCTGCCTGCTTTGGTGTGTGTTCGTTTCTGGGTACTGGCCCACCTTTTTTCCAGAAAGAATGGCCTTGCCAGGGAACTGTTTGTGCCACCTTTGGTGATGCACCAAGATTATTCTTTGCTTTCTGATATAGGTAAACATTCTATTTAGAATGACACCGCCCATTTTATTTTTGTCAGAACAGTGTATATTTCCCATCTCTCTTATTTAGAATTTAGTTTCCAGAAACCAGGGATGGTGGAACACAGCTGCAATCCCAGCTCACGGGGAGCCTGAGGGAATCATCTAGGAGGTTTGGTCATTGTCCTCTCTTATCTATCTAAGCAGTGGCCTCAACAAAAACCAGATCAAAGACAAGGCATGCTGAATGACGACACTCAGGAAGTTGAGGCAAACAGATCTTTGACTCCTAGGCCAGCCTGGTCTATAGGGCAAGTTAGCTCAAGACCCCGAGAACTGCAGAAGGCCCCACACAAACTTGTAGAGTGGATGCACCCACCACACAGGCTCAGTTCACCTCAGGTGGCTGTTAAGATCCCTCTTTATCCAAACAGACCCCTCAGTCTTCTGACACACACACTGTAGTCAATAGATGTGGGGCACTTGGAGGGGACCCTCTGTGCCACACAAGCTATGCCTTGTTTTGAGTGACAGGAAAGAAAGGGGTTTGTTGGTTCTTAGAGAAGATTAGGTAAGAAAAGCGGTGTCTTCTATTAGTTGTACATCGCACGTCTCCTTTTCCCTGGGTAGAAAAAGGCCATTTAGAGACCCTTTATTGGAAGACAGGAGTAACATTTGTAGGGTTACAATACGCAATTCATGGGAAATTCTAAAGGCCTGACTGAAACACGGACGACTTGGAAGAACATACTTATTTTGATGGTGCCGTTGTGTTCTTTTTCAGAAACAGCAACACTGTATGTTGCTAACACTCCCCCGACAGAAGAAAAGGGGACAAGCACCGCCCACCAAGCTGCTTGTAGGGCGTTTAAGAGGGCAAGCGAGCATTGGCTTGAGGGCGACCCCCGGGAGGTAGAGCAATGCCCTCTATGGGGGCTTTGTCCTCAGTCAGCAGCTGCTCATCACTTTTCTTCAGTACAAATTCTTCGGTGTTGGGCAGGGAGAAAGAGGTGGGATCCGAAGGCAGCCCTCACAGGAAGTCTTCCTCCTTTGGTCCTTTCCGCCGAGGGGGTTTCAGCGCTAGCCACTCCCTCTTCTCCTTTGACCTGGAAGGGAACGAGTCTTGCTCATGGTTGTGTGTGTTGTGGAACTTGAAGGGAGGAGCCCACCCACTTTTCTTTTCTGAAGAAGAATCTTTCTTTGGTGGTTATTTTTGTATCCTGTCCTGGTTATGTTCTCCAAGGGAATTAACATGATCTCTAACTTGGGAGTTAAACATATTAAAATTACACATTTTTTCCTTCCCTTCTTAAGTTGAGTAGGCCTTGGCACACAGAAAGGTTTACATTTTATTCTAATTATTTCATGTGCCTTTCTGCGAATAAGTCTCAGGCTTGCTGTTCAGCTTTTGGCCTTGGGATCGTTAAAGCGGGCAATGATTCTTCAGGCCTCTCTGCCTTTTGGGTCTGGCCTTGGGGGGACTAGATTGTTGGGACCAGCTGGGCTAATGATCAGAAATGATTCTTCAATTAAAAAAAAAAAATTCTGAAGTTCCCTCCCCACCACCAAAATAATGTGGCTAGAATTGATTGTTTGATTTTGAAAAATTAACTGAAGTGGCCTCCCCTCCCCCCATTACTGTCCAGGAGATAAGCCACAAACAGCATGACTCCAGGCTGCATCCCAGCAGATGGTAGCTGTGTGACAGTCGTAAGCATTTCTGTTCAGCTTCCCCGGCTTTGACTAGGCATTCCTGTGCCTGCCTGACCATATTGGTGGGTTGTTAGGGTGCAGAGCCTTGAGACACAATTCTAGGTCAGACCGACCCTGAACTACCTTCTGAGTTGGCAATTTCTCACGGGAAAAGCAGTGTCTATTTTAAGATGTGTTGTGGGACATTTTTCTTAACAAAGATCTATTCACCTCAGATTGGGAACTAACAGCAGACCAAAGTAAGGATACCATCAAAGTCTAACTTGAGGAGCCAGTGTGCTTTATTTAGGGCTGTGCAATTAGTCAGCCACCGTCTCCACCAGGCCTCCCTCCTCTGTGCAGTAGGTAAGGGCCGGCCAGCTCTCCTGCACTGCTTATCACTGAACCCATGTCACTGCAGGTGCTGTTGGCCACGGAGAAGTGGGACCAGCTCTCCCTTTGCAGTCAAGAGGTGGGGCCAGCTCAGCATGTTGCTCAGACATCACCATGGCCTCAGGTGGCAGCACAGGCCACTTAGATCAGTTTGGCATGTGGCAGCAACACAGACCATGGGCATCCGAATGGCTTTTGGTAGCTGAAAGTGTGTCTAATACCAACTACATCCTGATTTTAGAAGTAATTTGTTCACCCCACCTGTTTTTTTGTTTTTGTTTTTGTTTTTTTTTGTTCTTGTACTATAGAATATATTTTCATCACTAATGTGAAAAATTTTAGGTGCTTTATTTATTTTACCTCAAAAATATTTAGATGTGTCAGTTTTGAAATCCTCTGCTTTAATTGGAAAACTGTTGTGAGATTTCTGTTATTGGCCTTTACTGAGAAGTCCCATTGCATCATTGAAACAGCTCTGTTGCATAACTGTCCTGTATCTAAAAATACTCACTTGAGTGGCATCAGCATTTGCCAGGGATGTGAACTCAGCTCCTTGGTTGTCTGTACTAACTTCTCCAGACTCTTGCTGTTTGTCCCCAAAGAGATCCTTCGTGATCATTCCAAGCTTGTTCTAGGGAAGTATGATCTGTACTGACAGCATAATAATAGGCAGATTGCGATTATCGATGCTCAGGCTTGACCAGTTAATACCTGGGGTTTTAATGATTAAATGTACACTTTTCAAAGGTCTTTGGTGCCTGGATTGTTCCATACCTGCATTTGATTTATACACAAAAACTGCTGTAGTTTCATTCCACACAGCCTCTGTATTGGAGCCTGGAAAATGATCATAGTTGGCTTACTGCTGGTCAGGATTAGCATTCCTTTGCCTATTTTGTCACATAGAAACTAAAACAAAAACATAGGTTGTGTGTACAGATTATAAATACTTTATTGAGTCTAAAAATAGTGCAGTTAGGAGGGGTGTCTGCTATGTCTTCAGGGAATCTTCTACCACATTCTTCTGGGCTTCTGTGTGATCATAGAATAGAAATAGAAAAAGAATAGAAAAACTTGCTGTCGTGTAACTTCACCTATTTTGAAAGTGCTTGATGGAATTAATTTGTAATTTCAAACAGCCAATGTGCAAAATACAGTGCCAACTTGCTGAGGTATCTCCTTTATATCTTACTCGAGTCAGTTTAAAAAGTACCAACATTTTCACATAAGGCTTTAACATCAGCCCTTTGCTTGTTACAGTTACTTGTGGCGATGTCACTTGAGAAGGGTGGACACCTGAGCATTGGGTGCTTTGAGTCATCCCTGGCAGAGAGTGCGGCAGGCAGCAGGGACCTGGAGGAGAGGGCGCCAGGAGAGCTTGGCTTGACCCTCCATTGGATGTCTTCCCTCAGGCTCTCCAAAAGTGGGAGCTGAGTGAGTTTTTCTGGTGTGCTTTCCAAAACAGTGCGTAGAATAGATGATGTTCCATGTGTTTTTATATGTATACACTGTCTGTAGAAGGGATGTGTCTGTGCAAAGGGAATTAGGCATGGAGACAGGCCAACAGGGAGCTTTTCTTCTTCTCCACATCTGTTTTCACGATGTGGTTTTGTACCGTGAGCATGAGATGCACATTCAAGCCATAAATTCAAAAACACAAAAATTATATGTTTTCACAGTGGATTTGATCTGTGTAAGTGCCTGTTCTCTGTTTGTTTTGATCAGAAAGAAGCACTGTTGTGTCATATGGAATGTACTCTGGAGATGGATTCAAAACCCAGGTCTGTAGTTTAAGCTGTAACTTCTTTGGTTTGTTGGGAGTAAATTGTGTAATGGGGACAAGATGTTAGTGGAATCGAGTAGTTTTGACAGTGAGCAAGTCTTTTTAGTCTCCAAGTCTCTGTTTTCTCCGTTAGAGATACGGCATGTGTGACACGTGTTGTTTATCCCTGGCGTTCATTCACCCTCATGCCAGTCTCACCCTGTAGCTGGGCTCCTGCGGAGAGTCCAGGCCGGTGGAGACAGCTGGTGATGGCCTAGGCGCAGGTACTGTGTTCCTGGCTTCAGTGAAATGGTGTCAGGTTGCTCTCACAGAGCAGTAAATGTAGAGAAACTTTGATCAGCCCGTCAGGGGAAAACAAATCTTGTTCGCTTCCGCTGGACTTAAAGAGAGCTTGACGTTTGGAGTGGCTGTCATTCATATTCCTAGTTCCAGGAGCCAGAAAAGATGCCAACAGGGTTTGAACATGGAGATAAATGATGTCTGTTGACCCTGGTTGGACCTCTCTGGGGCCACGGTGATGTCCCTTCTGCCTGCCCTGGCCTCAGCTGTGCGGGCTAAATGCAGTTTTGTGTTTCGTTTCCTATGGTACGCCAGAAACACAACCTCAAGTTGTAAATAATGTCATTCAAAAGTTAGGACAGGACGTGGTCTGTGCAGCATAGTGAACGGAACATTCTAAAGTAGAGTTGAGGCCACAGGGACTATGGCAAGGTGTTCGGTTCCTTAGCATACGCACTGTGCAAAGCCATGTCCTTTAAAATAAAAGTCCCCTTGCATTGTAGCTGCCAAGAACTACTTAGATTAAGTTCCAGAATAGAGGTGTGTCAAGAGCATTCTTCTGGGAGTAGATTTGAATCTCCTGTTTTCTAAGTTTTAAGCTGTGTGTGTGTGTGGGGGGGGGCACACACTGCCATCCCAAGACTTGATTGTCTGAGGCAAGAGAATTGTGAGTTAGTTCAAGGCCAACCTGGGCTATATAAAAAGTACTAATAAACAAGTCCAGTCTGCTAATTTTTAGGGAAAAAAAGCTGTTTGATAATTTGAGGAAGTAAAGGTAACCACAGAACCCGTAACAATGGCAGATCAGGGAGGGGCTGGCAGGTTCTCAGGAGACGCATTGTGACGCCTGCCTCTTTGACTTCCTTCTCAGGTCCTCTGAAGCAGAAAGGTCAGAACAGCAATTGTGGGGCTGTAGAGATAAGAGTGACTTAAACGCTTTGAAAGCTATTAGCATTGACCCATAGGACCTTTTGAGTTACATACGGCAGACCTGTCTTGTTGATTTTCTGACATCTTGACACATAGTACAGTGTGGCATAAATCTTAAAGATTAGGTTTAAATAAAAATCAATTTCAATTTTAAGACTTTGAGTAGTATGAAGTAATTGGAAAGGTCCTGGAGTGCTTCAAGAATAAAGAACTGAGCGGAGAGATGCCTAGCAGCTGAGAACTCTGGCTGCTTTCCCAGAGGACCTGGGTTTGATTCCCAGTACCCATATGGTGGCTCACACTGTCTATAACACTGGTCCCAGGGGATTGAGTGTTTTCTACTGACCTACCTGGGTACAAGGCACCTGTACATAGTCAAACAATGACCCCAGCACGTGAAAATAAATGGGTGTTTAAAAAGAGTAGTAGAGATCTATTGTCCTTAATAAAAGTGCAGCTCTGTATGGTGTTCTATGCATTCTAGGTAGGCTTGGGAATACTTTCTGTTTTTGCTGCTTGGTTACTTTCATGTTATGAAAAGGCATACATTGTAGTGCTTAGAAAAAATTGAGTGTGGATATAAAGTTGCGGAAATCAGGCATGATACACTTTTTGCAGTGAAAATAGATGATAGCATTTTCAGTTCAGTTAGAACTTGAAAGTATGTGTAAGCAGATATAACTGTAAGCCATTGTTAAATCAACCTCCTTCTACATGACTGAAAGCAGAGTCCACACGTCTGTACTCCCTGTGTGCTAGGTGGCAGATGAGATTTCTGTGACTTTTGCGTGTGCACACAGTCCTCTGAGGGAGGCGTTTGCTTTGTCAGGAAGCCCAGGTGGTTGACTTTTGTTCGGCATGAAATGACAGGGTGACGATTTCACTCCCTGCCCTGCTTCCTGGTTCCTCCGTGGAGGGGCCAGGCGGAGAGACCAAGAGAGACTCCAAGTACACAGAGCGTGGCACAGGCCTTCGGTGGAGTGGACTTTATCACCCCAGGCAGCGCCGTGCAGATCCAGTGTGTGCAGTAATAGTGTTGAGCTACATGCATCTCTGCATGAAAATTTTACTTAACGATACTAATGTTTCTCAGAGAGAGGGCACTTAACTAAACGGTAGTGGAAAATTTGGGTGTCTTCTGGCCTTAACTCCTTGAGGAGTTCAATTTTCAACCAGGCGGACTTTTCCTAAGGACTTCCCATAATACTTACCCTCCAAGCTACTGTAAAATGTGTGTTCTTAAGATTCGTTGTTGATAAATTCAGCAGACGTTTTATCAAGCCCCTACTACGTTGTCGCAGTTGGAAACATGATTTAGTTCTCCATCCCTTTCTAACTCCTTTTCCTTTTAAAAAAAAAAAGTTTCTTTTTTAAATTAGATTTAGTTTCTTGATGAAAAGACCTCATCTCTGGGGACTAGGTTGGTCCCATGGAGACAGGAGACATTGGCGGAGTTTGCTGGGCTTGTAGGGTGTACACTTGTTTGGAAAGATGCTCGCTTCGATCTGCGCGTAGAGGCAGCACTCCAGGCTGGCATCACGCGTTGTTTAGGAACATGCATTGCACAGACTTGCTTGAATGGGGCTGTGAAGAGTCTATTAATAGCAGCAGGGCAGGCCTGCCTGGTGGCGGTGATGCTGAGAAATAGATGCTGATGTTTTCTAGGAGTGGATTGCAGATGTGATGGATTGCAAAGGGTGGTGGCATTTTATTTATGCTGATTTTCCAAGAATAAAAGCACCTGGGGAAGAATTGAAACATTTAAAGGAGACACTTCATTCATTTGTTCGTCGGGACCAGCTCTTCATTTCATATTCCTTCAGCAGAGCTCTGCAGTTTGGGAGAGCAAAGCTGCCCCACTGGGGGGGTGGGTGGGGGCGGGGCCGGGCCATGTAGGTTGCCATTGACAGCTAATTTATCACTTTGATTGCCATGGGATTCACAAACGCACCGTTTACTTTTTAATACCTTGTAGACAGAATTGCTTATAGAGGCATTTCCCCTTTCCATTGGTAGATACAGGGGCAGCATGCTGTCCCAGCCAGTGCTGAGTGAGCACTCAGGCTCCGGCCTTTCAACTGTGACTTTATTAACAAGCGGTTCTGTCTAGTGCTCCTTAAAACAGGTCTGAAATGTGTCATTTTTCCATAGTGACACACTTCCTCCAACAAGGCTACTCCCTTTGAGGGTCATTTTCCTTCAAATCACCATAGACACCCGCATGGACTCACGTGGCTGAGCGGACGCTGGGCGTGTTTGCTGGGTGTGAACACGGACCCTGGCTGCTGTAGTGTCATGGGTAAAGTCGGTATGTTCTTATTTACAGGATTTCACAAGCGACTCCTTTGCTGTTCATTGAAGTCATTGAAGTTTAAGGTCTTTCAAGATCGCCCTTCTCAGAGGACCAGTGCCTAATGGAATTGTGCTGTCAGCCTTGCCATTATTTTTTCATCTCTGACAACTTCATAGTTCTCCATCTGTGAAAACGTTGCATTTGATATAAAATTATGACGTTAACCCAGATTTCCACATTAAGCTTCTCACGTTTCAAGCATCCTACAGTCCAGTGCCTGGGCTGCTGAGTGTTAGAAATTCTGGGATTAAAACTGCTCATGCCAGTGTTTGACATGGTGGCATATGCCTATAGCCACAGCAGGGGAGAAAGTACCGCATGACTGTTAGTTCATGGCCAGATGGATGACAGGTCTGTGGGGAGGCTACCTTCTTCATTGGGAAAAGCACGAAACGTTTTCTGAGGCTATTCTCTATGCTAGATTTTTTTCCTTTATTAAATTTTTTATTTTGCATACCAAACCACAGTTTCCCCTCCCTCCTCTCTTCTCCTTTCCTCCCCCAGCTCCCACCCACACCCCCACCTCCACCCACTCCTCCATCCAGGAAGGGGCAGGCCTCCATGGGAGTCAGTAGAGTATGGCAGATCAAGTTGAGGCAGGACCAAGCTCCTGCCCATTCAGCAAGGTTGAGTGCGGCGTCCCACCATAGGGAACAGGTTCCAAAGTCAGCTCATGCACCAGGGGCAGATCGTGGTCCCATTGCCAGGGGCCCACCAACAGACCAGGCTACACAGCTGGCACCCACAGCAAAGGGCCTAGGTCAGTCCTATGAAGAAGTTTCCCTGGCTGGTCCAGGGTCTGTGAGCTCCCACTAGCTCAGGTCAGCTGGCTCTGTGTGTTCCCACGTCACGATCTTGACTTCCCCCTTGCTCAGACAATTCCTCTTCCCTGTCTGCAACTGGACTCCGAGCTAGGCCCAGGCAGTGCTTGGCCGTGGAGCTCTGCACCTGCTTCCAGCAGTTACTGGATAAAGGCTCTCTGTTGAGAATTAGGGTAGTCCTCAATCTGATTGCAGGAGATGGCAGTTCAGGCACCCTCTCCACTACTGCTGGGGTTTTAGCTGGGGTCATCTTGTGGATTCCTGGGAGTTTCCCCGGCACCAGGTTTCTCCCTAACCCCAAAATAGCCCCCTCTATCAAGACATGTTTTCATTACTCTCCCCGCTGTGCTGTCCCCAACTTGAACCTGGCCCCACATGTTCCCACCCTCCACCCCCAGTTTACCCATGAGATCTCATCGATTTCCGTCTTAGGTAAATCTATGGATCCCTCTAAGGGTCATCTTTGTTACCTTGCTTCTCTCCGGCTATGGATTGTAGCCTTGTTATCCTTTGCTTTACATTTTGTAGTTTATTTGCATTTTAATATAAATACATTGGTCTTTGATATTTTGGGTGGTTATTTTTGTTTTTTAATAATGTTTTTATTTAATTTTGAAACATCTTGTTTTACATGTCAGTCCCAGTTCCCTCACCCTCCCCTCCTCCCCTGTCTCCCCCACAGTCCCCATCACATCCCCTTTATGCTCCCCAGGGAGGATGAGGTCTTCCATGGGGGATCTTCTAAGTCTGTCATAGCATTTGAAGCAGGGCCTAGGCCCTCCCCCATGTATCTAGGCTGAGAGTATCCTTGCATGTGGAATGAGCTCCCAAAGTCCATTCATATACTAAGGATAAATACTGATCCACTACCAGAAGCCCAATAGACTTCCCAGCCCTCCTAACTAACACCCACGTTCAGGGGTTCTGGATCCGTCCTATACTGGTTTCCCGAAGCTATGAGACTGGGGTGCGTGAGCTCCTCCTTGTTCAGGTCCCTTTGCCTTACATCTTATATCCACTTATGAGTGAGTACAGACCATGTTTGTCTTTCTGGATCTGGGTTACCTCACTCAGGAAGATTTTTATTTTTCTAGTTCCACCCATTTGCCTGCCAATTTAGTGATGTCCTTGTTTTGTACAGCTAAGTAATACTCCATCATGTAAGTGCACCGCTGATGGGAGATGCCACTCTGTAAATATGTTCCTCGTATTGGTTAATGAATAGAGCACTGTTGGCCAATAGGAGAGCAAGATAGGCGGGGCTAGGAGACAAGGAGGAGAGAGGAAGAAGTAGGAAGGAGTTTCAACATGTAGGAACAACAGGGTAGAACTGCGGATCCTCTTTCCCTTAAGATAAGACCTCGTGTAGAAATGGGTTAATATTTAAGACAGAGCTAGCCCGTAAGAAACGCTGGTACTGGCCAACAACATTCTATCTAATACAGCGTCTCTGTGTGTTATTTGGGGCTGGCGCGGCTGTGGGACCAGGCCGGCGGGTGGAAAACTACTCATAGCACAGCACATCTTCCTTATCCAGTCATTGGTTGAGGGCGCTGCTATGAACACAGTTGAGCAAGTATCCTGGTGGTGTGATTGAGCGTCCTTTGCGTATTTTTACATTGTCTTATAACACACAGGTAAATTTTATAACAGTTATTAGTATTTTGTAGTGTAAAACAAGTATTCCAAAGCTTAGCTCTTGAAACAACCGTTTAGCTTAAGATTCTTTGCGTTAGTTACTGGCCTGGGCTAAAGTAGGCCATCCTTCTGGTCTTAATAGACTCAGTCATATATCTCTGGTCAGTTGCCAGCCAGCTCGGAGAGATTGTCAGGTTGTCAGTTGAAATGCCATGGGCAACCAAGCCATATGCCTCTCTACTGTCCGGAGGCCAGTCTGGTATTGTTTTCATGGTCAGGACTCAGGTGCATATGGTAGAAGGTGGCCAAGTTAGGAGGGAGATGGGAGTGAGAGAGCAGGAGCAGGAAGGCACTCTTGGCTCAATCTTGGAACTGGTGTACCATCTTTTCTGCGGCTTTGTGTTGGTCAAAGCCACAGGAGAAGCCCAAATTCAGGGGGTAGAGAAATAATCAATGCTTCTTAAGTGGTGGAGCTACAAAGTCACATCCTAAGGTAGAAAATGAATCATTCATGGATGGATGGATGGATGGATGGATGGATGGATGGATGGATGGATGGATAGATAGATAGATAGATAGATAGATAGATAGATAGATATATAGATAGAAAGATAGATAGATAGATAGATATGGATGGATAAATTGACAGGCAGTATCATCTTGCAGTTCTGGCTGGCTTAGAACTTGGTGTGTAGACCAGCACACAGGCAAGCCTCATGACTCAGGCCTCCTACACCACCACAGCCAGCAGTTACAGATATTTAAACTACTGCAAGTTTCATGTTCATTCGGACTGAAAAAGAAGGAATTATCCTAGCATTTATCTCCAGAAATCATGATGATTTCATTTGTAAAAATTAGCAATTGGAATGGGGGAGATAGCTTTGAGTTTCCAGACATTTCCCACCTGTGCAGGGAATGGTGCCGGCCACAGTGGGGTTGGCCCTCCCTTGTCACTTAACAATCGAGGCAGCTCAGCACAGGCCAGTCTGACGTGGACAGCTCTTCAATAGAGACCTCCTTCTCTAGGCTGTGTCAAGGTGACAGGTAAAGCTCCCGAGGTAGGGCTCAAGGTACAGATTTTGGAATCGTCCTCCTAGGAATCCTAGGTGTACCCAGGGCAGCGGTTACAGAGAGAAGAGTAAAGCTGTGTGTTGTACGTGAGATAGGGGGCCTGGGCCAGGAGACCAGGGAGGCTGCTGGAGCTTCGTGGAGCAGCATCTGTGACTGAAGTTGCTCACAAAGACTGGGAGGGGAGTTAAAAAGGCATGGCAAACCATCTGCAAATAGGGCCTGTTGAGACTCCATAGGAGCCGGGAGTCTGGTGTGGTCAGTCCCCTGCTCTACAGTAATGAGGGTAAGGGTCATGCTGCCTAGGGGTGCTCACAGGCGGCCACGGTATGGAGGTTCTTTTCCTTTCTTTTTATAAAAGTGTGTGTGTGTGTGTGTGTGTGTGTGTGTGTGTGTTTAGCATTGGGAAGACAGGAGAGGGTGTTGGATCCCCTGGAACTGTGGAGACACAGGCAATTATTAACTGCCATGTGGGTGCTGGGAATTGAACCCAGGTCCTCTGCTCTTAACAGCTCAGCCATTTCTGTCACCTCAGGTGTGGAGCTTCTCTGAGGCCTTAAGTATTGGCTCAGGACTGGGGCTTATTTCTGTGTGTTAGCAACATGTTTTCTATTTTTCAGTATTTTGGACAGTAGCCCCAACAACGGTATCAGTCCCTGGGAATGTTCAAGGCTCCAAGTTACAATCAAGCCTACAGGAAGGGAAGTGATTACAGACAAGAAAATAAGACAAAGATCTTGTTCTAGCTTCAAGAGCAGTCCAGGTTCTCTGGGAAATCGGTGAGGTTGGAGGTTCAGGTCACTCCAGAGTGGCGCTTCGTTCCTATAATTCTGGGACCTGACTCCTTGCAGACACTGAGTATGGCAGTTTCATAAAGGAGTGGAGGTTCGGGATATGGGAGAAAACCAGGGGCCGTGCGTGTGACTGGTATTTGAAACTACTTAGGTTCAAGTTCTGACAGATGACCGCATTGTGCATAGGGTGGAGCTGGCGGGAATATTGGTGGAAAATCGTAGGGCTACTTAAAATGCGAAGAGTGATGAGCCAAGCATGTAAGGTGTTCAGGAAAACAAGGACCACTTTTGTTGGTTTGTTTTGTTGCTGGGTGGATGAAGGCACTTCTTACACATTTTTATTAGCGCATGCTAATTGTACAAGATAGCAGGCTGTACAAAAGTACTTACAATCCAATAGTAAGCTGAAACACAAGGAAAAATGCCTTCTAGGTAGCAGAAGAGTTTGAAGGTAAAAATGACAAGCCTCCTGTATCCCCATGCTGTTGAGATCTTATTAGCAGTGTTCAATCTTGTTCTCCATTACGTGTTAACATGACGATCACTGAGATTTGAGTTTACTTTGAGGCCCTCTCTACAGGTTCGGCGGAAATTGTGGAGAGTCTCTGCCCATCATGCAGGCTACGCAGAGTTCCCTCTACTTGGACAATAACACGAGCTAGGAAACAAACCAAACAAATACTTTTCAGTCCTTACATGGCTGTTTTGCTTCACGTGGACTCAAACATAACAGATGCCAACAGAAACACCTGATGCTAACACAGGTGTGTCACTGTCACACAGGGCAGGCAGGACACTGCTGCGAGAGCCGTTGGCATCTAAGTGGCGGTGACTCAAGGACGGCAGGAGTCCAGGGACTTTGCCAGGCTCTGGGATGGAAAACTCAGCTGTCTTTGTGCAGTGGCTCTTCTGAGAGCCACAGACAAACAGAGTTAGTCGAGCTGTCGTCACACTGCCCAGACCACATGGAGGGCCTAGCAGGATCTTGTGACATGTAGACATTTATCTGTGATTTGTGGTGACTTGGGGGAAATGATTACAGCCAAGAAAACAAGACACATAACCTTTTCCGAAACAGCGAGTAGGGTTGTGTTTTGTTCTGACGCAGCACCGTGATTTCATCTGAGGCTTGAAGGCCTAGCATCGGGTGTGTAGAAGGCACGTGACGGGCACACACACGCACCGCGGAGCATGGGGCACCTGTGGTCTGCACTAACTTTCCAGCAGGCCTCACTGAACAGGATGGGCACAAGCGAGCACAAGCTTCACGCCAGCTTTGCACCCCCTTCCAGTGAACGGGGCTTGGGGTCAGGAGTGGGTGGGAAGAGCTTGACACTTCTCAGCAGGGAGCTGACCTGGGGAGTGGGGACGGGGACACACTAACTGTGTCAGTGCTCAGGGAATGACAAAGATCACTACACTCTCTCTGGGTTTCCAAGTTTGCACAGATTCGTAAGAATTTAAACCCCCTAACCTGAGAAATATGTCAGGGTATGATTACTCAAACAAACAAAACACGCATATGCACACGCACACACACCACACCACTCCCTGATGCACACTGCACAGAGACACCTGCCGCCTCCTGACACACATGCGTGCAGACACAAGTTAGCAATGAACACCTACAGAAAGAACAGGCCAAGCTCCAGAGACACACTTACCTGACCACCACGGTACAGGCACTTGAGAGGGCTGGACCACGCTGAGAGAAGGGAGGAGAAGAGGGCATTTCTGTGTGTGTTGATGCTTATTAGAGTGTGAGAGGCTGAGTTTGCGACGATGGTATGGTCTCATTCACCTTTCTAAGAGCTCAGATTGTGGGGCTGGAGAGAGGGCCCAGTGGTTAAAGAGTGCTTGCTGCCCTTGCAGTGGGCCCAGGTTTTGGCTCCTAGCATTTACACGGCTGTTAACAGTTACTGTAGCCGCAGTTCCTGAGAATCCCGTACCTCTGGGCTCCACTTATGTAAACATGGAGCGCATAACTTTATGCAGGCATGCGCATGCGCGCACACACGGATAGTAAGGCCCACTCATACTTGTTAATGAAATACAAAGCAAATCTGCACTAATCTGTGTGTGTTCAGGTTTGGCATCACCACTCTTAATGCATGTGACACATTCACCACTTGCACACCTATCTCCCTTGAGCAGGAAGCCTACGCAGGTAGGGGCATGATGCTTTCATTTTCAGTGTTTGGTCTGGCCTAGTAGACACTTAAGTGTGTGTGTTTAAAGAAGAAGCAGGAGTATGCAGTGGAGGTAGAAACATCACTCTGGCTTGATACTTAGGTGCACTATGAGCTTCTGTATTCTTTAGACAATTCTAGATGAGTCACTGTCGTCTTTTGTGCAAAACCTAAGTAGAGTTCTGGGAATTCGTCCGACTGGGTGGCTGTTCTGGGGTCATGAAGCTCTTGGCTGTATTTGTGTTTGTTTAGTTTTGGGCTCTCTCATGGGTCCCTGTGCCTGCTGATGTCATGGGCCTCTGCAAAGGCTAGAGGGGTGGACAGGCTGACAGTAGTCTCAGTGACTGAAAAGGCCGGAGGACTCTTTCTCAGTTTGAATTGTGTAATAGTAGGGTGGGAAAATATCTTTCCCAGATCATAGATATTTCCTGCTGATCTTTACTCTTCACTGTCCTTTTGCTAGGCGGTAAAGAGGGTGACAGAGCAGAAGGCCTTGGCTGGCCTCTCCTTGCTGGTTTTACTTTGGTGAAATTGCCTTAAATGTAAGAACCATGTTCTCAGCGTTGAAATGATAGTAACTAGATAGTTCTCCCACGTAGTTGTGTAGGCAGACTAAAATGAGATGCTTTAAATACTGTGATGGTAGGGAAAGCCATTTAGTAAACCTGGACAAATGTCACGTCCCATATTATCACTGATAATTCATTACAAAACATGAACTTACAGATTATTAACTCTAGCATTATTTGTGATTTTATAGCAAAGGGTGATATATGAATTAGGAAAATATCCTTTTGACAGAAATGATTCAAAATTAATTAATCTTGGGAAGTCAAGAGGGAATGATGGTGTGTCCACAATGCAATAAGAAGTCAGGTTGAGATGAGTGTCATAGGTGGTTAGTTACTATAGGTCATGGGAAGCGGTTTGTTGAGTTAGAGGCTAAGATGAGCTCATTTTTTCCAGCCCCATAGCCGCTAAGTTTGAGAGCCTGAACTCAGGCCCTGTCTTACACTTGACGCGGTGTGTGGTTCCTCACTGTGCCATCTTCCATCACTCAGAGTAGAACCACCTGTCTAGTACACATTCCAGCAGGCATTTCTGCTGTACTTTGTAAACTATGCTAATATTCTGGCTAGTTTCCTGCTGACATCTGGTCATGGTCATATCTGCCCTATAGTAATATCGTGAGGACTGTAGTGAAATGACTAAGATGAAAGGGGTTCACAACCAATGTCATACATTTTTCACTGAAATTATCTCGAAGGTGCTGTTTTGCATTGGTAGTTGTCTATGTTCATGGAAGACAGTAAGGAGATGAAACTTAGGAAGGTTAACAGAAATGTGGTTGTTAGTGTCCTACAGTAGACATGAAGATAACAAGGGAGTCTGTAGGGACCAGAGCACAGAGCAGTACCTGGATATGAAAGGGTTGGGGTGCAGAAGGGCCCTACAGATGCTTGATTGTGATGACAGAACCAGCGGCTGTGTGATGCTGTTTTGAACCTCAGCTCTCTGGATTCATGGTCTACTTGCCTCAACCTTCCTGGTGTGGCTGGGAGAACAAGGTGTTCCACAGTTCCCAGATAACAGTTTGACTTTGCGCATGCATGAGAACTTTATGTATAAAGATCCACTTTTTTTTTTTTTTTTAATCCACTGGTATTAGTTGATTTTTTCTCTGACTAGGCATTTGAATTTGTTGGCAGGGATGAGCCGGTTGTTTACATTGGGCTGACGTGGCATTAAAACCTGAACAATAACTGTCCCGCAACACTGACCTGGACACCATTGTGCATGAAGGCTTCTAGGATAAGGATAAGGCATTCTTGGGCTTGATGTTCTAAAAGACAGTTGAGCCAGGGGATGGTTCAGAACTCATCAAGTAATTTCCTGAGGTGTATTCAGTGCCGAGGAAAGACGGAGCAAATGAGCGACTTGAAAAACTTCCTATAGACCTGCTTAGGAACTCTGAAATTAATGCTGGATTATAACTCCAGTCCTCAACTCAGGCTATTTTCAGTTAGCAGAACTGTGAGCTAAAAACTCTTTTCCTCGTAACCTACCTGGCCTCAGCTGTCTTGTTAATAGCAACACAAAAATATTTATAAAGCTCACCATCAATAGATGATAGATTCCAATCTTCAAAAACGTATTTTATTGATTTTATGTGCATGAGTGTTTTGCCGGGTCCCATGGTAGACTGATTCCCATTTTTCTGAGGAACTGCCATACTGATCTCCAAAATGGCTGTACAAGTTTGCACTCCCACCAGCAGTGAGGAGTGTTCCCCTCTCTCCACATCCTCTCCAGCATAAACTGTCACTGGTGTTTCTAATTTTAGCAATTCTGACAGGAGTAAGATGGTATCTCAGTTGTTGTGATTTCCAATTCTCTCATGGCCAAGGATGTTGAGCACTTTCTTAAGTGTCTTTCAGCCATTTTAGATTCCTCTATTGAGAATTCTCTATTCAGTTCTGTACCCTGTTTTTTAATGTGGCTATTTGGTGTTTTGGTGACTAGTTTCTTGAGTTCTTTGTTTATTTTGGAGACCAGCCCTCTGTCAGATATGGGGTTGGTGAAGATCTTTTCCCACTCTGTGGGCTGCCGTTTGGTCTCGTCGGCTGTGTCCTTTGCCTTACTGAAGCTTCTCAGTTTGAGGAGGTCCCATTTATTAATTGTCGATCTCAGTGTCTGTGCTACTGGTGTTATGTTCAGGAAGAGGTCTCCTGTATCAATTTGTTCAAGGGTACCTCCCACTTTCTCTTCTAAGAGGTTCAGTGTGGCTGGGTTTATGTTAAGGTTTTTGATCCATTTGGACTTGAGTTTTGTGCATGGTGATAGACATGGATCTATCTGCAGTCTTCTGCACATCAGCATCCAGTCAACATTCAGGTTTCATATTCAGGTCTTTGATAAGTTTGAATTGATTGTTGTGCAGTGTAAGAGATAAGAATCTGTTTTATTCTTCTGCGGTGGGATATCAAGTTTAGCCTGCATCATTTGTTGAATAGACTGTTTTTTCTAGGGTATGCCTTTGACATCTTTGTCAAACATTCAGTGGCTATAACTATCATGGTTTACTTTTAGGTCTTTCTTTCTGTTTCATTGGTGTCCACGCCTGTTTCTTTGCCAACCTCATACTGCCTTCGTCACTGTAGCTCTGTAGTGTAATTTGAGGTAGAGCATCGTGATGCCTTTAAGGGTTAGGATTGCTTTGACTATTGATGCATTTTGTGTTCCTATTAGATTTCAGTTTTTTAATGTTACTGGAGTTTTGATGGGAATCACATTGAATCTGTAGATTGCTTTTGTTAATATAGCCATTTTCGTGATACTTTGTCTTATTTGTGCAGTTGAATTTGTTGCTGTTTCACTTAGTGAATAAAAGGACCAGATGATCATCATGTCAGGGTTGTTATAGAAGCTGTTGTTTATCTTGTTTTCGTTCAAATTGTGTCCTGTCTAGATGGAAGGAAACGGCCCTGAACATTGGTGACAGAGTTACTTAGTGAAGTCATTTCCTGTGTGTGTCTCCACCATTTGGAGAGTCTACTTCAGAAGCCGAGCCTCATCACTAACTGGCATTTATGTTGCTTTCCCTAGAAATAACCTTAGGTGTAAAGAGTGGAGCTGCGTATCGTGGGCCTCAGCTTATAACCCAGACCTGCTTCCAGCAGCCCTGTCCTGTGCCCTGGGCGTCTCTAACTTCAGTAGCCTTCAACCAATACATTGACAGGTGGCTCTTACATTAGAGACAGTCATACGGATTGCTATAAATTGACAGGTGGCTCTTACATTAGAGACAGTCATACGGATTGCTATAAATTGATAGGTGGCTTGGACATTAGAGACAGTCATAGGCTGTTGGTTTGGCTTGGTTTGGTTTGGTTTTTCAAGACAAGGGTTCTCTTTGTAGCCCTGAATCTCCTGGAACTCATTCTGTAGATTAGGCTGGCCTTGAACTCAGAGATCTACCTGCCTCTACCTCCTGAGTGCTGGGATTAAAGGTGTGTGCCACTGCCACCCAGCCAGACTTTTTTTTTTTAATACTCATAGGCATGAATTAAACTTATCTGACTCCCCTTTTTAATAGATGAATGCAGCCTTCAGCTAACATGGTAGCTGGAGAAGCACTAAATTAATCCCGTTTCCCTTTACAAGGGCAGGAAAACCATGGCTTAGGATTGCCTGGGTAGGTCTATAGCACCTAACTTCGTGATCTGGGCAGCTGAGATCCCAGCTGACCTCTGGCTGGCAATTCCTCACCACTCTGGTATGTCCCAACATTGCCAAGGAGGCTGGCAGGGTTTGGAGAACAGGAAATAAGCTGTTGGGAGATAAGGCGGGCGGCTGTGCACTGCAGACAGGAGAGGAAATGAGGATGAACAGGCCAAACAAGCATTAGCAGCTCGGCTTCATTTTCAAACTAAGAAGCAATGGAAGGACTTCTACTTCCAATCCAGAGTCATCCACCTACTCAGTTGTGCCAGTTAGAACTTGGGGCGAAGAAGCTTGTGCATAAGGACCACATTTCCAGTGATTGCTACGTCTCAACTCAGAATTCCAGAAGGATGAAGCTGAGTCAGAACGTCTTGTTTATCCAACAGTAGCAACTGTGTTATCTTAAGATTAAAAAAAAAAAAAAAATCTTACTTTAATATTAGCGGTAGTTTTAAATACGTTTCACCTCTGCTCTTTTGCGTTTGTGTCATTCTGTGACTGCAGGTTATTTCCATGGAGAGGCGTGTCCTGGATGATAACTATGTGATCACACATGGCAGTGGCCACTCGTGGCAGAGACATCCATTTTGTAGATACCTTTACAGTAGATGAATGTTCACTAAGCTCACCCAAAGAGATCATCCTGAAAGTGCATATGGTGTTCCTGTTTGTCGTGTATTTCATTCTTTGATAGCCATTCTGAAGTGGGCTATTGGGAGGAAAGCTTGTCGGTAGAGACCAACTTTTGGCCACCCGCATATCTGTGCAGTGTAGTGCTCAGACCACATCACTGCCAGGTCTGAAGGGAGTGTCAGCGAATTCTGAATTTCATGATATATTCAGATGTCATTTTGAAGACTTAAGCTATTTAAAAAAAAAAACAATCAAATCAACTTAAAGAATCAAAACTAGATTTACAGAAGTGAATGTTGATTTTTGCTTCCTCATCCACACGTGTGAAGGTCCTCACCCCTGTACGTTTGCAGCCCTTTAATGTTGTATTCTGCCTGTACACTGAACTGGGGCCCCAGCGATGCCTCAGTTTCCTTCCTTGGCATCCAACAGTGTTTAGTTCGTCTTAACCATTCAGGCGGTAATTTACTGTTGTTAAAGTGCCTTTGGGAACTTGAAACATTTTCAATACTTTTTATATTTCAAATAAGTATTAACGCTACCCATGTTATTGTCATTTCAGAACACACTAAAAATAGCTGGTCACTTTGAAGATGTCATCAGTAGCACAGATTCTGCATTGCCAGTGATAGCCACAGCACATTATGTCAGCGACAGACATGCAGAGCTGGCCAGAGTGAGGGAGGAGTCTCAGGGCAGGACGCAGCTGCATGGACAGCTTGGATTTTTTAGTGCCTGCATCCTTGCAAGTTGACGGGGGGGGGGGGCATGGTAGCCACCGACTGGACTAAGTTAAAGATCAAAACTTGACAGTTTCCTTTGTTTTTAGTATTGCTATAAAGATGCCTTAATACTTTTCACCTCTTAAAAAATTTGAGGTAAGTAAACTAGGATCATCTTAAGGCAGACTAAGTGAGGCTGTTCTCTTAGTTTTATTGTTCCCTGGGACACATCTAAAGATCTCCAGATCAGGTTAGGGGACGTTATGGGATTCGTACATTGTCTGGAAGGAGGAAGTATTACAGATACCAGGGAGGTCTGGCCTTAGAGGAGGTGCATTAGACCTCAGGGCTACTTCAACAGTAGGGTTTTATCTAAAAACCAGTACCTGCCCCATCAGAGCGAGTGTCCTGATTGACTGGAGGGTTTTTGCTGACCAGTGGAAGTCCTGTATGACACGGCAGTGGACAGTCGCGTGATGAACCCTGAGAGACTGGTTCCATGGCTCAGATCTTGAGACTGGGCAGCTGCTCACTGCTCTCTGGGTGCCCTGAAGCTTGGGGCTCCCACACTTGCCACGTGTGTGTTCTGTAGACTCACAAGCCACCTGGCAGACTTATTATTATGTCTGTGTGTTTATGATGAGGAGGGCACGTTGCTACCACACACGTGTGTGGAGGTCAGAGGGTAGATTGTGGATGGTCCTCTCTGCACCTTTACCCATGGAGACATAATGCTGTTTGCCTGCCTTTTTAGATAAAAACCTGTTTATAATTGAGAAAAATGGAGGAAATTTCTCTAGATTTAGAATTTTCAAAAGTTACACTTTTAAGTTCTAATTAAAAACTAGTAGTGCATAGTTAATTTTACAAATGGAGTTCAGTTCCCGCTCTCATATAATTAGAAGCTGTTTTAGTCACTGTCCTGTTGCTGTGAAGAGACACCACGACCAAGGCAGATCTATCTTCTAAGAGAAAGCGTTTGGTTTGAGGCTTGCTTATGGCTTCAGAGCCCATTGTCCTCATCAAGGGTGGCAGCATGGCACCAGAGCAGTACCTGCCCCATAAGCAGGGGAGGGGAGAGACAGTGGGTGACACTGGGCCTGGTGTGGGCTTCCGAAACCTCAAATCCCACGGCAGTGACACACTTCCTTCAACAGGGCCACACCTACTCCAATAACCCCTCCTATAACTCCAATAACACCTCCTCCTAACCCTCCTAATCTGTTCAAAAGGGCCACATTCTCCAGGAGGGTGTGAGCCTTCGGGGGACATTCTCTGCAGACCACTGTAGAGGCTTATAACTTCATGCTTTCTCCCAGAAAAACCCAAAGTGACTTAAATCTCTTTGATGAGATGTTCAGAAATAACATAACCCAGAAAAGATAGAAAACTAAGCCTCATCTTTCCTTTTTCCTGTACGAAACAAATGGTTCAAAAATGGGAATTTTGTGATCATTTTCTCTGTAGTACAAGACCAGCAAATGAGAGATCATCTCACTCCTGTGAGAGACGGGTGCTGGGTTCAGGCGGGGCCTTTGCATTCATATTGGGCTATATATTTCATTGTTTGATCAGGTGCCTTCTGTCTTCTAGGGCATGTCGTGTGCCTTCTTGCCATGTCTAGTGTCTGGATTCATTGCGAGCTTATGAAGTTCCTATACTAATCCCCACACTCTCTCCCATCCTTTTCCTACTTAGCTCTGGGATCTGTATCCTTTATGGAAATGAGTTGACCGGTTGTTTTTCTTGTTTTTCTAGGTTGTGCTGGTGAGATGGAATGAGCCGTACCAGAAACTGGCCACATGTGATGCAGATGGAGGAATATTTGTGTGGATTCAGTATGAAGGCAGGTGGTCCGTGGAGCTGGTCAATGACCGTGGGGCTCAGGTGAGTAGATGGTCAGCTTCTTCAGTGAGACACTGCTGCCTACGAGTCACCAATCCAAAAAAAAGAAAAAAGAAAAGAAAGAAAGAAAAAGTCATGGGGGCTGTAGAGACGCTCAGTGGTTAGTGCTCACTCACTAGTTCATATGAGGATATAGAGATGCTCAGTGGTTAGTGCTCACTCACTAGTTCATACGAGGATATAGAGATGCTCAGTGGTTAGTGCTCACTCACTAGTTCATACGAGGATATAGAGATGCTCAGTGGTTAGTGCTCACTCACTAGTTCATATGGGCTGTAGAGATGCTCAGTGGTTAGTGCTCACTCACTAGTTCATATGGGCTGTAGAGACGCTCAGTGGTTAGGAGTGCTTGTTTATTAGTCTTGCAGAAGACTTGGTTTGGTTTTCAGTACCCACATGGTGACCGTGGCTCACAAGCATTTATAACTCCAGGTCTGGGGGACCCAATACCCTTTTCCGGCCTCTGTGAGCACTTGGCTTGTACATGGTATATATACATTTATGCAGACAAAAAGCGAATGCACATTTAAAGCAAGAATCCTATACTTTAGCTGGATGGATAATTACAGCACTGCAGAGACCCTATAAGCAACTTCAGAAAGGTATCTGTCTCACAGAATTCATAAGGGTTGCTATCTTCACACCTCATGTTTGACCTTGGGGCTGCCATGTGGCTACTGTTTTGACGGGTGGACATTGTGCTGGGGGCTATGAGGCCATCATAGCTCTGTGAGCCTGCAGGTCACAAACAGTGGCATCTGCCACGTGTAAGCAATGTTTGAGGCACTTTTCATGAGCAGTTTGATTTAATTCTCAGTGGCCCCTGATACAGGGATCGTTATTGTCACCTCCTTATAGACGTGGAAACAGGCACAGACAACTTCCTCACACTTAGAAATCGCAGAGGTCAGGCCTTTGACCTTGTAAAGTGACACGCACTTCTCATGGACCTGCAGACTGTACATTTGCTGTTTTACTTCAGAAAGGCCGAGTAGTGTCACAGGCCAGGCACCATTTCCTCCTTTCCTCACTGTGAGGGTGATGGAAACAGGTGAGGTCAGGCATCTCATTCTGCTTACCCACTAAGCGAGCCGTCTCTCACATGAGAAAAGAATGCTTTTTCACAGAGGCAGGCCTCCTGTGATGGACATCCTGCAAGATGTCCTAATCAACCTAATCAGCCTAATCAGCCTAATCAACACGGATGACAATACCGTAATGCCTATAGTCCGCCTTTCAAATGTGAGGCGCTCATAACTTGTTTAAATACCAGGTGAGAAACGGGCAGATGATGACCTCGGAACCTGGAAATGTGCAGTGAGGCCATCCCAGGAAAATAGTTAAAATAGTGGGAGAAGCCTTCATCAGTAACTGCTCCCCTCCCCGAGGACAAGAGCCACCCCTGTCTGACGAGTGTCCTTAAACACAAGAGAGGAGGGGTCCTGGACAGCCCCGCTCCACACGGAGGGTGGGAGCTGACAGCGGGCGACCAGACGGCCCCAGGCCCAGTTCTGTCATGGCAGTTGCTCAACAGGAAGTTCCTGGGGTGACCGTTTGCCTCAGAAAAGGCAAAGTGCATCAGAAAAGAGCTGAAGAGGACAACAGGCAGCCTCACTAACTGACAACACAACAGAAAGGAGCCACACACTCTCCCCTTGGTCCGTGGGCTATGAGAAACAATCAGAGAGGTTAGCCAAGGGATGACCACCAGAAGGACCTCAGAGAGTCCAAACTGAACACGGATCTGCTGCTCCAGAAGCTTCCTGCACCATGCACCGCTCACCGTGAAGAGGGCACTGACCCTCCGAAACCGGAAACAAGCCTCCAGTTAGGTGTTTGCCTTCATTACACTTGCCTTGGTTGTGATGACTAAGACATATGCCATAAGTCTTTCTTTTTATGTTTCTTTCTCTCTCAAGCTTCACAGGAACTTTATTCTGGAAATTTGCTGCTCTCAGCGAGTAGAGACAAAACATCCAAGGTGTTCAATAACAAAAATCCAGGGTGTTGAGTAACTTGCCCAAGGAGGCCTGTGAGCATGAAAGTGAGGACCCCGTTGTCCCTTTCAGACATTCTACCACATCGTTTCTAGGAGAGAAAAATACAACTCCAAACCATTCTGTTCTCAACTGCCCAGACCTTATCATTGTTTGAAAGACCCACCCTACTAGCCAGACCGCAGCCCCACTCTGTGTTTCCCCAGCACTGTCCTTTCTCAGCAAGGACCTCCTCCCCCTACATGCACACACACACACACACACACACACACACACACACGCACGCACGCACGCACGCACGCACGCACGCACGCACGCACGCATGAACACACTCCAACCCCCATTGTCTGCATCTGGAAGCTGTGTAATTGGTATGCCTGTCACATCCTTCCACAATTCTTCCCACAGAGACTTCAGAACAGACTCAGATTCAAGAGAAATAGAGTGACGTCCACCCTGGGGGCACGTGAGCTGACGTGGGCTGTAGAACACCTGGCGACACTCAGTGCTCACAGGTGGCTGTGACTGCAGGGCTACAGTCTTGCTTTAGCCTGTGTCACAGTGACAGTTTCCTGTTTCTTTGCTGTTTAAATTGGTTCTTCAAACCCTAGAAGCTGTGAACAGTTGCTATCATTAAATACTGACATTTGTGGGAGTCCTGTTTGCTTTTGATAATGTTGGAGTTAGGGCTGACATTATTTTTAAAAAAGGGCGCACAGAGATAATGCTGCTCATCGGTCGAGACAGTATTGCACAGTACACCTGGAAAGTGTCTGGCAGAAAGCATAGCTGTGCATCTTGGAGAAGGAACATGTTTGATTCAGCTCAGAGTAGAGCCCCACTGTTGAGGAGGAGCAACAGATGATCTGGTTAGAGTGCACAGAGTGATGGAGTCATCACAGAAAGAAGCCAGTGCTGGGGTTTCTTTTTCAGGAAATGATCACGAGGCCATTATTCCAAAGCGGGTGTGGAACAGTGCACACATTCTTCCACGGTGTTAGTCACCAAGGGTGGCTGTGCCAGGCACATACTCGGAGAAGGTCTGATGAAAAGCTGCCTCGGGCAGTGATGTGGCCAAAGAGCCGCTCAGCTTCAAGAAGCCCAAGGGCTCCGTGGAGTAAGGGACACTGATAGGCCTTTGCAGTCCTAAAGCAACCCCCAGAGTGCGGCTTCTGCTGATTCTTCTAGCATTTAGTATGTGCTTGTTCTCAGTGTTGTTCTTACTATTTAGAAAGAGGGAGACAGGCAGGCAGGCCTGGGTGGAGGTGTGTGTGTGTGTGGGGGGTGCTGTTCAAGTGTGGATTGACTCCACCACTGAGGTACACCCCAGCCCTTGGTTCTCTCAGACACAGTCTCCCTAAGTGTGTACCTTCTGCTGACTCGAATTCATGATCTCCCTGCTTCTATTCAGCAGGTACCGTGCATTCTGGCTGCCTTGTGCTGAGGTAGTAAACTCAGTTTATTTGAACTTCCTATATTACCTTTTTGTGATTTTTGTCAGTGACTTTTATTTCTTTGGGTGTGGGGATAACACCCCCAAAGCACAAGAAGCCAAAGCAAAAATAGGCTCATATCAAATCAGAGAGCTGCGTAACAAAGGAAATGACAGCCTTTATAGTGTGGGATGCTTGCAAACTATACATCTGACAAGAGGTTAATATTTAGAGTTGCAAGGAATACAACAGAAAAAAAACAAGACGATCCAATTAAAAACTGGACAGTAGACTTAAATAAATACTTTTGAGAAGGAAACATACGCATAGACAGCAGGTGTATGAAGAAATGTTTAAAATCAGTAATCGTGGAAAAGCACATCACAGCCCCAGTAAGAAGAGAAGACTTCTGTCAAAGACAAGTTAGTACTAGTAAGAACATGCGCCCTGTGCCGGCTAGTGTCATGTCCCCGAAAGGAGGGAGGGAACCTCCTTTCTTCAGTTGAGGGGCATCTAGGTTGCTTCCAGCTTCTTGCTATTACAAACAATACTGCTATGAACATAGCTGACCAGATGTCTTTGTTGCATGGATGTGGGTCATTTGAGTATATGCCTAAGGGGGGATTGCTGGGTCCTGTGGTAGAGTGATTCCCATTTTCCTGAGGAACCGCCATACTGATCTCCAAAATGGCTGTACAAGTTTGCACTCCCACCAGCAGTGGAGGAGTGTTCTATGGGGCATTTTCTTAATTAGTGATTGATTGTGAAGAGAGCTCAGTCCATCGTGGGTGGCCCTGGATTCTATAACAAAGACGGCTGAGCAAGCCATAAGGAGCAAAACCATTGAGCAGCACCCTCCATGGCCTCTGCATCTGGTCTTGCTCCAGGTTTCTGCCCTATTTGAGTTCCTGTCCCGACTTCCTTTATGATGGACTACAGCAGATAAACCCTGTCTTCCACAACTTGCTTTTGGCCACGGTGTTTCACTGCAGCGATAGAAACCCTAACTAAGACACCTGCACCTCTGAGGGTTGTTAGTACAGCAACCATGAAGTTCCTGCAAAGATTAAAGTTGGAGCTACCATAGGACCCTCAGGCCATTGATTCACACACAGCAGAATGCTCTTCATGCGTAAAGGGATGAGATTACTCATTTGCACCTGTGGGTAGAACTGGAGGTCATTATGTTACTGAAGTAAGAGGCCACAGAAAGACAAGCACCGCATGATCTTACGGTCCCATTCTGTAAAGGGTCTTTTCATAGCTGGGTCAGAATAGTCAATACTAGAAGCCAGTGAGAGAAGGAGAGATAGGGGGAGGCTGGGCAGTAGGCGCAGACTGTAGTTAGGGCACATGCACACACCTGTAGCACATCTGGGTACGGCACAATAGAGCTGGACTGCTTTACCTTGTCCTCTTAGGGCCATTCCTCCTCCATGAAATACTTGCAGGATAAATATATACAATAAACATATAAATGAAATATGTATAAGCCATAAAATTTACTTTAAAGCAATTCATATGCATATATGAATGTATACAGTATACAGTTTTTTTATTTATTAAAGGTAAAGCAAAATTTCATACAAATGAGATGAGTATGTTCATTTTCTTCCCTAAAAAGTTAAATATTGGCTGGGTGTGATAGGTTATAGCTATAATCCTAGCACTTGGGAGGCAGAGACACGAGAATTGCTCTAAGTTTGAGGCCAGACTAGACTATATACCAAATTCCAGGACAGCAGAAGACCGCATAGGGAGAGCTGGTATCAAAATAAATAAATAAACAAAAAAGAATTGAATCTTAGCTGGACATTTGACGCTGCAGAATATGCACTGTCTCCAGTAGACTTTAGAATTGATCGGTATCCCGATCTTAACATCATCAATACTGAAAATGGCACTTTGCATACATATGTAGCACAAGATGGTAGAAGTGTGTGTAGTCCATGTCAGAAATTGTTGGAAAGTCTGTCCTAATCACAAGCTAAAACTCATAGAATAACTTTATGAAACTCTAGTCAGCAACTAAAATAGTTTTAGAGCTCAGACATTCCGACACAGTAGGATCCAAAGGTAACTCATGCTGAAGGGTAATAGTAGAGTATACGAAAGGTCTTTTTTTTAACCAGGTGACTGTTTCTGCACTCACTTTGCATGTGACATAAAGACAGCTCAGTGTGTAAGGTGTAACAGTTGCGTTTGGGTGGAGATGCTTCATTGTGAGTAAAACTCTTTGGTGTGAGGCCTAACAGTGCTTCTTGTCATTGGCTGTGTTTTCCTAGACATTCCTCCCTTTATCATAGCTGTTTCATAATACATAGTTAAGTACATGTAAATAATAGCATGATCTTCGGGGAAAATGTCAGATCTTGTGAGTGGATGGAACACGGCGTGAAGCCAAAGCTCTGAGTTTTCCTAGAGAAACAACCTTGCCTGCTGACTTTTAACAGCTGTCAACGGTCGCTCCACACACCTGCGCCATGTCACTATAGACACTGCTAAGCAGTGCCAGCCTTCAGTACTGCTGAGAAAACAGTTGAAAGTGCTTCTCTTTGCTGTTTAATTTTTATTTCTTGAAATGTAATATATGCTTAGCAACGTCACAAAGTTTTTTTAAAAGACTATTTCCAAGTATAAACAACAGTAAAGATTCCGATTAAAAAGAAACCAACAGTAGTACAAACTAAAATGTAAATGAAGGTGGTAGAGACAGGATCAAATACACCAATGAACAGAATAAATATGAACAGGCTAAATTCAATTAAAATAAAATTGGATAGATTCTCCTTTTAAAAACCTAGATGGGGCCCAGGCCCGGCTCAGATGATAAGGTGCTTTGCACGAAAGGCAAGGCCCTGGGTTTTATCCTTGGCACCAAATTTACTGGACCCCTATGAGCATAGCATAGTGATTCGCTCTTGCTTTTTTGTGTAAGGTTTACATTTAAGTACATCGGAATTTTGTCTGCGTGAGGGCGCCAGATCCCCTGGACTTAGAGACCGTTGTGAGCTGCCATGTTGGTGCTGGGAATTGAACCCAGGTCTCTTGGAGGAGCGGCCAGTGCTCTTAACCCCTGAGCCATCACTCCAGCCCCATGACAATCTTATCATGTCAATACTTGGGGAAGCTGAGCCAGGAGGATTGCCTGCATTCAAGGGGCACCAGGCTGGTCTACATATGGCAGCAAAACCTACTCTGTAAGGCTCTGTATCACAACAGGCTTCCCCAAATTACTGCATATTTGAAAACAATGAAATATATTTAAATAACATCAAATTCTGTGTCTGTGGGTAGTGGTGGCAGTGCCTCGAGCTTTTAATCCCAGCACTGAGGAAGCAGAGGCAGGCATATCTCTGAGTTTGAGGTCAGCCTGTTCTGCAGAGCAAATTTCAGGACAGCTGGACTACATAGAGAAACCCTGTCTTACTGGTGGGGGTGAGAAGGAAAAGAAAAAACAGTCAAATCCTGTGTCTGGGGGCTGGAGTGATTGATTAGCTCAGTGTTCACCAAATCCAGAGGACCTGCCCACCACCAACAGGCAGCTGACCACCACAACACCTATGTCAGGTCACGGGACTTTCCTCCAGCTTCTGTGCACATACCCTCAGACGGACACACATGTTAAGATAAATATTTTTAAAATTCTGTATTTGCAAATTGTGAGGACATGGTTAAATGGTTAAAGTCATAAGATGAAAGGAACGTATCACCTTTCCCTGCCGTGGTCGGAATCAAGGTTGCTGTCAAGGGCTTTACTACTAAGATACACTTAATTAATTAAGTTAAGTGTATCCCAACCTTAATTATTAGGTATGGGAGTAGTGACATACTGAAAAAACCCATAGAAGTAATTCATCACAGAAAGTTAATGGAAAAGCAGCATTTGAATCTGTTCTGAGTAACACTGAGTTACTCAATACTCAGGTCTAAGCTTTCCACTTAGATTTCTACCCGTTCACTCTGATCAGAGGATTCCTTTCTAGTACTGTGAGAGGATTAGAAGAGTTGAGCTTTACTGCTCTGTAACTGACCAACAGACGGTGATGGCGAATCCGATACTATGCATACAGCAGGCTGTGTGGGAAAGGCACAGCCTTTCTTGGATGGCTGTTGCAGGCTTAATGAATTCGAGTCAGAAAAGCCCTATCTAGTGCTGACGCGTAGTTCTTGCTGTGTTTTGTGGCAGTGTTTTTTACTGTGCTTTCCTTCCCTCTTCTCCAGAGTTGGGTCTAAAACTCAGGATCTTGTTTACCTACCATCCAGTACATACCCGCTCCTGGGGAATGGGTTCTGTTTTCTTGGTGAGGGGTTGATTGGTTGGTTTTGTTTGTTTGAATTTTGAGATAAGGTCTTATCTTGGAGCTAAGGTTGATCTGGAACTCACTGTGATAGCTTGCAGTGTACCATGAGTCCCGGGATGTATCATAGACCGTGGCTACGGTAGCTTTCACTTTTATAGTGTTGCCTTTAGGCCGTCTTGATCTTAAACAGAAGCTTAAACTAATTAGTACTCCTCAGCTTTGATAAGTGTTTTCCCCTTCATGCTGTAAACCGACCCTTCTTTATGTCTTTAAGGTGAGTGACTTCACTTGGAGCCACGATGGGACTCAAGCGCTCATTTCATACCGCGATGGGTTTGTCCTGGTCGGCTCTGTCAGCGGACAAAGACACTGGTCATCTGAAATCAACTTGGAAAGCCAGATCACGTGTGGCATATGGACCCCTGATGACCAGCAGGTAACGCTCTGAAACGCCGCTGTGCGCTGTTACCGTAGCAGGTGGAGAAGGAGGCTGAGGAGGCAGCCGTAAAAGCCTCTAACAGCATCTCCAAGTGCTGAGGGTACCATTCGCCCGAACAAAAGCTTGTCAGGTATGCTCGAACCCGAGCTACTGTCCTGAAGGGAAAGGTAAAACAGGAACACTGTCGAGGTGAAAATTACGGAATGTGTAAATGGAACAAAAGATTAGAGAAATCCTGATGTGGCAATTCAGTTAATGTTTTAATTATATCAAATGTTCATCATTTTAAAAATCCAAATCAACAGACAATAAGTAGCAGTAGAAAAGGAAATTCAACTAATAATCATATTGGGAAATTTTTTTGTGTGGGGAAATTATCCCAGTTCACTTGTGAGTAGTAATAATGAGATAACACGGATGGATGGTGCCCAGGCCATCGGGCCGGGCTGTGAACAGTGTCCCTGTGACTGCTGGTCAGGGGGCAGTTGGCCAGTGTCTGTCTGAGATTGAGTTTGTCATCCTCTCTGGGAATATACTTTGTGAATTCCGAGAGCAAAAGCAGGAAGAATCAGCTGCACTCACCGGCTTTTTGTGTGATGGGAAAACAGGGCCTTATCCAGAGTAGGGGTATACAGTATGGCTAAGCCACTGGCAGTGTCTGCGGAGATATCAGGCCGCAGAGCGCGGTTATGAGAGTGGCAGACGGACAGAGCTCTTAGTGTGCTACGGAGAAATCAGGATATGACATGGTTGCCATGGCTTGCCACACTGTGAACTGCCCCCAGGGACCCCTGAGCACGGTGAGAGGAACCAGGTTAGGGTGAGGGTTAGGTAGAGAGAGCTCCGAGTGCCTTCATGACAACAAGCCTCTGGTTGCTTTTCTCAAGTACAATTTCAGCTATTTCTTTGTTGTCCCTATTTGATTCAATGGTAAAATAGCACATTGACTCATAAAATCGTTTATTGATCATTTTAAAATATACTTTTGACCAGTTTAAACCTTTACAAATATAAAATGTGTTTACCAAGTATAGGAGAATCCATAAAATGCAAAATTTCATACCAGAGATAGAATAACTTTTTAATGCAAGCAGTATAACATGAAAACTATGTATATCTTCTGTTTTTGAGTCATATTTCTTTCCTTTTTTTTTTTTTTAACTAAATTGTCTCTAGTTACCACACGTTCATTTCATGTTTCCATCATTCCAAGTTTAAACAGGCAAATTTTTCAAATGCTGCATTTTGCTTCATGCTAAAAGTTTGTGTTGTGCTAGGGAAGGAAACGCTGTCTGGATATTGGATAGTGGACGAGGAGTATGTATATTTTAATAGGGCTGCCGTAGCAACGCACAGCAGAAACTCATCTCACGGCTCTGAGGCTGCAGGTCAGGACCGAGCGAGACTTTAGCGGCGTGTATGATGGTCAGTGCCTCACAGTGTCCTTACATTTCTTCCTCCAGACACCTGTGGCCCTGGCGTCTCTACCAGGGTGCCACACCCCTTGGATTAGACTGTCACTGGCAGTTCTTCAGCCCTCATCTGAAAATATAGTCACATCCAGCAAATTTTCTGGAAAACAGCATAGTTGTGGGGGCATCTAAATTATTGGAAAGGAGAAGTTCACATAAACAGCACTGGTGTACACAGTTCCATGAACTTGGGAAGTATTTCTATTAGGACAGTCGTAGGGTTTGGGGGGAAGGATGGCAGACATGAAAAATAATGGATATGATCAGCAAGAGAGCCTGTAGGACGCACACTGGCCCAGGGCAGGGAAGCAGCGATGCTTTTGACACTCTGAGAAACCCCGACATTGGTTTCCTCTGTGTCTTCTTGGGTTTGGGAGGCCGGACCACTTGAATATGAAAGTGCTTTGAGATGTAGACATGTACACTATGTCCCCAGTGCATTCAAGGACTTGACGTCCTGTCCTGCCACTGGTGAATGCTGCTGAGGCTCGACACTCTGCTCCCTTCCTCAGAAAGGCAAAGGTAGTAACAGACCTCCAGCCCTCAAAATCAAATCTTTGGAATTTTGTCTAAAAGATGAACCCACACCTATAGTAACATGGGAAGAGATTCTGTGGTCTTGTTTTTCCTGGAAGAATCCCAAGAAAGAACAGCCCTCAGGCTTTCTCCTGTGATAGGGACAGGGCTCAATCGAAGGAAAAGCTTTTTCCTAACACCTGTTAGCTACCTGTTGTTAGCTCGCCCAACTTCAGCTGCCCGGAGTGCACTTCATACTTATTTTGTAAGTATCCTTGGCTTCAGGATACGGGAACTTCTTTTGTAATCCATGAATGTGTTGCGGGAATCTGGAATAAACACCCCAAGGCCAACGAGAGTGGAAAAGAGAAGCCAGGGCAGCTCCTGGAAGGTGTCAGCCTCTGGTCTAGTTGCATTCTCATTTACCCTAAAGCCCTAAAGCGGGCCAGGCAAGCAAGAGGGCACGGCTGCTACGGCGGCGTGACCCCCGGTTTCAGCGTGTCTGCAGCTCTCCCTCTGTCCCAGGGAGCAAGGGAAGTCAGGCTTGGAAATGAGCAGAGTAAGCAGTGGCTCAGGTGATCACTAAGTCGGAGCCTAGTGATTGTTCTTCTTTATCGCTCTCTAACTCAGCTGCACCACCTATTAGAGTATCCTGAAACGTGTTATTGCAGGAAGGAAGAAGAAAGACATGCCTCTTTAACACAACCCAATGACTGGGCCTTTGAAGTAACACAAATGCCCAGTTTGCCACTCACCAAAAGGGAGGCCCAAGGTAGTTGGTTATCTACACTTGAATTTTCATGAATGAACTGCAAGTGATGCTGGGAAGCATCCTTTCCTGTGTAAAGGGCCTAGGACCAGACCGGTTTGTGCTCACCTGGTCCTATTGTGACTCCTGCTTCCAGACACTGCCCCTACCTCTCCTCTGCCAGCCGTAAAAGCGTTCCAGTCTGATTGTAAAATGCTTCTCCACCTATATTCCTAAATATGGTGAAAACACTTTTTTTTTCCTTGTGGCTCCTAATACGCTTCTTCACAAAAGGGCTGAGTGGCAGGCTGCGCGTGGTGCATTTGGGCCGAGGCAGGCTGATCTGTAAGTTTGAGGCCAGCCTAGGGTTTGAGAGGTTCTAACGTGTGGGTCTGTGTCGCCCCCCCCCCAGTACTTGAGATATTCAGTGACTAGAGCAGAGTCTACAGGAATATCACTGATGCCAAGGACAATCCAAGAGCACTACCAGCCAGCCAAGGAAGGACAGATTTCCTCCAAGGAAGGTCAGCTGGCGGTGACTGCTGGAGCTAATTGTGCTGCTCTGCCATCTGCAGACCTGACAGTGTCAGGTAGGGAGGAACAAAAGCAGGAAGGCGGCGCCTACAAATGGAGTTAGGATGGATCTGCCTGCAGCTAAAGCCGGAGATGGGCCCTGTCTTGGGTTGGCCTGGAGCCAGTCCTCTTGGACACCTTGAGCTGTCATGGGGGCCAGTGTCATTCAGGGGACATGGCCTTGAGTTTTTAGAAACAGTATCACTGCTTACTCAAGGCTGGGAGAGGCGCAAGGGGAGTGAAGGAAACTATTTGTGTTGAAACCCTGCCTTTCCTTAGGTCACAGTTAGGTGTAGTCAAGGTCAGGGCGCAAAGGCTTTGAGTGGACTGCGATTGGGGATGGTTTTTATACACAGACAGCACATCTCATCTCTCTGACAAGACATACATGCCCTCGGTGCCAGTGGCGGACATGAAAGGACAGCCATGACAGTTCCATAGGAATGCCTGTGGGACCCTGGAAAGCTGGTTCTGGAGGTCAGCCGTCTAGCCAGACACGTGCCTTCAGGCAGCCATCATCAGGCTGTGGTAGCAGGGAAGCATATGAAGGGAGTCTCACACAAGGGTGACTCCAAGATGTGCAGACAGCCGTTTTCTCCCACCTCCATCCTTAAATTTGTTTAGTGTATATTTCATGAAAGAGCTCTATTTAATATATCTATGATTTATTATATCCAGTGTCTCCGTAATCAGCTGAGCCCAGAGGGAGAGCCATGAACAGCCAGAATTCTAGTGTATGTGTTAGGACAGGGTCTTGCTAAGCAGCTCAGCCTCCTGGGAACAGAGACCACAGGTGTGCATCACCGGACCCAGCTTTGGGTCTTTTTGCTACCCTCAGTGACCAAAGCAACAACAAAAAGTAAAACGCCACGTAAAAACACAGTAGCAGCAAAGCTCTCAGAAATTTCAGAATACACGCAAAACAGCAAAAATGCTCCAAACGAGAAATAAAATCGCATACTGGTTGGATGAGATCTCAGAAAAGACAGGAGTCTGTCTTGTCTTTCCTTGTTTCCTCAATAGTGATGATTCATGTCCTCGACTGTTTTAAAAAGGAACATCCCCTGTGTGATCAGTTACGGGCTTAAAATAAAGACGGGCCTCCCTTTGCTGTGTAGCACACTACAGAGTTGTTCCTGGATCTATCTGCAGGGAGGAGGGAAGAGAACTCTTGGATTGCTTTAATGGACAGGCTCATTTCTAGGCAGCAGAGGGTAACTCCTCATAGCGGCTAGGTTAGGTTAGAGTTAAGTGGTCTTTTCTGCAGCTAAGGATGAGGTGTCTGCAGACCTACAGAATTGTATGTTGTGAAACGTCTTGTCTTTTGTAAATGAACCAGGAAATGGCGTGTCAGGTGAGCTCTTCTTTCCTTTACAGCTGCCCCATTTCAGAAGCTCTTCCGTGACGTGACGGAAGGCTAGGCCTAGCCTTGAGGCTCCTCTGTGGCCACTGTTGTGAATGCCCCGGGAGGCCTCAGAACAGAGGCTCCCTCTGAGGAAAGGGAGGATTCTCAGAACAGAGGCTCCCTCTGAGGAAAGGGAGGATTCTCAGAACAGAGGCTCCCTCTGAGGAAAGGGAGGATTCTCAGAACAGAGGCTGCCTCTGAGGAAAGGGAGGGTTTCCTTTCATTCTGGCCCTTAGCAGCCCGCTCAGGTCTGCCACTAGCTGTGTGACTGTCTCCCCTTGTGGAAAAGTCCTTGCCTCCTTCAGGAAGTATTTCCAGTGCTGTTAATTACACGCCATTTCCAAGAGCTGCTCATGCAAGCTTGTGTGCATGATGGGAGATGTTGGCATGCGGTTCATTGGTCCGGTCTGAATGTAGGTGATGAGTATTTTGTCAGAAGATAATGGTGCTGGTGAGATGCTGCTGCTTCCAGAATCAGAGTCCCGGGAATGGCGCTCCCTCTTTCCTCTCTCCTGCTCAGAGTTCACTGTCAACGGCTGATCCGAATGTGCTCATCTAACACTAGTTGTGCTTGAAAGTGAAGAGAGGCACGTACTGCCTTAGTCAGAGTTTCCAGAGCTGCAATGGAGCCATGACCAAAGGCGGCTTGGGAGCCAGGGCTTTATCTGGCCCACACTCCCACACACTGTTCATCACCGAAGGAAGTCAGGACAGGAGGGACCTGGAGGCACAGTGGGCTGGGCCTTCCCCCATTAATCACTCAGGAAATCCTCCACAAGCACTACAGCCCAGTTTCATTGAGGTGATGTCTCTCTGTCTCTCTGTATCCCTCCCTCAGATCATTAGCTTGTGTCACGTTGATGTAAAACTCTCCAGCACACATACGGATTACTAAAATCACACTGTTGATTTTAAAATGCAGCTATAGAAATGGCTCAGCCATGAAGAGTGCTTCCTGCTCTAGCAGACGCCGAGTTTAGTTCCCAGCACCTGGGTGAGGTGACTTACCGTGTCATCTACAATGCCAGCTCCAAAGCATCTGACTCTTGGTCTCTGTGGGCAGGCATCAGCACTCATGGACACATACCTACACACAATATGTATAATTTTAAAAGTACAATAAAGTAAATCTCAAGAAGAAACTGCCTAGTACTTATATTTCCTGAAAAGTGATTGAAATGCAGAGATAGTGTTAACTAGCCATCTGCTGATAAATGGCAGCATTATCTTACAGAGCCTCATGCATACTTTCTCCTGAAGACGTAGGAGGAAGAAAATGGGAGGGCAGTCTTAGGGGAGGATGTGATCATTGGGTTTAATTTAAAGAAGAAAAGAAAGAAGTCAAAATTTGGTAGAAAAATTTGGCCCAAAGCCAATGATTTTTGCAGAAATTAATTTACAGTTCGTCTCTGATCATTCTTCACAGAACCTTGTGATGGCTTGGGGTACAGACCTGCCCTTGAAGGGTATGGCAGGGACTGACCCAAATCCAGAACGGAGTGTAGGGTGCTGTGAGTGAAGGCTGTGTTAGCGTGAGGTGAGTTCTGTGTGGACGACCCTGAAGTCCATGAGTACCCGTGGTGTACTAGGCAGACGCTGGCCATTGGAGCCTGAGCAAACCGCAGTCTTCACTGGCAGGAAGCAGGAAGCAGGAAGCAGGTCTGTGTTTGCTCCAGGTGAAGACAGCAGCATGCATTTCTCCTTGGGCGTGCAGTCATGGAAGTCATTGACAGTCCCAGGGTAATATAGCAGGTGGGCCGTTGGATATGAGATTCCAAGGGCTTGACTACGGCCGAGGTTGCCATGGTTGTAGACTCTAAGAGAACTGAGTTAGGCTTGACCTTGAACAGCGAGACAGGGAGGAGCTTGGAAGGGGTTGCCGTGCTGGGGAGGAAGCCCGGCATCAGGTTGCCTCAGCTGTACTGTGGCCAGACACTGTGGTTCTCCTACACATGTATTCATCCTTATACTGTCTTGCTCTCCCGAAGACCTTTCCTCACATAAGCTTTTCTCATTGCAAGTGTTAGGTGTGAAAAAGAACTTGGAATGGAGAGTTTTGTTTTTCAGAGCTGGTTTCAGGTTGTGTTAGTGTTGTTATCTGTGACATACACGTTTTAAACACGGTTGCTGACAGCTAGGCTGGGGTGTGGGCTTCTCCCTCCATCAGCCCATCCCAGTAGTGGACTGCCTTCCTGTAGGAGCCACCCTGGAGTGAACTCCGGGAGCTGCTGGTTTGTTCTCTTGTGCCTTGGTGTGGGACTTGAATAGCAGTCACTCATTAAACTGCCAGTCCTTTCTTTTAAGGACTTAATGTCTGTTCTCCTCCCGCTCTCTGCTCATTCTCTAAAATAGAACCCGTGTCACTACATGCAGAGGCACGTCCTGCCCTGTGCAGACGCTTTCCTGAGCTTAATGCACAGCAGGTCGTGGGGAGACTCATGCTGATACACAAAGCCCCCATCCTTCAGATTTCAACTCAGGCTGCCAGAGCAAACTCTGAAAACCTGTTGGCGGAGACAGACATCAATTTCTCCTGTTTCTGGAGGCTGAGAAGGTCAGGACAAAGGTGTCCGCCCAGTTTGATTACTGGTGAGGCCTTCTTGCAGCTTGCAGATGGCTGGCCCAGGGAGTCACATTGCCTCTCTTTGATGCTTGGAGGGAGAAACTACAATCGTATCTCTTCCTCCTAGAAGGGTACCAATCCCCAATCTCACCATGAAGGTCCCATTCTTGTGACATTATCTAGACCGCTCGGTAGGCTACTTGTGTGAAATATAGGCGGTGATTGGCATGCTTGTCAGTGAGGAGTGGACGAAATCAGCAAGAAATACATTTGTAACGGTGTCAGATGCAAGATCTCTAGGGACTGCCTGAAGCTCCCTGGGATCCGCGGGCCCTCTTGTGATGTCCAGCTGGTGACACTCTTATCTGTGTGGCGTGGCCCATGCTGCTCTCAGCGAGGAGCTGCACCCAGCCTGCATTGGTTGTGGGATCGGAGAAAACATCTCAGGAGTAGCCCTAAGCAGACTGGGGTGTCAGGCTCGTCTGGGGTCCATTCCAGCATGAACCACGGGTTCTTGTTGTCGTGATGACTTGGTTAGCTTCATGCTGAGCTCCAGCGTACACATTTAGTGAACATGTTAATACCATGCGTGTGCCACTTTGTTGACTATTAACTCACTGTTACTATCATGTGTGAAAACATTCTAAACATGCAAGTTAAAAACTTTTTCAGGAAAAAATGTGCCTGTATAAGAATATAATAGTGAAACCCATTATTTTATAAGCCATCTAACATTTTTAATTAAAAACTTATTTTAGGAGCATCTTGTTTTTCAGATATGGTAAAATAACAACATGCTTACATGACCAAATGTATTAATGAATTTCTGCTGAGTCTTTATTTTCCAAACAAACGAATATCTTTCTTAGCCCCTCTTTCCATCAGAACAGAAGAAACAAAAACAGTAAAGCAGGTTTTTTTCCTGGTATTTGAAAATGTCTGAATAGCATGATAAAGTCATGCTGCCAGTAACAACTGGATTCTAAAAATCTGATGGTTGTCAACTTGGTAAAAAAAAAAAAACTTAGACGCACCTGGGAAGTGTCCCCTGAGCATGGGTTACCTTGGTTACGCCGAGCAGGGAGGTCACTCACTGTGGGTGCACCACTCTTGCTGTGGTCCAGGGCTGCGTAGATGGGGAAAGTGAGCTGACCGTGTGTGCGTCCACTCTTCTCTGACCCTGATTGTGGAAACTGTGGGCAGCGGCTCAAGCTCCTGCCGCCATGGTCTCCCCCATTGTAGGGACTGTTGCCTGGGACCAAGAGCCGCAGCAACAGAAAGGGAACTGGGACACTGTGCTCTCGTCTTCAGTTCTAACTGATTTGTCTCTTCAGATGTGCGTGCATTTTGTGTTCCTAAAACACACTGGGATCTAGATTACTCCTGCTTGTTCAAGGGCCCCGATCTTTGTTTGCAGGTGTTGTTTGGCACAGCAGACGGACAGGTGATCGTCATGGACTGCCATGGCAGAATGCTGGCCCACGTCCTCTTGCATGAATCCGATGGCATCCTCAGCATGTCCTGGAATTACCCCATCTTCCTGGTGGAGGACAGCAGTGAAAGTGACACAGACTCAGATGACTATTCTCCTCCCCAAGGTAACTAGTGTGCTGCCCCTCACTTTACTGCATTTGCCAGAGAGAGCATCGTGGAAGAGAATGATACCACTTAGAGAAGGTGCACGTATGCGCATGCGCACTCGCACATGAGCTCACGCAGACACACGCGTGCACAGGAGCACACGCACGCACGCAAACACACACACGCACTCTCACACGCGCACTCACTGGAAAGAACTCTTACCTGAAGTGCAGCAGAGCTGGCCTCCTCTCCCCTTGATGTGAGCCTTCCCTGCTACCCGTTCTCAAGATCACTGGGTGAGTTGATTGGACTCCAGAGGGTTAGGTTTTCCTAGATATAAAATGAGACATATGTGTCCTGCTGTCCCTGGGGTTTTGCAGGACTTAGCTGCTTAATGGGAATAAAGAGCACTGCAGATGAAAAATTCTGTACTGTTAATGTAATTTATTCTGTGATATAGCCAAATCCCTAGCGGTCTCAAAGCCGGTAGCTTAGCTTCAGTTATATAAAAGAAAGGTTCATTGTGCTGTCCCAGAGACCAGCAGCTGGAGCTGGTCCCCGTCCTTGTTTGTGCTCTGTCCCCTTGCCGATTACAGAGACCGTTGCCCTCTGTAGGCTCTACTGGTGTCAGATACTGGGAGTGTGATGGTTTCACACCCGCTGGTAGTGTCTAATTTCTCAGACAGGGAAGAGACAAGCACTGAAGGAAGCCTCTGATACCCACTGGCCTTGGCCTGAGTCAGCATTGGCTGATCACCAGGGTCCCTTTTCTCTTTTCTTTTTTCTTTTTCTTTTTTTAAGAACAGTGTATTATGAAATGGTGGGAAGGAACAGCTCCTTGCTCCAAAGGGTGCCCTGTCTTCAGTTAATGTTACCGTGTACCCTGGAGTTGAAGCCTTGCATTGAATAGTTTCTCATCTTCCCTGCCATCGTGAGCATCCCAGCCTATGAAGGGCCTGACCAGTGCCATCCATGTCTGCCTGGCACTCGTCTCCTCCTCCTGTCGCAGAGAAAAGTGCCTCCTAGGAATTTGTCCCGTGTGGGAAACAAGTTACCAGAAGGGTTTTGGGAGGGTCATGGAGGAAGAATGTTCATCACACACAGTTTCTTTCAGGAGGTGATTATCCCTTTCCTGATGGGACTCGGCCTTGATAACGATGTCGGTCATGGTTCTGCAGCCCCAGAGCAGTGAAGTCAGTCTCTGTGAAATGCAGTCAGCTGGTCTTTAAACAAACGGGAAACCCCACTCTCTTCCTTTTTGCTGGAGGAAATGGGGTACGAAGAACACGGTTAGAAAGCAAGTCTAGAGTTGATCTGAGGCAGCATGCGTTGCTGACACTGTAACCAGACTCACACTTCTCAGAAGCTCTGGGGTCACACACACTTGCCTTTGGATGGAGCAGTGTTTGAGTGCAAGGCAGTGCAGGGGCTGAGAGTGAAGGCAGGGTTGCAGTCTGCTGTAACCCAGCAGCTGAGTGTCGGGGAGGCCGCCCGGACTGGCTGCTGGAGATGACTTCAGCGTGACAATGGCACCTACAGAAGCTTCAGAGAGGCTTTTACTTAAAATTATTTTTTGCCAAGCGATAGTGGTGCACAACTTCAATCCCAGCACTTAGGAGGCAGAGGCAGGTGGAGCTCTGTGAATACGGGGCCAGCCTGCTCTACAGAGTGAGTTCCAGGACAGCCCCTGCTACAGAGAGACCCTGTCTCACTGCCTCCCCCACAAACCCAGCTTTTAAGAATTCATTTATTTTACATGTGTGGCTCTTCTGACTGCATCTGTGTCTGTGCACCGCATGCCTGCAGTGCATTCAGAAGCCAGAAGAGGGCAGTAGGTCCCCGGTACTGACGTTAAATAATGGCTGTAAACCACCGTGTGGGTGCTGGGAATCCAACCCGGGTCCCCTGGAAGAGCAGTGAGTGCTCTGAGCTGCTGAGCCACCTCTGCAGCCTCTGCTCTATTAAGTAGCATGAGGGCGAGGCGGCTGGCCCCGTATTCCACACATGGTGAGGGCGAGGCGGCTGGCCCCGTATTCCACACATGGTGAGGCCGAGGCGGCTGGCCCCGTATTCCACACATGGTGAGGGCGAGGCGGCTGGCCCCGTATTCCACACATGGTGAGGGCGAGGCGGCTGGCCCCGTATTCCACACATGGTGAGGGCGAGGCGGCTGGCCCCGTATTCCACACATGGTGAGGGCGAGGCGGCTGGCCCCGTATTCCACACATGGTGAGGGCGAGGCGGCTGGCCCCGTATTCCACACATGGTGAGGGCGAGGCGGCTGGCCCCGTATTCCACACATGGTGAGGGCGAGGCGGCTGGCCCCGTATTCCACACATGGAATACGTATATGTACTTTGAGCCTCATGTGGCCTCTGTTCTCTCTGCACACTTACAGAACTGCTACTGGCTGCCTTGGCATTCAGTGAAGCCTTTTGCTGTGTGCGTTGGACCACAATTAAGAAGTCATTGTTGTCCCCTTTCCACCATTCTTTATGTCATACACCATGTAAACAACTTACACTTAGTATCTGAAGAGACACGTAATGCTTTAATGTACACATTAATAAACTCACGTGGGCTGTCACCCTCTGTTACTCCGGGTCTGCTTCCCCTACATCCTGGCCTCACCCCAGCTGCCCGTGCGGGTGCCCTGTGTGGCTCCTGAGAGCTGCAGTGTTTGCCTCACTTGCTGGCACCCCAGGCCAGCCTGGCATCTGCGTTATTGGACACCTGTAGTGGTTTGAGTGAGGGTGGCCCCCAGGCTCCTGTGTTTGAATATTTGATCCCCAGCTGGTGGAACTATTTGGGAAGGACGGTGGGGTATGTCACTGGAGAGGCGTGCCTTGGAGAAGTGTGTCACTGGGTGTGGAATGGAAAGCCATCCCATCCCCACTTAGCTCTCTCTGCTTCTTACTCACACTTATGGATCAAGCCCTCAGTTTGTTCCAGTACCAAGCCTGCCGCCCACCTGCTGACTCTAACCTCCTGCAGCCATGAGCCCCAAATTAAATGTCGCCTTAGTCTCGGTGTTTTGTTCCCACAATAGAAAGTCACTAAGTCAGCCTTGGACAGCTGGATCGGGGTTTGTGCTCCTTGCCTGCCTTCCACTGTGTCTTGTGTCTTCTCCACAGATGGCCCTGCGGCATACCCCATCCCTGTGCAGAACATCAAGCCCCTACTCACTGTCAGCTTCACCTCGGGAGACATCAGCTTAATGAGCAACTACGACGACCTGTCCCCCACTGTCATCCGTTCAGGGCTGAAAGGTACAAAATACACTGCCCCTCGGTGGGGCCTGTGCTCATCTGCCTTCCGGGCCGCTTCCTGTTGAGATCTCTCCTGTGTGATGGCGTCGTCGACACGGGCACTGCTAACCTCCCTGCTAATCTTAACAAGTCTGTAGCTCCCAGTACTCAGCGTCCATCTTCACCTCCTTTCTCCGCTTTCACAAGGGTGGCCTGTTGTTGATTCCGTTTACATCTGACTGTCACTCTACTCAGTGGCAGCACCTGTCACTTCGGAGGCAGCAGAAGGCACACAAGTTTTCCTGTGCGCAGAAGCATTTAGAGTTTTGGCAAGCTTACTAAGGAATTGATCTTTTGACAGTTGAAAGGCCCGTGGAGGCCCCAGACTGTCTCATACATGAAAGGCAATGATAAGTGCTGGTACCTTCCTGAGAGGAAATGTTTTCTCAAGAGAAAAATTAGTGTTCTGATCCTGGTCTGGTTCTGGCCCTTGGTGTTATAGGGACCTTCCATGCAGCTGGTTACTGTCCTAAGCTGGCCGTCATCAAGAGTCACTGCTGTGACAGCACCGGCTACTTCTCTAGGTTCTTCCTGAACCCGAGGATGCAATGAGTCGTCTGTGCACATCACGCTTTCCTGTATCACCCACACGCTTACTATTCTCAAGTTGTAGAGGATTTTAAAGGGCGTGGCACTTGATCTTAGGTGCCTGCTTCCTTTTGCTGCCTGTTTCAGAGCTGCACTTGTAAGGAATGATTTACTCTTGCAGCTCCCCCAGACAGAAACTCTGCATGCCACACGCAGTCCCTTTAGGGAGAGGTGACTCCTTCTGTGGCTGCAAACTTGAATTCTTGTGCTGCTCTGCTAATGGTTTTCTGAATGCCCTGTTTTCCGTGGAGTTAACAATAAGGGCTGGCCCTCCTAACCTGAAGTCCTAGTTTTCTTTAAAAATTGTTTTTAAACTTTTTACCCACGTTTGCTTATTTCTTGAGATCTGCCTCTAGTTGTAGAATCCCGAATTTTCCTTTCTATCAAATATCTGATTACAGTTCCGAATTTTCCTTTCTATCAAATATCTGATTACAGTTCAAAGCAATGTAATTGTCATTCCGTTCCTATTTATTCTTCAGAGATTGCTTATTTTCTTTTACCTCCTTGCTGAGGGAGTTCATATCTTTTAATTTATCTGTGCTATCTACCTGTCTCTATCTGCTCCTTGAATGTCTATGAATACCTCGGCTTACCAAGTGTGCATTGTGGTAATAGGAAAATAATAGGTGACCCAAATTAGTCTTTTTGAAATACACTAATATACTGTGTCTTTAAGTTCATTATTTTCCATACGTTTAGCAATCGAAATCTAGTCTGAAATGTTTATTTATGATGGTGTCCTTCTGTGCTATGCTGACTCCCGCTAATTTCAGAGTTCCATTCACCTGGGCCACTAGCAGCCACTAGTTATTGTAGGAAAGTAAGGTTTTCCTGCCTTTGTGTCACATTGTTTGTTTCTGATGTGATATCAAAATGGCTTAAATTCAGTCTTACGTGTGGTATGAGCAGCAGCGATAGTTCTTGTTTTTAAATTTAAGTTTTAATTTGTTATTGAGGTAGTTTGAATGTCATTGGCCCCCATAAGCGCACGGGGAGTGGCACTATTAGTAGGTGACTTTGATGGAGGAAATGTGTCACTGTGGATGTGGGCTTTGAGGTCTCATGTATGCTCAAGCCACATCTAGTGTCTCAGACCACTTCCTGTTGCCTGTGGGTCAACATGTAGAACTCTCAGCTCCTTCTCCAGCACCGTGTCTGCCTGCAGGCCACCATGTTACACCATGACGATACTGGACTAAACCTCTGAAAATGTCAGCTGCCCTGATTAAATGCTTTTCTTTATAAGAGTGGCTGTGGTCATGGTGTCTCTCTCCACAGCAATAGTAACTCTGACTTACACAATTGCCTCACAGTCTGTATTAGTAAATAATAGAAAGAAACAAGCACTATAAGAGCAGAGATGCCTAGTCATTACCTTATGACAATCTTGTGAGAAACAGGTTGGCAGAGATACGGAGAGAGTTCAGATTGTGCCGTTCAAGACTACTAAAGATGATGTGACCCTGGTTTCTTTGGAAAAAGTCTTGTCCCCTCAGGATCTCATGAAGGTCTTTCTGTAGAGAACTTGTCCAGGGGAGAGGGGTGGCTCATGATGTCCTTTATCACCAGTGCTGTAACACCCGTCATGTGCAGACCTCACACTCCTGTCCTCTGTGGCCAGCCTCTGCAGCACCCGTCCGGGCTGCTTTTGTGCTGCAGGCTCTGGGGCTGCAGACTGGGTGTCTGCTGTCTGCAGCTGTGCTGAGGGACTTCCTCTTGGGATGGACGAGGCTGAGCAGCTTATCCGGGATGCGGCTTAGCTTATAAGGGATACAGATGGGCTTTTGGTGTGACCTCCCTCCCCCTCCCTCCCTCCCTTCCTCCCCCTCCCCTTTCTCTCTCTCTCAGGAAGCTGAGTCATGAGCTCAGATATCGTGACACAGGTAATGGCAGCTCATCTGTAGGTGCTATAATTGACTTCCAGAGACCCTTCACATTGCTTACCATATGTAGCAGGGAGCAAAAGACGAGAAGTGTGTCATCATCGTAGTGTCCTGTCGTGTTCCCACCCAACCCCCCAGCACTCTGGAGGCGGAGGCAGGCAGATCTCTGTGAGTTTGAGGCCAGCCTGGTCTACAGAGACAGTTCCCGGGCAGCCAGGACTACACAGTGAAATCCTGTCTTAAAAACCAAAAAGAAAAAAAATATAGTCTTTTGTGGATGGAGGATGGCTCAGTGGTTAAGATCATTGGCTGCTTTTTCAGAAGACCTGGGTTCAGTTCTCAGCATCCACATAGCAGCTTACAGCTGTCTGTAACTCCAAGGTCTGTTGTCACATTCACACAAACATACAGGCAGGCAGAACACCAGTGCACATAAAGTACAAATAAATAATACATTCCGAATAAGAAATGTTATGTCCTAGTTGCACCTAAGCTTCTCTATCTTTCTCTTCAGCTGGCCGTCAAATGAACACTTGCCTTCCTTCTGGTTTCCTCTCCCATTTATGACTGTTTGAAGTTTCAATCCCAGGAACTCTGCCCTTGTAGAGAGCTTAGTACCTTGGTTATAGTGGAAAATTCCAGGGTCTTTTTTTTCTCTCTCTCTTAGTTGTCAGGGCTACATGAGGTAGCCCTGCACACCATGGGGCACGGCTGGGCCCTGCTAAATCTCAGAGAAGTGCACGCTTTGTGCTCATCCCTCGTGTTACAGGCTCTGTCTTTGCCAGTGCAGATTGACTGTTGAAGACGTCACCTGCAGATAACAACATCCCTGGCTGTGGTCCCACCTCGAGCACACAGGGCCCATAGCTCTCAGCCTGTGCTTGTCTTGGCTCTGAAGGCATTGCACATCAGTGCTGCAGAAGCACCAGAGCGTTTTCTCTCCAGTCCGCTTTGTGTCCAAAAAGAAAAAGGGAGAGAGAGAGAGAAGTGGGCGCAGCTGTTCACTCACCCCGACGCGGGCTGTGTCAAATGGGGGGTCTTGGAAACTTTACATCACCGCCTTCATTTCCTCCCATCTCAGCTGCTGCTTTGCTGTGACTTTCTCTAGTTTATATACAGGAAGCTGTCATCCAAAGGTCATCTCAGTCTCGTGATCATGACCCAGCTTTTCTCTAGACGCGGTCTGTCGTCAACTGTAGGTCTTTTAGGTTCCTCTCCTGTTGTAATGACAAAGATGTGAAGCACGATGTTTACTTGATGTTTTTTTATCCCCTTTTTTCTGGTTTGAACTTAACTTACATGAAAACCCCACTTCATTGACGGTTGCGTGACTGCAGGTGCTTACAGCCCTTTCTCTTCTGTTTGTAAATGTTTACCTTACTCCTGTTTCCTACTCTGCTAGTGTTGACCCAATGAGGGAACTCCAGGAGGCCGACTTGCCTCAGGGGATGCATTCTTAGCTTCTTGAGATTAGAGCACTCCAGTTACTACAGAGGGTATTGGCTTTAGCATCAGAATTCTTTCCCTCACGTGGGGTTGACCAGATGTGACCCAGCATATAGATGAGGCACTGGATTGTAGCCCTGGGTTCTGAACTTTGTCGTTATCCTGGTGGATCCCCTGCAGCCTCTCTACAAACTGGATCTAGACTTCTGAGTGCTACATTATATACCGCATGGCGGTTTTAAGCACTGAGAGAGGCCAAGAGCCATGGATTTTATTAGTGTTGATAGGTGTTAATGAATTTGTTTGTTTACTTATTTATTCTACCAACAAGAGGGGATTGCTCCTACTAGCTAAAGATGCAGTATTTACTGGCCATTCGTAGGTGCTGTCTCTTCTCCAGTGTGAAGTGTTCTCTCTTAATGCTTTCTGCCTCTTAGCAGGAACCCCTTATTCTCTCCTCTGCTCTCACATCCAACAAAAGCCAGAGTCCTCCTACAGATGTGCATCTAACCCCTGAACTTCACAGTGGTGCTCACTCAGTGATTAGTTAGGTTTTTGCCTTGTTTCGCTTTTTTAACTGGAGAATTTATGAGTGAATTCTTTTAGTCACCTATGGCATGAAGGGCACCACAGTCGCAAACCCTGATAGATAGAACATGCCTCAGCCACAGACCTTTTCTTATGGAAGTTGCGGGAGGCAGGTATTTAACATGCCAGCATTTGCGTAGTTATGTTCCAGAGGAGCAGCAATCCCCACGAACGTAGTAAATACCTATTTGTAGTAGAGTGTTATCTTGTAGGAGACGTACCTTCATGAAAAAGAGGACGACTCGCTGTTGCTTTGCCTAAGCTCTGTGTTTGAAGCTACTCTAGACGTGCCGGCTGCTGATGAGGAGGCTGTGTCCCCCTGCTGACTAACGCTTTTGTGTGGTTCCAGAGGTGGTGGCCCAGTGGTGTACACAGGGAGACTTACTGGCAGTTGCTGGGATGGAGCAGCATCCCCAGCTCAGCGAGCTGCCCAACGGCTCTCTTCTGAAGTGCGCCATGGTCAAGTTCTACAACGTTAGAGGGGAGCACATCTTCACGCTGGACACGCTTGTGCAGGTGAGGACCCTTGAAAATGCCAGGCGCTATGTTTCTTCATAAGTAATCAGAAGTGACTTACTGAAGTTACCTTTAGCTTTTTTTTCCCTTAATTGATGCATGGCATGTAAACCAGGGAAATAGGCAAGAAAGCATTTTTTTTACCTTTTAGCCAGAAAGCTTGATTCCATTTTGAAATCAAATGCGTAGAGAGAAAAATAGAGGGATTTGCTTTTGATCTGGCCACTTAACAGGAACCCTGGAGGTGACGGGTTCTAGGTCAGTGCGCAAGAGAAACATGGAGCCCACATACGCCTCCCGTGAATATGAACCCCAGTTGTAGGACAGACTCTAATGTGGGACAGACTTACGGAGGGGGGAGGGGAGGCTCTTCACAGACACAACAGTGCAGTTGTAGGACAGACTCTAATGTGGGACAGACTTACGGAGGGGGGAGGGGAGGCTCTTCACAGACACAACAGTGCAGTTGTAGGACAGACTCTAATGTGGGACAGACTTACGGAGGGGGGAGGGGGGAGGGGAGGCTCTTCACAGACACAACAGTGCAGTTGTAGGACAGACTCTATTGTGGGACAGACTTACGGAGGGGGGAGGGGAGGCTCTTCACAGACACAACAGTGCAGTTGTAGGACAGACTCTAATGTGGGTCTCAGACTTACGGAGGAGGGAGGGAAGGCTCTTCACAAACACAACAGTGTGAGGCAAGGCCAAGGGTTGTTAGGGAGCCTTTTCCGCTAAGGAGCCCCTGGCAGTTCACCTTCCTCTTCCCTGGGGACACAGATGACGTCCCCAGCCTGTAGCAGCACAGTTTCCCCCGTTTCTGTGAATTATATGCATATGTGTCGTGTAAATAGGGAATGAATGCACCCATTTTTCTCCTCTAGCTCATTCACTTAGCATGATGCCCTCCGTTCATCTGTGTTATAGAGCATGTTGTGCGTCTGCCTTCATTTTTATGTATAAAAAGATCTCATCGTGTGGCCATAATACATTTTGTTTGCCTATTTAAGCATCCATGGACATTTGAGTTCCTTCTGTCTTCGGCAGTTGTTTCGTTTGAGACAGGGTTTCTCTCTGTAGTCGTGTTTGGCCTAAAACTCAGTATGTAGACTAGGCTGTTGTTGAACTCAGAGGTCTCCTGCCTCTGCCTCCCAAGTGCTGGTATGAAGTCATATACCTGCACGCTTACTGACTGCTGTAAGTGTGTTGCCATGAACATGGGTGTGCACACACCTCTGAGACCCTTGTGTAAGTTCCTCATGTATGTACTCAGAAGTTCACTTCTTAAGTCATGGGGTAGTTGTTCTGTAAGACCCGCGAGGGTGTAGTCCCTCGCGCTCCCACTCAGGAAAGGCGAACCCCCCCCCCAAATCACTCACGAGAAGCGGTCTTGATGCAAACGCATGAGGTTCTTTATGTTCCAGTATACTGGGGTCATTTGCCGCACACACCATGCAGGGTGGTAGGCTCAGGAACGAACGACCCCCAGCACAGAATTGAGACAGCTTTTATAGGGTTACAACAATGCCCGCGCATCGCGAACCAATCACCTCATAGCATCCAGTACGGACCAATTAATTTAAAGCATCCAAGCCTGCTCTTAGACCAAGAAGTCTGCTTTCGCACAGGCTTCTGGGTTTGGCGACACGGCTCATTTCCTGTGTCCATTCACTCACAGGCTACCGTAAACATTAAAATAGGTGACCCTCAGCTTGGGACTTAAGACTCCCAGCTTCCTGGGATCACTTGAGAATTAGACTATATTTTTCCATCCTAACAGTTCATTTTTCTGATGACCCACCATTTTCCACTGCAGCTGCTTGTTTGTACATCCCCACCCACCTTCCTAAGAGTCACGATGTCTCTGTGTCCTCACCCGTGTTTGTTATTTCTGGAAGCGGTGTCCTTCTGTGTTTTCCTTTTAATAGTAGTTGTCACACTGGGTATGAGGTGCTCTTTCATTGTGGCTGTGTCTTTGTAGCCTGATACTGTACTAAATATCTCCCTGGGGATTTGTGTGTCTTTAAAGAGATGCCTTTTAAGTCTTTTGCTCGTTTTTAATCAAGCTGTCTTACTTGTTTGTAAGATTTAAAAGTATCTTTTGCGAATAGTGCATCTTTGTGAACAAGTAAGCATGTTTGCTCACTTACTAATCCATGCATATAGCTGACATTTTGAGAGGTTACTGTGTGGATGGCATAAGCCCTTAAGTACCACCGTGTAAGAGCTAAATAAGGAGACAGAATCTAAAACCTTGGAAACCAGTTATAGAAGATACGTAAATAATCACAGATCTATGCTCTAGATTTTGATTAGAATTGTTTTCCAGATGCGGTGAAGAAGGAGTAGATGGTGAGAGAAGGCAAACAGAAAGAAGTATCTTTACTTAGAGAGGAGCCCATGGCTCTCAGTTAGCAAGCATCGGATGCAAAGGAGCGTCATAGGCATCATTTAAGGGAAGGATCGGCCTGAGGACAGCAGGCAGATGTAGGCTTGGTGAAACTGCGTGTGGAGGTCTTAAGGGCAAGAGGTCTCATCCTCATCACAGTGATGCAAGTTATACTGTATAATATTTTTCTGTCAGTCAGTGTTTATGATGCCGTCTGTGTGTTAAGTGCTGGTCTAGGTGCTGGAGACGTCGCCACATCAGCCATAGTAAAGAATGAGCAGCGGTATGTTTTCTGAAGTAGAGTGGAATACTCTACCATTACCTGTTTAAAGTGACAGGGTGTGCAAGAGGATAAGGAGTGGGAAGTAACACGAAACAGAGAGATGTGAGCAGCTAGTAAGACCTTGTGGAAAAAAGGAAGAAATAAACAGAATACTGGTCAAGGGCAAGGTGGAACGTGGGCCCGGGGCCAGGGTGGCGAGCCTGGAAGGCATGCTTAGGAAGGAGATTGTGGCATGAGCCACGACTTCCTACTGACTCCCCATAGACTGAGGTACATAAAAAGCACAGACGAAGTAGGAGACGGGAGCCCTTGGGAGCCATCAGCTGGGAGGAGATCCGCACAGAAGCTGGGAGCTTTAAGACAGCCAGTGGTGTTGTTTCCTTCCTCTTCCTAGAGTCCGAGGCCCTGGTACCCGGAATGAGGAGTTAGAAAGGTCAGCATAGTATCTGGTAAAGGACTTGACATCATCAAGTATGGCAGAGGGCATCACATAGCAAGACAGAACAAGCGTAGCAGCTGGGACCCCTTCATAGCCGGCAGGTAGGAGAGGAGGGAGTGTTTGTAAATTCATAAGACTTTTGGGCTTAATTGGGAGTTTATTAATCCGGCTGGAAACATACGTCATGATTCTGTCTTGGAGTCTGGGTCCCAGCAGCATTCTCTTCCCTGGGTAGAGAAGGTCTTGCTCTGCTTTCTTAGTTCAGAGGACTGTATCCCTAACACTTACTGCATACTGTGCCCTTTTAAATCTGCCCAAAAGTTGATGACCTTCTTTTCACTGAACCCTTGTAGAGTGGAATGCCTCTAGCGTGTATTTATTGTCTTCAAGCCAAGGCCGCATTTTCCTTGATTTTCTGACTTTCCCTGTGGTACCTTGCTTGGAGCGTCACCATCTTCCCTCACTGTGCAGAAGTACTGCAGCTCTGCTTTCTCCTGTTCCTCTACTGATTCTCCTTGCTGGGGCATCCTTGCTTGTGCTCCGCCAACCTGTGGATTCTTTTCTGCCATAAAAGACCAGGTCATTGACCAGTGCTGTCTGTGGAGCCTGTCTCTCCTGTCCTGTTATCTTGTCTGTAAATATGTTTTGTTGTTGTTTCTTTAGGAGAATACCCTTGACCTAAGGGCTGGGGAGAGACTGGGATTCAGAAGCATTAGTGAGTGACAGGTAGTCGAGTTTCTAAGTGAGGTAGTACCTGTTCTTCAGGCTCTTGCTTGTATCAGGATGCCAGTACTTAGGAGAGGTGGCCACTCGTAGTAAGACAAGCATTAGCTGGAAGTAAATTGCCCAGCCCTCTTGATTTCACTGTCCTCCTGCTTTACCTGGAACAGGAGTGCGTGTGTGACCATTGAGAGGACAGAGACAGTACATATGAACACTTATTGTGACAGCAGACTGTAGTGGGGTCTGAAGATGCGCTCCCTTTTACACAGATGACCATTGGAACTTTCATATAGTGAACAGTCTGGATTAGTAGTGTAAATTCTTGGTATAGAGAGAGAGGTGCATGCTGAGGATAACGTTATGTCTGACATGTAATCGGCCATCATACAAATAGTTTGATGGAAAGCAGAACTAGGAGGAGAGGGCAGGAGTCTGCCTTCTGCAGTTCCAGTGCTTCTGTCAGAGCAGATCCATTCATCTATCAAAGAGGAATGGAAAACCACAGGAAGAAGTCACATTTCTGCAGCCAGCTTAGCCTGTCAGATTGTACAAGCCCAGGACCGGTTCTCATGACCGGTTAGGGATGTTACACTGGGGACGGGGTGCAAAGGCAAAGCACAAGCCGCTGTCTGTAAAACAAAGACCGAGGGCTGGGGATGTTCAGTCTTAGTGAGCGTCCACAGCAGGACTCCCAACACCACCAACAGATACGTAAATAAATGTGTAAGGCTGGTGCTGCTAGAGCCTCTGTCCTAATATGTAGCCACAGAGCTTACCGAGCACATCCACACACAGTGTTGGTCTGCCATGTCAACGATGACGCCTTCTGTGCGTGAACAGTGTTCCTCCCTCAGTGATCTACCCTCTGTGGAATCATCTCGTTGCAGAAGCCCAGCTTGAAATGTTTTTAGAAGCCCTCACATTTGAGTCCCTGGATTCACAGCTAATACATGCATCATCTTCTTTGGCTGGGAAGCTGTGGCCCAGTCTCACGGATAAACACACAAGATAAATTATCTGCAGCCTTGCATCTTGCTTTGAAGTTGAAACCAGGGTTAGCAGACCCTTGGGGCTATTTTAAGGAATTGTCTTTATGTTCCTTTTATCTTGATGATTGTCACTAAAGTGTTGTGAAAATTCCGTTCCTATCTGTCTTTCATATAAAAGATGTGCCATCTGCACTTGTGATCTCTGAAACCCCTGGAGAGCTCATTAACTTAGCACACTATCTGTCTGGACCAGCGTGAACGAATCTCACAATTCCTCCATCACATCCCTTCATCTCTTTCTGCCATGCTCAGCTTATGTAATCCTCTTACTTAGATACTACTAGAGCTTGAGATTATTTCAGTGCAAGAAGTTTCTAACATATGCATATTTGGATTGCAGTTTGAGTTTTCAGAGATCTTTATACCCCTAGAGTCTTCCCTGGGACTGGCCCGTTGTTTAAAAGAAGGGTTGAGAACAGGGGTGACCTAATTCCTGGGTTGTAGCTACAGTGGGTCCCAGAAGGCCATGGTGCTGCCTTGTCCTGTGACCCTCACAGCATTCCTATTGGTCTCATAAAAAGTAGGAGGCTTAGAGCTGGGCATTTGTCCCAGGCGTCATGACTGGGAGCCCCACAGCCATTGTTAATTTGGCCTTGAAGTGCTCTCTTGGAAGAATTGATTGAAAAGGGTGATTTACCTCTTCCTCACCTTCTGATCCATTGGAGGACCCAGATGGCCAGCACTGTAGGAAGTTTGGTGAGTGTGCCCTGAGGCGGTCGCCCTGCTTTAGAACCCATTTCATGCAGAGCTGGTGTTCTCTGCTGGGCTCGGAGAAGCCACCATTCTCAATACTGTCAGATGACTTCATTTCCTGAAATAAGTGTAAATGACCCCCCCTTTCCCGGCAGCGCCCCATCATCTCCATCTGTTGGGGCCATCGGGACTCCCGGCTGCTCATGGCCTCGGGACCAGCCCTGTATGTGGTTCGAGTTGAGCACCGAGTGTCCAGCCTGCAGCTGCTGTGCCAGCAAGCCATCGCCAGCGCCCTCCGGGAAGACAAGGGCGTCAGCAAGCTGACCTTGCCCCCTCGACTCTGTTCCTACCTGTCCACTGCCTTCATTCCCACCATCAAGGTAGCCTTCCCACCCTGCTTCTCTCCTCCCTAGCCTTTCTGCACAGGAGACTGGAGAGGCGCGGAGGTAGCAGAGGGCACAGAGGCTGCTCTGCCTGCACTCTGCTAGTCTGCCTGCCCTTTCTGGAATCCCAGATGTGCTTTTTCTGCCTGTGTCCTGCCCCCAGCCCCCGATTCCAGACCCCAACAACATGCGGGACTTTGTCAGCTACCCCTCCGCTGGCAATGAGCGGCTACACTGCACCATGAAGCGCACAGAGGACGACCCGGAGGTCGGGGGCCCGTGCTACACACTCTACCTGGAGTACCTGGGAGGGCTCGTGCCCATCCTCAAGGGGAGGCGCATCAGCAAGCTGCGGCCAGAGTTTGTCATCATGGACCCTCGCACGGACAACAAGCCAGGTGGGCCCCTTGCTGCAGGCTTGCACCCTTGAGTGGCTGGTTGCAGTGAGAATTCCGCTTTCTGACTCATGCCTTGTTTGCGCTGGCTATGTGGAACATTCTGGAAGTTACCCCATTTCCTGGTTCCCACCTAAGTGAGCAGTCGGGCGGTTTTCACGTCATTCCATGGGTATCCGGAAACTTCCGCTCCCACTCAAGGAAAGCTGCTCCTCTAGGCCTTCTGTTACTGGGTACAGACCCCCGCACAGTCAGAGCCACAGCCGAAGCCACTGTCACTATCACAGTTACAGCCACAGCTACAGTCAGAGCCCACAGTCACAGCCACCATCATAACCACAGCCACAGTCAGAGTCACAGACACTGCCACAGAGTCACTGTCACAGTCAGAGCCCACAGCCACTGCCACCGTCACAGCCACAGTCAGAGTCACAGTCACAACCAGAGTCACAGCCACAGTCAGAGTCACAGTCACAGAGTCACTGTCACAGTCAGAGTCACTGTCACAGAGTCACAGCCACAGTCAGAGCCACAGTCAGAGCCACAGTCACAGAGTCACTGTCACAGTCAGAGTCAGAGCCACAGTCAGAGCCACAGTCACAGCCACAGTCAGAGCCACAGTCACAGAGTCACTGTCACAGTCAGAGCCCACAGTCACAGCCACCATCATAACCACAGCCACAGTCAGAGTCACAGCCACTGCCACAGTCACAGAGTCACTGTCACTGGGTGCCTTCTGTAGTAGTGCTGTAAGCTGACAACATGAACCCCGCCTTCTCAGAAGGGTGACAGGATTCAGCTTCTCAAGCCTCAGTGCTCAGCACTGAGCTTTCGCCTGTTACCCACTGTTTGGTGTTAGTTTCTCCCCACTCCATTAGGTCCAACATGAGTCGACATTGTGTCCGTGCAGCAACCATCAGTGCCTAGACATGTTAAAGGTGCCTGTCTGCAGGACCCTAGACTGCGGGCCCCCAGGAAGGCCTGTGGGGTTTTCCACCAGCCAGGTGTGCATGCACCTGCGAACCCTGACTCGGTGTCCATCACCTGTCATAGTCCTGATCACCCTCAGGACCCTGCTTGCCCTGGAAGGAGGGAATCGGTCATCTTTGTGTTCCAATGCCAGGCCTTGAGCCAACATGGTTTAGACGGGATTTGTTTCATTAGCTAATATTCTCCACCTGCTAGTGTCAGTTTGTTATTCTGCCTGTTGAACTAGCCTTTATCTCATGGTGCCCCTGAAGCTACCATAGCATGTGGGACTAAGGTCTCCCTAGTTCTTAAAGCCTTATTCACCCTAAGCCTCCCTTGGCAATGCCACCAGGCATTATCACAACATCTGTGGCAGTGTTCTCTCTCAGTGTTCCCATATAAAATAGAGAGCCCACACAAACAAACAGCCACTTTTCACATGCTGAATGGTCATCCCTTTTCCTGAGGTGTGACTTGCATGATAGCGATTACCAAGGGTAGAAGGAAGGAGAATTGCGGGCACGCAGCCAGCAAGAGGGGAAGGAAAGTGGAAAGCTGCACAGAATGTCTTTGGGAGGACAGGGATTGGTGGCTGGGGTGCAGGGCAGGCACCTGGGAGCCTGCATCCTTCTCACCGCGCATCTTTTTCTCCCAGGTACCTTCATGGGTACCACTCTAAAAACACAGGCTGAGACTGAGTAGTAAGGTCTCCTGGGCGAAGGGCTTCTTTTCCTCCCTGATGTATCTGAATTCCTCTGCAGAAGGGCTGCAGCCTCCCAAGGCCAGACTGACTGACACCCTGATTATCCACCCGGCTGCCTGATGCTCATGCTGCTGGCTCTCCAAATACAGACTGCTCAGTGGCTAACACTTTTGAGAAATAATTAAAAGTTATAAAGCGAATACACAAACACCAAGTCAGTGCCCACTCTTGGAGGTACTCGAGTCCCCGGGAACCCTGCGGAGCACAGAGCAATTTAAGCAAAAGTTCAGCAAATTCAAACACCTCATGACAGAAATAGAAGCTGAGTCACAAGGCACAGTATGACTAATTGGCAACTAAATGGTACATATAAAATAGCTCAGAGGACACAGGTGGTTTGCAACTTCGAGAAGCCAGGACTGTCTTGTCACGAGAAGCCAGTTAACCTTGCTACATTCCACAAGATTGTTTCTCGAGTTCTCGACAATTAGAATTACCATGTGAGGCTGGAAATTTAGCTTAGTCCATGCCAGCACACAAAATCCTGAGTTCAGTGTCCCTACAAACCAGACATGGTGTGACATGTATATAATCCTCACATTTCAGAATGAAAATTAGGATCTGAAGAGCAGAGTCATCGTCATCTGCATAACAAGTTCAAGACCATCCTGTCGTGTGTGTGTGTGTGTGTGTGTGTGTGTGTGTGTAACTAGTATGTATTTTTATACTGTGTAATATGTGTCCCAGAAAATTTTTTAGTGAAAACCCAGAAATTTGGGGAGGCTAGGAAATAGCTCAGTCAATAAAACCTGAATTTTACACACACACACACACACACACACACACACACACAGAGCCAGGCATGGTAGAACATGCTTGAATACTGGTGATAGGGAAGCAGAGACAGGCCGATAGCTGGCCAGTCTTACCCATGTGGTGAATTCCAGGCTTCCACATGTTCACATACACTTGCACACACACACTATCTACAAATTTTCAAAAAGATCTTTGGGGAAAAGACGTGCTGGGGGTAAAACCCATGGCCTTGCAGGTGCTAAGCTTGTGGTCTACTGCTGAGACATAGAATTTTAAAGAGATAATTAAGGTTAAATACGTTATTAGGTCAGAGGATTATACCCTCATAAGAAGAGAGCTAGAGTACTGGCAAATAGCTCACCAATCACAGATGCCTGCCTCAATAGCTCACCAATCACAGATGCCTGCCTCCATAGCTCACCAATCACAGATGCCGGCCTCCATAGCTCACCAATCACAGATGCCTGCCTCAGTAGCTCACCAATCACAGATGCCTGCCTCCGTAGCTCACCAATCACAGATGCCTGCCTCTATAACTCACCAATCACAGATGCCTGCCTCTATAACTCACCAATCACAGATGCCTGCCTCAATAGCTCACCAATCACAGATGCCTGCCTCAATAGCTCACCAATCACAGATGCCGGCCTCCAAGCCTGACAGCCCGAGTTAGACCCCTTGGACCTACATGGTAGAAAAGATAGCTGACCCCCTTAGGTTTTCCTTTGACCTCCACAGGCACACCATGACATACATGCACATGCCTACGTACATACACATAAACTAGATGTCACTTTTAAAATTAAAAAGATAAGGCTAGAACAGTCTTTGTATACGCACCCACTCTAGATAGGGCCTCTATGCACTGAAGATTCTAGCTACCTACCATCTACAAGCCTGAAAAACTCACCTCAGAAACCAGCCATGGTGATGGCTTCATCCTGGAACTCCTAAGCCTCCATAATGGTCTGAGCCTGTTTTTGGTAGAAAGACCATGATCAGTACAGATTTTGGAACTGAGATGTGTGTGGCTGCTACTGTAAAAAAATCCATACAGAAATTGGGATATTCAGGTCCTGGGTAAAAAGTGAGCATGTTGTTGCAAGCTGGAGAGAAAGCAGTTCTCATAGTTTGGCTGGGTGTGCCTCATGCTGCGGGAAGGGGTAACACTGGTGGGAATTAAGTGGGTTAGTTTACTGTGGATGGCTCTCATCAGATTGCTGAAGAAGTAACCTGCTTCGTCCTGAATACGTACAGTAATGGACTAAAGGAATGAGATGACTTCAGAAAGCATTATTAACCCTTTTGAATCAAGAATTTAAAGATTAAAAAAAAAAAAAAATCCCGCCCTCTGTATATGGCAAGAAATAAGAAAACACATTCTGAAGAGAAAGTTAAAGCTGTGTCTGGGCTGTCATTTGCTAAGAATTTAAAAGGTTATAAAAGCAGAGAGACCCTGCCAGCCTGAACTGAAGGGACTTGGAAGAATGGAATGGGGATTGACCGGTCAAGATAGTTATTAGAGGTATTGGCTGGTCTTCAAAAAGCAAGAAATGCTCTTCTCAGATGTGATTCAGAGGTCAGTAGGTATGCCTCCTTGATTTCAACAGACTAGATTGCCTCTACCCGGTCCTTAGGGATGGTTGCCTGCCAGAGCCTTGGTGTATGCATCCACCCCTGCAGCTGAACCCCCAGGGGTCTTAGTAAAGAATATCAAACTAAAGAGGTTTATTCTCAATGCTTAAGACCCAACATAAAGCTCCAGCCCTGGGCATGGCCACCTTCCTTCAAGTAGTTGGTCTGGGATGGGGCTCTAAGAGACCCTCTAACTGTCGTCATTCTTGGTTTCCCGACAGAACTTAAGGGTAAGACCCTGTTGCTGAAGGTACCAAACAGTCAGGCTGGCACTGGTCTAGAAGCATCTTCCCTGACGGCTAGTTTAGGTGACCGTAAATCCTGCCATCAAGAGTAACAGCTGGCCCTGTAAGACGTGCCAAACTGATGGCACTGATGTCTTGGAGGTGACCAGTAGGTGCCTGGTTGAACTTCAGGCTTGCTCAGTAGGAGAAACACAGGTCTGGTATTGTAAATCTCAAACAGAGTCCTGGGGCTGTCAAGCTGATGGGCCTTAGAGAACTGACTGCTGCCATTTTGTTGAACTGATAAGTATTCAGCTGCCTTCGGAACGTTTATCCCTAGACTCACAGGTTAGTTAGTACACTCTCGCTCCTCACCAGAGAAGTTTATTTTTGCACTGATGGAGACTTAACAGCGGCAGCTAATCAACGCAGGAAGACTAAGTGGCTGTGGGTGGCGTCTGTAGTGTGTCTGCTGCCGTGTTAAAGGAGAGCTGCAGTCCACAGATGAGGAAGACTGAAGAGGTGACATCCGAGGCACCAGGGAATATGAAGAAGCACAGCCTGGGCTCGGCCTTTACCCAATACTAACATTCTCAGCTTTAAGTAAAGGGGTTCAGTTTCATCGCCAGCCAATGGGGAGGCACTGTCTGCGCCTCCCTGAGAAACACTGAATTAAAATGGCAAAGAGACTCACCGCCTGGCTTTGATGAAAATAGTACTGTGTAAAATGGATTGATCGTTTTTAAAGCTTGTTTTTATTTTATAGTCTGTAGAATCATGGTTTTTATTAGGATTCTTTCCCACACATATACCATTATATTATTCTCAGATTTACTCCCCCCCCCCAGTCTTTAAGTTTTAAATGTACGTACCATTTCATTATTTTTATACAACAGGCAGAGCAAGCACTAATGATGCCTCCTTTTGTACTGATGTGGGTATTACTAATGAAGAGGGATGCCTTCTTCCTACTTACACAGCCTTCCCTCTGAGCTCCCACATAGAGACCTCTCTTACTCTATCCTATGTGGTTTGGACCCCATCATTAAGACCTTACTTGTCTCTTAAAAATCTTACCTCAAAATAAAGATGCGTAGTTTAGAACTTTGCGGGACACAGTTCAGCCTCACGGCGTTCTGCACGTGGTATCTCCAAAATGTGTATCTCGTCCCATGTGGAGCACAGCTGTCCCATCATGCCAGGCCAGTGGAAAGTCTCCGTTCCTGCACCATCCCTCCCTGAAGTCCAGAGCCTCATCTAAATGCCAGCTAACTCAGTGTGGGTGAGCCTGTGAAACCAGACCAGTGGTGTCAGGTCACGAGATGACAAGTAGGACCCCCATATGGTGGACACTCCCAAACGGAGAAACAGGGAGCAAGTAGGAGCTGATGGCGCCCAGCAAATCAGATCCCGTGTGTTGGGGGTAATTCCAATTAAATTAGACAAAATAGTAGCTTTCCCTGAGGCTTTAAAAAATATCCATAGCCTTGTTTGACCCCTCCACCTCACTTCCCCTCTTTTCTACCCTCCCACCTGAAAATTTTCCCCAGTTAAGCACCCCCTCCTTTAAAACAGGTTTTGGAGAAGGTTCTTTGGGGGTACGCATGTATACTCATGCATGTGGAAGCCAGAGGCGTTCTTCAGGAGCCATCCACCTTGGTTCTGGAGATGTCTTGGCTCCCTTGGATCTGCCAGTTAGACAAGATTAGCTGGTCGGTGAAGACCAGGGATTCCTGTCTGCCTCCCCAGGGCTGGGATTGCACACACACATCTTCATGCCTTGCCTTTTACGTGGGTCCTCAATGTTTGCAAGCCTGGCACTTTACTGCCTGGGCTGTCTCCCGAGACACCTAACTCAGGTTGCGTATTTGAGTTGTCATTGGTTCCTCAAAGACCAGCTCTGTTTACATTTCTCTATGCCTTGGATGTCTGGGTCATAATTAATGCCTTAGAATTTCTGGGGTTATGTGGTTTAACCTTGCCTTTCTTCCTATTGAGCTAAGACACTACAAGGGATTTCTAGTGGTGATGTCAGACCTCAAGGAGGCAGTGCCTTTTCGCGTGTGGCTGTGTACAGGGTGACTCGGCATATGCAGCAAAAGCAGCTTCCCTTTTTCCCACCTCACACATCCTTATTTATCTTTTCTGAAAGTCTTCACCAGACCCCATAGTGGGCGTGGCAGACAGCTTTCCTTCCATCCCATAGCAGGCGTGGCAGACAGCTTTTCTTCCTTGTGTCTTACCTACCAGCTGGGGAGGCAGACAGTTGAAAAGTAGATATGGGCACAAGAGAAATAAAAGTAGGGACAGAAACTCTGACAGAGAGTTTGTTGGAGATATTCCCCGAGCCTGCCTCTGGTTTGAGTCATGACTAAGCTTGCTTTGGCCTAATAATTAGTTTATTAAATCATGGAAAGCACTGCTGATTGTAAATGGACCAAACCTTTTTATGTGGTCAAATCTGATACAGCTCCGTGGCTTGCTACGTATAAAGTATGTGCCTCTGCTTTGGTAAATAGCTTTAAAACGGGGTGACAATGGACATAGGTTGGGTACCAGCCTCTTCTCTAGTTGCAAACAAAGCTCTTTGTGTTACAAAGAGTCCACCAGTTACTGCTATCTACTCGGAAACTCAGTGGCAAGCTTGAATTAACTGAAATATTAACATCTGTTTTAAATGCTGGGATCACGTCATTTTCTCTGAATTAATTGTGTTTGAATGTTGCAATTTGATTACTTGAGAGCATGAACTTTTGTCAGCACAACAATTTTGAAGAATGGGGTACTAACATTAAGGAAGGTACAAAGCAGGACTGTGGGGTCCGGTGGCAAAAAGAAGGGGTGCAATAGTGTGGGGTTGTGGAATCAGCAAGACACTTGTGGTCAGGTTCTCCTTGCAGATCTGTGCTTTGTCCTTACCCTCTATTTTGGGTCTCTGAAATTCCATTGCTGGCCAGCTAGTTACCAGGAATCGCTTCCATACGAAGTTACCCATAGAGTCACCCAAAACTACCTGTAAATCCTCTCTGCTCAGAGTCTCCCTTTCTCTGACTCGGTCAGCTGTACTAGGTGGAATTGTCACACACACACCCCTTCCAGGCAGCCTGTGGCAATTCCAGAATTATTGTTCTAGAAAGATCTGCCCAGAGACCTTGGCATGGACCCAACCCGGCAAGATGGTAGTTACTACAGGCCTGGATTTTGTCGGGCCTTCCCAGAAGCAGATTCCAGTGGGTCTACGGACTAGCCCTCCATCTAGTGTTCTAGTCTAGTAGGTAGGTAGGCGCCTGAGTGTTCTGAGGCTCACCAGTCAAATTTGTATTCTCAGCTCTTGGCATAATGAACCGTAGTAGGAGTTGCCTGCTTCTGCTTAGAAAAGAGCCTAAAAACGTAGAAGGAAGGACTGCTTCTTCTCTTTTAACTTCTGACCTAATAAGCCACTGATGCCAGCCTGTCCCGTAGAGCAGTAACCGTTGCTTACGCCTGATGATTGGTCTCTTACAGACGAGATCTATGGGAACAGCTTGATTTCTACCGTGATTGACAGCTGCAACTGCTCAGACTCCAGTGACATTGAACTGAGTGATGACTGGGCTGCCAAGAAGTCTCCCAAAATTTCCAGAGCTAGCAAATCGCCCAAACTTCCAAGGTAACAGTAGGCTCCCCTTTGTGTGCCTTCGGTGTGATGTGGCATTGTCTGTTCTAACAGCAGAACTCCTTTGAAGCTGACTTCAGTGAGAACTCTGAACTACCTTAGGTCTAGATTGATGTTCAAGTCTGAAACATTTTCTGCCCAAATTAACCTTGAGAGGAGGAAGGAAAGACGTTCACACTTGAACAGCAGCAAGATCAATTCCCCTTTTGTTTTCTCATCACTATTCATTCTGGGAGCTTGTATCTGGAATAATCACACTTCTCCTTTCCTTCCTGCCCGCCTTTCTTTCTCTTTCAGGATAGAAAGGAGGCCTCCAGACTTTAGTCAGGTCAGCAGTGAGGGTGGGTTACCTAGAGCTTCCCTTCCAGTTTAATCAAAGGAAACAGTGGTTTATAGTAGACTTGTATTGAAGAGAATGCCACGGTCTGTGCCTGTAACGCTGTCTGAAGGCAGAAGGGCTGCTGTCACCACCACTGTCCTCCTCCCTCCTGTTGTTGTCATGGCTGTGTCACTAGTCAGAAAGACTTACCTATGGGCAGTAATGGACAGACTCATGATGCAAAACCTGGTGTGATACGCATACCGCCTCACACATGCTCAGATGCTCGTCTTTTAAGCAGCTGAGTCACTGGGTAGTTGACTCACCAGTGTGTCCCCTCTAGTTTGGGGTAAAGGACATGCCCATCACCCTGGAAGGTCTTTCATGCTGCTCACATCCCATATGACTTCGTTGCTGGAGATTAATTTTTTTACTGTTGAATTCCATATGAATATGGAATTCAACATTTAGTCTCAGAGATTTAGTCTCTGAGCACAGGACAGCCCTTTCAGCCTGAGGTAGAGGTGAGAGCTAGTGGCCGGCTGCTTTGCTTCCCTGATCTTCATCGTGGACCCCAATATCAGTCTCTGGGTTTTTTATTATTTGTGTTACGTATTATAGGTGGCAGTGTTAATCTGCTAAAATCCAAACTGACATAGAAGGAATTTTGTAAATCACAGTGGCCTTAAAACGAGTCACAGTCTTCCTCTTGCCGTTTTCTCGGGGCTGCTTCTGCAAACCTGTGGCAGAAGGCATGTGCACGTTCTAAACATACTGTAAGTCAGTGGGCAGTGAGTGTTCATTCTCTCGATGAATCACTAAAACTGTATATATCACTTCGCATGTAGTTGGCATTCTTTCCTACATCAAAAGCAAGAGCACTTTGTGACATTAGGGCCTTGAGCATTGCGAGCTACATCTGAGCTCATCTACAGCTGAGGATCAGAGGAAGGAGTTGTGGATCCAGATGCATCCCTCTGTGCACGACTCACCCGTCTGGCCTTGTCTCCACAGGATCAGCATCGAGGCCCGAAAGTCACCCAAGCTGCCCCGGGCTGCTCAAGAGATTTCTCGCTCTCCCCGACTGCCCATGCGCAAGCCCTCCATGGGCTCGCCCAGCCTGACTCGGAGAGAGTTTCCCTTTGAAGACATCACTCAGGTAGACTTGCATGGCTAACAGCGGAGCCGTCCTGAGCCACCAGGCTACCTGGAAGCACCACTGTCGTTCCCAGCGCTCCGGCCTTGCTTATTCCTAAACCTATGCCGTGGGGCTCTGTTCCACCTACCTGGCAAGCTTTAAAATGTGTCCCTTCTTCACTGCTGTCTCCTGGTCCTGCAGTGACACCTCAGTCCTAGGAAGGGAACGCTGGCTGTAGCCCCACAGTAGCCTTGCCTCCTTCCTCAGCCTGTGTGCCCTGGGCCTGGATGATGCCTAAGTCACCGTCTCGGCCTCCAGCTCCTCCTCATTTTTGCCCCCACTTCCAGCCCTAGCTCAGTTTGTAGCTCCTCTGTGAAGGCCTCTGCCCTGGCCCAGCCCACACATGTGTGCCCAGCCCCTCCTGGGGTTCTTTAAACATGTCTTATTATCCACCATTGGGGTCATTGTACTTTACCCACACCCACGTTGAGCATAGGGGTAAAACAATAGGAGAATTGGGAGGTTTAAAGGTGTATCGGTTTGGGGCTGGAGAGATGGCTCAGTGGTTAAGAGCACTGACTGCTCTTCTGGAGGACCTGGGTTCAACTCCCAGCACCCACGCAGCAGCTCATAACTGTTAACTCCACCATCTGACACACGCAAACATACATGCCGGCAAAATGCCAATGCACATAAAAATAATAAAGTATTAAAAAAAAATATTGGTTTCAACTCAGCTGACATCTGCAGAACTCATCAGTGATAAAAAGGAAAATGAACAGAATGGTGTTTCAGACACTTTGGTGACCTTTCACCTTTACAATTTTATTCAAGATAGTTTTTGTTATTTCACATTGTGCTGTTATTACTTTGTTATTTTGTTAGTTAATGTCTTTTGTTTGTTTTAGATATAACTAGTAGCCCGGACTTGTCTGGAACTCAGTGTACTCCAGTTGCTGAGATCAGGGTCCTCCAGACCACACCTGTTTTATTTCCTTACTTATTTTCGAGATGAGGCTGTGCTATTTTGTCCAGGTTGGCCTCAAATTCCCACTTCATCCTCCTCGCTAGTTGGAACTACAGGCATGCATCACTACTCTGAACTTTGATGAGCCCAGGGTGGCCTCAGACTTGCCATGTAGGCAAGGATGGTCTTGAACTTCTGATTCTCCCAACTTAACCTCCAAAGTGCTGGCATTACAGGATTGTGTTACCAGACAAAGTTTATACAGTGTTGGAGACCAACTGATGGCTTCGTGCATGCAGTCATTCTGCAGACTGACCCTCATCCCCAGCCCTTTAGTAACGTTTTTACAAGACATATTTCTATATGTATGTATACGTGCTTGTGTGCATTTATGTGCCCACTGGGCCAGGTTCCCGGAAAGTGGAGTTAGAGGTGGTTGTGGCTGCTGCAGCTGGAACCCCGGTCCTCTGCAAGGCATGCTCTTAACTGCTGAGCCGTCTCTCCCGCTGCTAATGGCCCCTTTCACACTGGGACAGAGCGAGCACCACCACCGGGACGTGGGAGCGCTCTGTGCAATAATGAACGTCTCATCTTTAGAGTGGCATAAGTTGGAGATGTCATGTTTCTGAGGTGTCTGCCTACAGCGCTGTTTGTGTCAGCACGCGGTGAAAACGGACTGGGCTGTCTTTTCTTCCCTCTTCTCCCCACAGCACAGCTACCTTGCTCAGGTCACATCCAATATCTGGGGAACCAAATTTAAGATTGTGGGCTTGGCTGCGTTCCTGCCAACCAACCTCGGCGCAGGTAAAGACTCATTCCGTTTCATTTTCTTATTGTCCCATGTGGAAATGAGAATAAAAGTTACAGTTTCAACCTGTGACAGCTTAAACTAGAAAATGAGCTCTTAAGACAGTATAGGATTGGTGTGTCTGTCACCTTGACTCCAGCCACTATGATGTCAGAAAGACAGATGTGTACTTACTGGGTTTTGTCCCTGGCACTTTCATACCCCACCCCCACCCCCATCACCCCAAGAAAGGCTGTGTTAGGAGACTAGTAAACGTAGCCAAAATCTCCAGGAGAGCGCTGGAGGGTTTCTAGACATTAACCATTGTGAGCAGAGTCAGGGTCCGGTGTTCAGTTCTTGAAACACAAGGAATTTGTTAGAGAAGAAAATAGGGCATTAAAGACCAAGGAGTTAGCTGGCTGTTAAGAATGTGGTTCTTAGCAGTACGTGTTTATCAGTCTTGTTTTTCTCATCTGATAAAGATCCTGCCCTTTATGACAGTTTTGAGACAGACACAGAAGAAAGCTTATGCAAGGGGAGTGGAGGCTGGGCCCGAGCTCAGGCTTCGGTCTTCATCAGCATCCTATCCAGAGACCAGCAATAGCTCCCTGCCCCAACCTCGGGGGCTTCGGACGCACAGCTGTGCTGCTCTCCCTGTCGTGTCCCCCACCTTCTCAACCCACCCCTACCTCCCCCATCTCATCTTCCCAGGTTGCCTCCTTGCCTGGATGCCTGTGTGGGTGAGGCCAGGGAGTCCTGGCATCTTCCTCCAGTGTGTGCTCAACTTTTGTATTCAAGAAAGTATACTATTCATGTTAACATTGTTAATCTTTTCAAATATAATATGTGATGCGCTAATGGACTTAGAAAGTTAGTATTCCCTGTATTTAATACTTTGTTCCCTTCAGTCAGAATAGACTCAGCCCATGAAGAGAGAAAGGGGCACTGAGAGGAGGGAGGGACAGCAAGAGGGTCATTACAGGACCAACCTCTCTGGTTCTTCATGGCTCCTCCTCCATCACCACCCACCTCTTCTGAGAAGGGCTCACTAACGTAGCCTTGCCTCCTCTCCTGATCCAGGGTGAGAAGCCACACACTTCCAGGGTCACGTCCCACGTGATCTTGATCTGTTTGCTGATGATCCCAGAAGCTCATTGCTGTGCCTGGCTTGGTCATGTTTGTTGTCACCTCTAGCCTTTATTAAGTCCTATGAGAGCTATATAAAAGCTATATTAAAGGGGGATATACAGTAAAAAACTAACAATAATAATAACAATAATAAAACTTCCCATCATTACTGCAGTCTACTTAGTTTTTCTCCCCTGGAGGCAAGTTATGTTTGTAATCATTCCTCAGTTGTTTTTTTTTTTTTAAATGTTCCTTATTGATCTAATAAAGAATAGCTCTTTTGCACTAACTCAGAATAATATGGAACTTTTCTACCAAAATTCTATTCAATGTTGTGGACAAGACAAACAAGACTGCGAATAAAACTTCTCTAACTTTCAGGTAGGAAAAGACATTTCCTGAGTGTCAGCCTCAAACAGAGGGTTCAGCAAAAGCTGCTGCTTCTAGAGCAATGCTGGTTTGTCAGGCGGAGCTATTTGAGGGACAGTGGTAGAGAGAGGGTGTGGCTTCTCTTACCGAAAAAAGCAGAATACAAGTATGTCTGTGTACACTTTCATAGGAAAGAGTTTTGGACATAAAAGATGGGACAGAAGGATTGTTCAGTGGGTGAAGTCTGGGCAACCTAAGTTTGATCCCTTACTTCCATGAGATGGTGGAACAGACACACACACACACACACACACACACACAGTTAAATTAATAATATAATTTAATTATATTATTAAATAGAAAAGAGTTGACAAAAGCCTAGCATTTTTAACCTGCTTATAAAACGTAGATTCATAATTTTTTAATTAATTTTATTCTCTCTGTTTCATTTGCAACTTAGGCTTTCTCCTAACTGTCTGTGTTAATCAAATTAAATCTTAAGATATAAGAAGTACCTGTAAATCCCATTGGAGATCACTTACGGTGAAAATAATAAGACTCCTCTCTGAACAGCAGCAGCATTTTGCACGTCTGTGGTATCCTGGTCCCACAGATGTCAAATAGTTCCTGAGCTTGGCATTCTTGGCAAAGGATTTAAGTCTAAGTTACGTCTTTGGCATTTACAATTTGTGGTTCTGTAGACAGAGTAAGAATTTGCCGATCTCACGTGGCTTTGTATACATCAGTGGATGCTAAGCACTCCGCTCGAGCTCCTGGTCCAGCCTGGGCAGATGTGCCTGCCAACAGAGGGATCCACGGGCCTCCCTTTCTCTCCATCACACTGCTAACTCTGGCTCTCCGCTGGCATCAATCCCGCCTCCATTAACTGTGCTCCCTTCCTCCCACCAGTCATCTATAAAACCAGCCTGCTGCATCTCCAGCCACGGCAGATGACCATTTATCTCCCGGAAGTTAGGAAGATTTCCATGGACTATATTAACCTACCTGTCTTCAACCCAAATGTTTTCAGCGAAGATGAAGATGACTTGCCAGGTTGGTCACGTGCATGTGCTTGTCTGTCACAGTGCCTCTCTCTGTGCATCGTGCAAGGGGGATAGAGGTTGTAAGAGTCCAGTTGCTGGTGTGGTTCGAAACGGCCCACCTCACTCAGTGAGCTTAGTTGACATGGCATGCCTGGGAGGAAAACCACAGTGTGTGTTTTTCGGCAGGAGGGGAACTACCAGAGCATGGATACAGCACTTCTCACATCATATGTTGTCATTCTTCTTCGATTTCTGTTGCGTATATAAACGCCATGACCAAAAGCAGCCTGGGAAGGAAAAGGTTTGTTCCCCTCACAGCTTACAGTCTTTGACAAAGGGAAGTCAGGCAGGCGCTCAAACACGGAACCTGGAGACAAGAAACTCTGTCTCCTTGGTCCCCCCTGGCCTCCAGCCTTCTGACCCCTGCTTAGAGAGCATCTTTGTAGAGGCCTGTAGAGCTCCCAGATCCCAGCTCCTCAAGCCTGCCCTCTTTCCAGGACTCAGAGCCTTTGCACGCCATTTTTAAATTTTACTTTACAAACTGTGGGCTTTTAGATTTGTTTACTGTAGTGGGAGACTCTTAAAGGTTCTGCTTTGTTTACAGATCACAATGTTTTCCACTGGCTGCCAGTGAGTTGTATCTAATGATTCTCAGTTTCTCAAGGACACTTGAGAGACATTCCCTTTTTAAAGTACAAGCCCACTTGGAATTTTGTAGAAACGACTCTGCATCCAGCACCAATACCGACCCTTTGATGCATGAACTTTGGGTACTTAAAGCTCAACACATGCTCTGCTAATTCAGAGTCTGCAGTTTAGATACAGCTTCCCTTTGATAGCGCCTGTTCTCCCCAGTGCAGTAAGCAGCTTTCTCTGCATTCAGTTGCTGCAGTGGCTGCCATTGCTGCATGCAGTCCTCAGTTGACAGGATGGGGTACACAATCTCGGCTTACAGACCGTGATTATAACCTGCAGAGACTCTCCGCTGCAGAGGCACGTAACCCCAGGCCATTGCTCTCTGGAGACCAAAGAATATTTCAAAGAGGGATCATCTAAGGAATGACAGGAAGCTTGGGGTGGGGCCCAGATTCCTGCAGCCAGAGGATGAGTTATCTCAGTGGAGGCCCCAGGGAAGAGGCAGTTACAGACCCCAAGGCCAGGCTTAACTTTTAATATCTGGGTGGCTGCATTCTGCTGTTCGGGTGCAAAGTCAGACAACTTACACAATGAGCCTGTTAGACCCTATGCATTAACACCGGGTTCCAGGCTCTGAGCCTGTGACATTGTGGTCTCAGGAGGAGACACAGCCTGTCAGTGCAGCAAAGCTAGGGTGGGCCCCACAGTCACTGTTGTGAAGTGACCACTGCATAGCAGATGGAATGCCACATGCTTTGGTTGGCGGTACCTTAAATGCTGTTTGAAATGCTGAAAACGGTAAACAGGAAGCGGTCATTCAGCTAATACACATATTTCTAGGGGGGTCTTTTCTTTGGTTTTTCTACTTTATTTTACATGGGCATTTTGTAAGTATAACCATTAAATAGTTCTTTAAGCATTTATGTATGATGCTATTATTTAGGCACGTGCTACCAAATTCAGAAGGTTCATTGAGAAGTTCTGACATCGCCTCAGCCATGTTCAGCAGGCAGGCCAGGCTGCAGGCTCCCCGGCTGGCTGTGTGTTCTTGCAGAGATGTTAGGGAAGCTTGGGGAACAGCCTCCTTGTCTCCAGGCAAGAGCATCTCAGTCCTAATAATTGCACTTGGTTTGCAAAGGATCAGATACGTCTAAGCATGTTGCTTATTCTGTCCCAATTCCACAGTACTGTTTTGCAGCCAATTCTTTTTTCTGATTTCCTTCCAGTTAGCGGAGCATCCGGTGTCCCTGAAAACAACCCACCTTGTACCGTGAACATCCCTATTGCACCAATCCACAGCTCAGCTCAAGCTCTGTCGCCCACCCAGAGCATAGGGTTGGTGCAGTCCTTGCTGGCCAATCAAAATGTGCAGCTGGATGTCTTGACCAATCAGACAACAGCTGCAGGGGCAGCAGAGCACGCAGGTGAAGCTGCCACCCAGTACCCAGTGTCCAGTCGGTACTGCAGTCCTGGACAGGTGATTTTTGGAGGTGTAGAGATGGGCCGCATCATTCAGAACCCTCCTCAATTGCCTTTGCCGCCGCCGCCGCCGCCTCCGCCTCCTGTACAGCTGTCTGTGGTGGACCATGGAGACCGAGACCATGAGCCCCTGCAGAGGTCAGCCAAGGCCCCGCGGCCAGTACCTCAGCTGGCAGCCGAGGGGGATGCAGTGGTTTTCAGTGCCCCCCAGGAGGTCCCGGTGGCAAAGATGAACCCCCCACCCCCCTACCCAGGGACCATCCCCGCTGCCCCCACCACAGCAGCACCCCCACCCCCTCTGCCCCCACCACAGCCTCCAGTGGATGTGTGTCTGAAGAAGGGTGACTTCTCCCTGTGCGCTCCGACAGCACATTACCAGCCTCCCCTAGGCTATGAGAGGATCACCACCTTTGACAGCAGTGGCAACGTGGAAGAGGTGTGCCGGCCCCGCACTCGGATGCTCTGTTCCCAGAACACCTACTCTCTTCCTGGCCCAGGCAGTTCTGCCACCCTGAGGATCACGGCCACAGAGAAGAAGGTCCTCCAACCCTGCACCAGTGCCACTCTGAACCGCCTGACCGTCCCTCGGTACTCCATCCCCACAGGGGATCCACCTCCATACCCTGAAATCACTAGTCAGCTGGCCCAGGGGCGCAGTGCTACTCAAAGACTGGACAGCAGTCTCATCCATGCCACGCTACGAAGGAACAACCGTGAGGTTGCACTGAAGATGGCCCAGCTGGCTGACAGCTCCCGTGCCCCCCTGCAGCCCCTGGCCAAGCCTAAGGGTGGCCCCGGTGGGGCACAGCTCCCAGCCAGGCCTCCACCTGCCCTGTATACCTGCAGCCAGTGCAGCGGAGCCGGGCCCAGCTCACAGCCCGCTGCAGCCCTGGGCCATGCCATCAGCGCCTCCCCACTGGCCTCCCAGTCCTCCTACAATCTCCTGAGCCCTCCGGACGCCTCCCGTGATCGCACCGACTACGTCAATTCAGCCTTCACAGAGGACGAGGCCCTGTCTCAGCACTGTCAGCTGGAGAAGCCTCTGAGGCATCCCCCACTTCCTGAAGCTGCCGTGATGGTGAAGAGGCCCCCGCCTTACCAGTGGGACCCTGTGCTGGGTGAGGACGTCTGGGTTCCTCAGGAACGGGCGGCACAGCCTGCGATGCCCAACCCCTTGAAACTGTCCCCTCTGATGCTAGGGCAAGGCCAGCACCTGGATGTAGCTCGACTGCCCTTTGTGTCCCCCAAATCTCCATCCAGCCCTACTGCCACCTTCCAGACAGGCTATGGCATGGGAGTGCCATATCCAGGCAGCTATAACGGCCCCTCTTTGCCTGGAGTGCAAGCTCCATGCACCCCCAAAGACGCCCTGTCCCCAGCACAGTTTGCACAACAGGACTCTGCTGTCCCACTTCAGCCACCATACCCCCCCAGCCTGCCCTATTGCACCTTGCCCCCCACATACCCAGGAAGCAGCACATGCTCCAGTTTACCGCTGCCTCCTACCGCCTTGCACCCTTGGAGTTCCTATAGCACCTGCCCACCCATGCAAAACCCCCAGGGCACTCTCCCCGCCAAGCCCCACTTAGTGGTGGAGAAGCCTCTCGTGTCCCCACCCCCTGCCGAGCTCCAAAGCCACCTGGGCACAGAGGTGATGGTAGAGACTGCAGACAACTTCCAGGAAGTCCTCTCTCTGACAGAAAGCCCTGTCCCCCAGAGAACAGAGAAATTTGGAAAGAAGAACCGGAAGCGCCTGGATAGCCGAGCAGAGGAGGGGAGTGTCCAGGCCATCACGGAGGGCAAAGTGAGAAAGGATGCGAGGACTCTGAGTGACTTTAATTCTCTCATCTCCAGCCCCCGCCTGGGGAGAGAGAAGAAGAAAGCGAAAAGCCAGAAAGATCAACTGAAATCCAAGAAGCTCAACAAGACGAACGAATTCCAGGACAGCTCAGAGAGTGAGCCCGAGCTGTTCATCAGCGGGGATGAGCTGATGAACCAAAGTCAGGGCAGCAAGAAGGGCTGGAAGAGCAAGAGGAGCCTGCGCACAGCCGGTGAGCTGGAGGAGTTCAAGTGCCGCAAAGCCAGCGACAAGGAGGACGGGCGGCTGGGCAGCCAGGGCTTCGTGTACGTGATGGCCAACAAGCAGCCCCTGTGGAACGAAGCCACGCAGGTGTACCAGCTGGACTTCGGAGGGAGGGTGACCCAGGAATCTGCCAAGAACTTCCAGATCGAGCTGGAGGGGCGGCAGGTAAGGAGCAAATGGGCGGGGGCTGTGGGCTGGAGGAGCGGGCCGGGCAGTCAAAGGCCAGGCAGCAGGCACGCATGCACGCATGCGCACACGCGCAGGGCATCTCCATCTCCGGGGGAGCGAGTTGGTTGGGTTCCTATTCTCAGAGTCCCTTCTAGTGTCTCATGCACTCTGAATCCAAGTGGTGCGCGCACCGTCGGTCAGACGATGCCGTGACATTAGAAAGGAAGGCCACCCCACCCCTTCCCTCACCCCTGTTCCTTCAGTCGCAGTTTGAGTTACTGGTATTTTTGCCATCATACCTTGCCTTCCTGCTATGTAACTCTTAGTGGACTGTGCCCCCTGCTTCCCTCAGGAGCTGGCACACCTGGTTACCTCTTTCCTGCTGTTTCATTTCGTGGCTTTGCTTCCCTCAGACGATGCAGATTGGATAGACAGATTGGAGTGTCTGTGGCGCTCCTTCCTCTCAGCCGTTCATTGCCAGCTGTGGAGGAACGTTGAGGCACAGTTCCGTCTCCTCAAGTCTGCAACTACTTTTATCTGACATAAGCAAACTCGAGTGGTTCTACAAAGAATATTAATTACAGGCCTAAAATGTGTATTTACGTTTTGCAGAAAGCTTGCCAGCCCTTATTCCAAGTGGGCTTGAGAGTACTGAGAGGCATGGAGGAATTGTTGTCATGTGACTTTCAAAAAAAGGGAGAGAGACCACAAAGAAATAAGTCCTATGCTGGGATGCAGTGGCTGGTGTTCTGAGGCCAAAGTCACAAGCTGAGCAGGACAAGGAGTAGCATGATGGAAAGGAGGGTGTGCTGTCTAGAAAGTGACAGGGAAGCCTGCTCTGAGGCAGAGGCCTTGGACACAGTTGGCACCTCTGTGGTCTCCCTCAGAAGGTGGTCTTCTTTCATCCTCTCTGAGGAACCCACTGCATCTCGCCCATACCATGCGTGTGAGCGCCTTGTCTTCCCTTGCCTTATCACCCATGGCCCTCGGTCCGCTCTCCTACAAACCTGAAGTCCTGAAGTTAGATCTAGGAGCCCCATCGGACTCGGTTGTATGTGTTTCTAGAACTCCTCTGGCCTATGCTGTCTGCTTCCCCGGAGTTGGCACTGTGGGCTCACTTTTCTCCTCCGCTCATGTGTTTGCTTTCTGCTCCGTCTTCTCCAGGTGATGCAGTTTGGACGCATTGATGGCAATGCATACATCCTAGACTTCCAGTACCCCTTCTCAGCTGTGCAGGCTTTTGCTGTTGCCCTGGCGAATGTGACTCAGCGCCTAAAATGAAGAGACAGATGCAGGAGGAGACACGCCAGGAGCCTGTGGAGGAAGATGTGCTGCTGCCCAGGAGGACCAGAGACACCGCAGGAGAAGAGGCCAGCAGGCCAGAAGGGTGCTGGTCTTTAGCATGGCCAACTGTTGTCATCTATCCTTCATTGTCCCTCCTTTCTTCTTTTGATAGAGTGGTGTTTGGAAGCCAAGAGTTTGAGGTATCTTGTGTTCTTGAAGGTGGTGTAGAATGTTTTACTGATTTACTTTTAAATGACTAGGACAAGGGCCTTTGGAAAGAAGACAGATTGCTTCAAGCCTGCTCTTCTTTTAGGCGTAGGGAGTGTGTGTTAGTTTTCATTCATTCTTCATGTTATCTGACCTCTGTTACCCTTCTAACATTATCAGTAGTGCAAAAAAAAAAAATTTTTTTTCAGCACAACCAAAACTCTGGAAGATTCAGCTTGTCTTGTGGGGGAGGACAGTGCTTAATTCACACATATGTGCTGCTCACGAGACGGTACCTATATGAATGAAGGGCACACATGCAAATGCCTTGTACAGTGCTGATGTAAGCGAAGGTAAATGGGTGCTGTCATAGGTGTGACTGTGACTCGGCAGCCTCTAGCGCTCTGCAGACACCCGGGTGGTTTGGCGGTGCGGCTTGTGCGAGGGCGGCTCCCTCTCTCAAGGGTACACTAGTTCCCAGTGTCAACCCCATTTGACTTTAGGAGAAGGTAAAGGACATCAGTGGGCAGATCCAGGCTGGGGCAGAGCTGGGCTATGTCACAGTCCTTAGTCTGGTCAGTCACCACTTGTCTACCCCTTTGCTTGTTAGTCTGGAACATTTTACTGTAAGCATCTTTCTCTTTAGACCTCATTGCTCTGTCTTTTCTAACGTGTGAATGGAACGTGGTTCCTTCCCCCTGCCCATATTAAAGTTCAGTTGATTTGAATGCTTCCATCAACTGTAAGTGTGGCAGTGTGCATTTCCCAGGATATTAACAGACGGGGACGTGGTCAGATCTTGGGGAAAGCTCCACAGTGCTTTGTAAGGGGACAAAAGAACTGTCCTTGGGTGTATAGACTGTGCTGATAGAGGAACCGCTGGAGAAAGCTTGTTATGACCATCATGCTTAGGTAGTTGGGTCTCTAGTTCACTCTGCATATAGACTCTGCCCAGCTTCTTCTCCTTGTGGGAACACACCTTGGGCAAGTACCTGTACCTGATAGCAAGAACCGGTTCGTGACGTTGTAGTCCTCACGTGTGATGTTGCTCATTACCAGAGCACAAGAACCAGCTGCTGGCTTTGCCTCCTCAGTTAGGGTTTTATTTGAAAACTGACAAGTGGAAGATGCTAGAGGAAAATTATGTTGAGCTTAAACATTGTTTTGTGTTTTTGTTTTTTCTTGTGTTTGGTTTAAGAATTAGAAAAGAAACTGTCTGATTTCTTTATCTAGGCAAAATGAAATCACTCATCATTCTTTTCCAAATTCCAAAGAAATACTGACAAGGACATCTCCCAGCTGATACTGGACTTTTCCGTTTTATAATTTAAAGTATGGGAGCTGGTTCTTAGGTGGGTCATTTGTCCCAGAAAGAGTTGAACAGTATGTTGGGAATTACTGTGTTGGTTTACGTCAATTTCTGTAGGTTGCTAAGGTGTTTCAGTGCGTATCATTAGTTGTGCAATACCGTTGTAGCCCTTGAGTTTATGGAGTAATTTAAATGCAGTTTCCTTTGTTTTGTTGTCTAAAATAGTTATCTATCTTGCTCTTTACAGTATTCTTGGGAACTATTTTGTTACTATGTATTGGTGATTTGTGCCCATTTTATTATTTATTTAGAAAAATAGTACCTTTGTAATGACTTATTTGGTGGCAATATATTTTGCTGCAAACAATAAAGAGAATATGACAGAAGACTTTTTTGCTGGATAATTTGTAACTTTCTTGAGAATTGGGAGAAAAATCCTATTAACCCCTTAAAAAATAAATTCACTCTTTATCTCAGTATTAAGTATATGCAAAATAGGCCGTTTCTTTGAGCTAGCATACCCTACCGTAATATTTCTCCTTACTTTGAAAATTTCAATTAAAAGGGAGAAGGGAACCCCCTTAAATAAGTGAGGCAAAGTAGGGACCTTAAATAGTCTTCAGGGTTTTGTCTTTTGTTTTCATAGTTCAAACTGGCTTTTTTAACGTTACCACTTTGCTAAATAAGATCATATATGGAGGAGGTCTTCCCTAAAAGATAACTCCATCTGTGGAGATGCAGGCTTCCTGCCTTGAGTGATGCTTGGCCCGTGAGCTGCAGGATGGGGGCAGCCCACCTGCCCCTCTGGACGCCTCTCCCTCTCCCAGGTCAAGGAGTGAGTCCTGGGTGCCACACGTGCCCTAAGCTGCTGTCTGCAGCAGCGGCTGTAACAGTGCCATTTACGATAATGGCTACTTTTAGAAATCGCTTCACCCATTCAACATCCTTGGATGAGGCTCTCCTCGAGTTAAGACTCTTAAGTAACAGAACTGTAAGTAATAGCAACTTGTGAATGTCGCAGTGTCTCATCCGATCCCTAAATTTAAAGTCAACTACATAGAGACTTGTAGGTAAACAGTATAATTAATAAACAAAAACCAGCCTTGGGTTTTGTTTGGCTCTGACTTCCTCAAAACAGAGGAATCTGTATCCTAAGAAAAACTGGACCAGTGAATCTAGAAATACTCAGAGCTCTACTGGACATAGGAAGCTTAAGCTTTTGCATGTTGGTACTTTTCATCCACAGCCCCGCCCCCTTATGTAATGTCCATTCTGTAATCAAAGGTCACAGCAATTGCTGTGTCACAGGGGTGAAGAGTGTCTTGGGCAAGTTCCTGGGGGTGTCTGCCTCCTTTTGTCCTTCTCTTAATGAAAGGGATGCCTGTGCAAACTTGAAACCTGAATTCTAGCTCCAGTAGCCTAATTCAGCAACTCATCTTCCCCTTGGTGAGGGTGGAAGTATGTTTCAAAACACAGTCTTTTTGTAGGGGGGGGGGGAAGGGTTTTTTTCCTAAGTTGGAGCGGTCTACTTGAACAGAAACCAGCATATTTACGGTATCTTTGAAAGTTCACTCCTAAAATGTGTTTGCGGTCACGTTTAGTCTACTAAAATCACAGAAGCACCAAATCCAAGTACAGCGGAGGTCAGTCCCTAGGGGGCTGAGCTCCTCAGTGGGAGCATCCTTAGGTCTGTGTGCCTCGGACTGGGCTCAGAAAGGAGCTTGTCCACTGCAGTGCAGGAGTGTTCAGAAGACTTCCTGAGAGGGACCTGTGGGAAGGGCGCCTGTGCCGTCCCCGTGTGGGCTGTGGAAGGGTTGACAGCATTTGCGGGTTCCAGCGGTCATTTGAGTTATGGGGAGCTTATGGCGGCACGCAGTTCAGAACTCTACACCACTGTGCATCTATCTCCTTATCTCTGGCTGATGAACTCAGGAGGATTGTGGCTTATATTGTTTCCACTCTTCGGCTTTGTGCGGTTTTCTTGTGACTTTAACTGAGTCTGTATCTTCTGTTTACAAGTTAATTTTAATGGGAAGGGTAGGGTTTTAAGATCTTGTTTATAGTGATAGTTTTTTTTTTTTTTTTTCCGGGCGTTGTAGAAAAGCATGGGTTTTACATTTGAGTGAAAAGGGCACTGTATTGTTTACCGAAGGTGTATGGTTTCCATGCGTTTATAAATGCATTATTCTACTACTGTAAATTTGGGCATCATTTCCAAGTTCACTACTCCTGCTACTGCTGCCGTCTATCTTTCTCTTTCTCTCGCCTTTTTATTCCCAGAAATGTGCATTGTGGGGTGCATAGGTCACAGGCCAAACGAGACCACCAGCATGTTCTTGTCCACACTTTTGGAACAGCGTGCACTGTTGTGTACACATCCGCCCCCATCCCTGCTGTGGTGTTTTCGTTTTTATTTTTTTTTTTATTATTTTAATTCAGCATCTTGCTTTGTTTAACTTTCCAGACAAGATCTGTTGAGAGTCAGCTTTGCCTCTCAGTGAGCCCCCCCCCCCCTTATTTGCCTATCTTTCTATGTACTTTGTATACTGGATGTGCAGGAAGTTTCTAGAAGGGATTAATGGTTTGCATTCAAAACGGTGTAGTTTGTCCAAATTACTTTGCCTTTATTATTGAGATGGGTTACTCTCTCTCTCTTTTTTTTTTTCTTCATGATTTGAAATTGTAATTTGTCCAGCTTAATAAAATTTTGCAGATCGAAAAGAATTACATGTGTGCCAAGGTTGAATTTCGGGTCTTGGGTCATTTGAGAAAAAAATTACCTCCTTCCGTTGGCATGACCCTCTGATCCCCTGGTTGCTTCAAGGGTCCCCTGGGGAATGCCTGCATGCTTGGGGACATTGAAATGTCCCTGCCAGTCCGTTCCACTGCTGAGTTTGAGGGGTCAGATTGTGTTGTCTACTTGGTAAATTGTTTTGGCTTTTTTTTTTTCTTCCTTTTGAAAATATGCATGTGTAATCTGGGAGCACACTGAGTTTACCAGGTTGTGTAACCTGGTTTGTGCTGCTTATTAATGTTTTCTAATAAATGTTTAGTTATATCATGGGGGTAGATGAATGCATCTGCATAATGCCTAAAAGATCAGAGGTGCCAAACAGCTGACACCTTAGTTACTTTGCGGGAAACTTAACTAAACCCAGTTTTTAGCCGTTTTGCTAAAACACGCCAGTTTAACTCAATGGTTGCACTCTCTGAGGCTTAAGGGGCTGCACCAATTCTAGCACAACATAACCAAGAGATGTTCTAAAATAATAACAGGGTTGTAAATCTATGCTTTCTAGAACTGGAAGATGACCAGCTGCCTTTACAGAAGCAAGTCTACCTCATTTTGTCATGACTTTTCAAGATGTCTTCACTTAAACCAAGTACCAAGAGCAACTAGCCCAAATCCGTTCTGTCTCTTCCTACCCACCATCATTCCCAACACCTCGTTCCTACCTGGGCCTCCTGGAAGGGGTCATGCCCAGGATTTCTACCACCACCAAGCTGAATTGTCATCTTTGGGACAATTCAGTCAAGTTGGCTTTTCCCAGAGTGGCTCAGGATTTTTAAAGATTTATTCATTTTACTTTATATGTAAGAGCATTTTGCCTGCATATATGTATGTACACCGCATGAGTGCCTCCTGACTGCAGAGGTCAGAAGCATTTGAGCCCCTGGACTCAAACTGCAGGTTATGGACAGCTGTAACCCATCATGTGAGTGCTGGGGATGTTTCCTCCGCAAGAGCAACAGTTGCTCTCAACCACTGAGCCAACTCCCTAGGCTGCGTGACTGATTCTTAACATCCTGGAAAGAAAACTTGGAACAATCCCCTCCTATAAACCCACTTTTAAAAGGTTATATTAGTTTCCGTTATCTTTTCCTAGAAAAAATAGGGCGTAAGTTTCCATCTCCCAGCCCCAAAATTTCAGGGTGAAGAGGAATGTCTGCCTGGAGGAGGCTGGGGTGCGATTTCCCAGGGATCTAGAGATCTAGAGTCAGTGCCTGACTCCACTGTGAAAAAGATGCCTTTCACCTCCCTTTTTTGTAAGGACAAAACTGGCACATTGAAGAGATTGAAATGAGTGCCGGCTCCATGGACAAAAGCCGGTCCTGAACCACAACCCAGGGTTTCTGGGCCCCGTTGGTGAGAAGGACCTCACTTTCTGCCTTCTCACTCTTTCCACTGTTTTGTTTGAGACAAAGTCTTCCATATATCTCCAGCTGTCCTAGAACGTGATTTGTAGACCAGGCTGGCCTCACTCATAAAGATCCACTGGCCTCTGCCTCCCAAATGCTGGGATTGAAGACCTGAGCCATGCCAGGCTCCCAGCGTCCCACTCCTGTTTAGTAATAATCTATTTGTAATCAGTCACCCAGGAGGGATAATGTGTAGGGAGCCGTTACAAGTACCCCTGGGTAACTGTCAAAACCGTTGGTAGACAGGAGAGATGCGCATGCGCTGGGTAACTGTCAAAACCGTTGGTAGACAGAAGAGATGCGTATGCGCTGGGTAACTGTCAAACCCTGGGTCCCTGCCTCTCCCGTGGCGTCATATGGGCCGATGAGCAGCAGCCAGTCAGGGGGTGACACGTCCAAGGCAGAGGCTGCTAGCCTATATAAGGGATGGGTTTTGTGTGTTTGGGGTCTCTCTTTCCTGTAAGCTTATGCTCTCCCTCTCAAGAGCATTAAAGCTTTACTGCAGAAGGATCCTGAGTGTGCCGCGTCGTTCTTGCTGGCGAGACGGTAGCGCGGGACATCTGGTGCCGAAACCCGGGAATCAAGACCTCATCATCGTCAGCACCACGGAGACCCCTTGGCTACAAGGAGGATTCAGAACTGCAGTTAGATACGCTCGGAGAGGTATGTCTTTTCTGGACTTTGGCTTGGGACTGTTGCCACCTTGGGACAGTAGTGTCGAGGCTTTAGTGCTTGTCCTTGGGGCCATTTAGATCTTTTCCGCTATCCTGTTAGCAAAGTGTCAAAGTACCCTTGAGGAGGTCCAGAATAGCATGTCAGAAACCGAGCGTAGTGAGAGGTTGGGCGCGCGCAGAAAAAAAACCGTCCACAAGAAGGAAAAAGGCCCCCCCCCGGTGAGTCTAGTGACAAGGGGGTGTATCCGCCAGATCACAGGGATCCTCCCCCTGCTGTCAAACCAGAGAGAGGAGCTGGCTTTTACCCTGTACGTAAGCTTGAGGCCTTAACTCTTGATAGCTCCAATGATTCTGAAAGCTCAGGGGATAAGGTCTTAGATACTGAGGAAGAAGCTGAGCTAGATGAGGAGGCTGCTAAATATGAGGAAGAAAGATACCATCCAGATGACCATATGCAAAATAGCAAAACACCTCGGAGACGGCTGTTTCAAACGGCCCTCTCACAAGTGGTTCCCTCGGCGCCTCTGCCCTATGAGAAGCGCCCAAGTTCATTTTCCTTTCTTCCGGAAAAAGTAAAAAGAAAAATGCGTCTCGCCTTTCCCATCTTTGAGGGCATTGACGCATCACAGCGGCTACATGCACCTGTGGAATATAATCAGATAAAAGAGTTGGCTGAGTCAGTCAGAAAATATGGGGTCACGGCCAATTTTACTCTTGCACAATTAGATAGACTTGCCCTGGATGCCCTAACGCCATCTGACTGGCAGATGGTCGCAAAGGCTACGCTTATCAGCATGGGCCAATATATGGAATGGAAAGCACTTTGACATGAGGCTGCCCAAGAGCAAGCTAGAGCTAATGCGACAGCCTTGACCCCTGAACAGCAGTTATGGACATTTGACATGCTAACAGGCCAGGGTCGTTTTGCAGCCGACCAAACTAATTATCACTGGGGCGCCTACTCCCAAATTGCTAGTACAGCCATTAGAGCCTGGAAGGCACTCTCCAAGAAAGGGGGAGCAGACAATCAACTGACAAAAATCATCCAAGGGACTCAGGAACCCTTTTCTGACTTTGTAGCAAGAATGACAGAGGCAGCAGGGCGGATCTTTGGTGATCCCGAGCAGGCTGCACCTCTTGTTGAGCAACTTATTTTTGAACAGGCCACTCAGGAATGTCGTGCAGCTATAGCCCCGAGAAAGAACAAAGGATTGCAGGATTGGCTTAGGGTCTGTAGAGAACTCGGGGGACCCCTTACTAATGCGGGGTTAGCTGCTGCCATCCTACAGTCTCAGAAGCACCCCCTTAAGGGGCCAGATAAAAGAACCTGTTTTAAATGCAGAAAGGCAGGACATCTAAGAAAGGATTGCAGGATGCTGGACAGGGAGAGAGAGCCACCAGCACTCTGCACTCGTTGCGGCAAAGGATACCATAGGGCCACCCAGTGTCGCTCTGTACGGGATATAAAGGGTAGGATTCTCCCCCCTTATAGAAACACCAACAGAGGTTCCAAAAACGGGGCGTCGGGCCCACGGTTCCAGGGCCCGCCAAAATATGGGAACAGAGTCACCAGGATGATGAACGAGGCCCCTCAGGAGTCGGAGCAAGGGTGGACTTGTGTGCCGCCTCCGACTTCCTATTAATGCCTCAGATAGGGGTGCAGCCCATTCCTGTTCAAGCCCCCAAGCCATTACCAGACGGGACTATAGGTCTCCTTCTCGGTAGAGGGTCGCTTACATTACTGGGACTGGTTGTTCACCCAGGTGTTATTGATGATCAACACTCCCCCGAGATCCAGGTTTTGTGCTCCAGCCCAAATGGAATATTTTCCATCAGCAGAGGGGATAGGATAGCTCAATTACTGCTCCTCCCAGGCAACCCCCACCATGGTATGGGAGATAAACGGATGGGTTCTTCAGGGTCAGACTCTGCTTATCTAGTTGTTCAGCTTCATGATCGGCCAAAGCTATCGCTCTGGATTAATGGTAAAGGTTTTGAAGGCATATTGGACACAGGGGCAGATCGGAGCATCATCTCATCTCATTGGTGGCCGAAATCCTGGCCGGTCACAGAATCATCACATTCCCTGCAGGGGCTAGGCTATAGCTCTCATCCCACTATTAGTTCCTCTATGCTTACATGGAAATCAGAAGAAGGTCATCAAGGACAGTTCACCCCCTACGTGCTTCCCCTCCCTGTTAATTTGTGGGGACGTGACGTGCTACAGGGCTTGGGGCTCGCTTTATCTAATGAATACTCGCCGCGAGCTGTCAATATTATGAAAAAGATGGGGTATGAAACTGGAAAGGGGTTGGGACGCTTGAAACAAGGGCAAGTAGAACCCATATCCCCTGATCCAAATCCAGGGAGACAGGGCCTGGGTTTTTCCTAGGCGCCACTGGGGCAGCACGGCCCATACCTTGGAAAACAGAGGACCCGGTATGGGTTCCCCAGTGGCCATTGACCTCTGAAAAATTAGAAGCAGTAAACAGCCTTGTGGCAGGACAGTTGGCATTGGGGCACATAGAACCATCTACCTCCCCTTGGAATACTCCAATTTTTGTTATTAAAAAGAAATCAGGCAAATGGCACCTACTTCATGACCTAAGAGCCATTCATGAACAAATGCATCCTTTGGGTGCAGTGCAGAGGGGTCTCCGGTGCTCTCTGCTCTGCCCAAAAATTGGAACTTAATTATTTTAGATATTAAGGATTGCTTTTTTTCTATTCCCTTGTATCCACCAGATAGGCCTCGCTTTGCATTTACCGTCCCTGCCATTAATCATGAGGGACCTGACAGGCGATTTCAATGGAAAGTATTACCTCAAGGCATGGCAAATAGCCCTACCATCTGTCAATTATATGTACAGGAGGCTCTCAGACCCATCAGAGAACAATATCCAAGTTTAATTGTTATACATTATATGGATGATGTACTCCTGTGTCATAAGGAATTAAACGTCCTTCAAGAGGCCTATCCCTTGCTACTCAAAAATCTACAATTCTGGGGCCTCCAGATTGCTACAGAGAAGGTCCAAATTGCCAATACCGGGCACTTTATAGGGTCCATGGTGCTCCCGGACAAAATCCTTCCGCAGAAATTAAAAATATATAGGGGCGAATTACATACTTTAAATGACTTTCAAAAATTATTGGGAGATATAAATTGGCTACGGCCATTCCTAAAGATCCCCTCTGCAGATTTAAAGCCCCTGTTTGATATTTTGGAAGGGGACGCCCATATTACCTCCCCCAGGTCTTTGACACCCGCCGCAGAGGCAGCCCTCCGCTCAGTGGAGGAAGCTATCAAGGAAGCCCAATTATGTCGTATTGACCCATCACAACCTTTTTCCCTCTGTGTGTTCAATACAAAGAAACTACCCACTGCAGTGCTTTGGCAGGATGGGCCCTTATTGTGGGTCCATCCACATGCCTCCCCGCAAAAGATTATTGGTTGGTACCCTGCAGCAATAGCTCAGCTTGCCCTTAGGGGTCTGAAGGCCGCTGTCAGCCATTTTGGCAGACATCCCACGGCTTTAATTGTTCCCTACAACTCTTTTCAGGTACAGACACTGGCCGCTGCCTCTGATGATTGGGCCATATTAGTCACCACCTTTTTGGGGAAAATTGATAATCATTACCCTAAACACCCTCTGTTACAATTTGCTGCATCTCATCCTATCATATTTCCCCGGGTCACCTCTCATACCCCGCTAAAAGATGGATTGGTGGTATATACAGATGGCTCCAAGACTGGCCTGGGAGCCTATGTGGTGGGTACCCAGGTGTTCTCGCAGCAGTATGCTGAAACTTCCCCCTCAGGTGGTAGAATGCTTGGTGGTATTAGATGTTCTTCAAAAATTCCCAGGTCCCCTTAACATTGTTTCTGACTCCTCCTATGTGGTCAATGCTGTAAACTTACTGGAGACGGCTGGAATCATTAGATCCACTAGCAGAGTGGCATCTCTATTCCAAAAATTACAAGATTGCTTGTTAACCAGACAGGCTCCCATGTATATTACACATATTAGGGCTCATTCGGGACTTCCTGGCCCGATGAGCCAAGGAAATGATTTGGCAGATAAAGCCACAAGGCTGGCTGCGATGGTTTTTGTTCCCCCGCTGCAAGCCGCTAAGGCCTTCCATGACAACTTTCATGTTACTTCTGAGACCCTACACAGGCGCTTCTCTCTTACCAGGAAAGAGGCACGTGATATTGTTACTCAATGTCACAATTGCTGTCAGTTTCTCCCTGTCCGCCATACCGGAGTAAATCCAAAAGGGATTCTGCCATTGCAAGTGTGGCAGATGGATGTCACTCATGTTCCTTCCTTTGGAAAACTCCAATATGTGCATGTATCAATAGACACCTGCTCTGGAGTCCTCCATGCCACACCACTCACTGGAGAAAAGACCTCCCATGTAATTCAACACTGTCTTGAGGTATGGAGTGCCTGGGGAAAGCCTAAATGCTTGAAAACTGACAATGGACCTGCTTATACTTCTCAGAAGTTTAAACAATTTTGTGCACAAATGCAAGTCACACATGTTACGGGCTTGCCATACAACCCTCAAGGGCAGGGCATCATTGAGCGCGCACATCGCACGCTCAAATCATACTTAATTAAACAAAGAGGGGGAATAATAAAAGATTTGCCCCCCGTGCCACGAGTTGCCATAGCAGTGGCACTTTTCACCATAAATTTTTTAAACTCAGATGAGCATGGTCAGACTGCGGCAGAGCAACAGTGCTCAGACCCACATCGACCTAAGGAACTGGTGAAATGGAAAGATGTGTTAACCAATGAATGGAAAGGCCCGGATCCTATTTTAATAAGATCCAGGGGGAGCTGTTTGTGTTTTCCCGCAGAATGAAGAAAATCCTTTCTGGGTCCCTGAAAGACTTACCAGGACAGTCCTGGAGCAGAAGGATGCAGCAGACCAGACACATGAAAAGGGGGAACAAGCTGATGTTACTGATGATGATCAAGACCCCAGCTGTCCAGGGAGAACCACGTTGGGGAATCATGTCAACGTTCCCACTTCCGATGCCGGTGATGTATAATGCACAGGTTTTTCCCTGATTGACTTTACCCTGGACTGGATGCCAGTCCAGGGGCTCTGCTTGGGCCATTGAGGGCTTGTTCTATTTTTCCCCCAATATGGGTATGGGAACTAATTTCACATCCTTGGATCCCATGCGATCCAGCCTTGACCCGTTTTACCAATGGCTGCTCTGTGGCATTAATGGAAGCTGCACTGATCTTACACCTATGGCAATGCTTAAAAGGGGTAAAAGTGAAAAAGGGTGGTTGGAGTTTGACTGGAAAGGGTCTTTGGGGAGCAGCCTCCAGTCGGGCCATAGCTCTGGGTCATTTAGTTGGACTGCCAATGATATAAAGTATCAATCCTTCAAACATACAAACTATGATGCCACACCACACCAGTGTGTGTCTGGTCTCCTTTTATGTGGATTGTGAGCAATAAGAGTGCTACAGATAATGAATTACATTATGAGTCCGGTAGATGTTACTATACTTTATGTTGGGATGCTCAAAAATTCCCCCTTGCGGTGGTAACTCGAATGCCGTGCTTTGTGCCCATTCCAATAGAGGCGCCCAGCAGCATGACATTATTTCGAGAAGAGAGGGACTTTGGAATCTCAGCAATTATTGTCGCCATCGTGGCTACTACTGTGGTCACGGCGGCAGTGACAGCCTCTGCCCTTGCACTATCCACCTCGATGCAAACTGCACAGGCTATTAATGGCTTGTCGGCTACTGTCTCCGAGGCCCTGGATAAACAGGCCTCTGCAAATACTCAGATACAGGGTGGCCTGATGCTGGTAAACCAGTGCATTGATTTAGTGCAGGAGCAGTTGGACATGTTGTGGCAGATGGCCCAATTAGGCTGTGAGCAAAAGCTCCCGGCCTATATGTCACCTCCATCCAATATGAGAATTTTACCAAAACAGCTAATTTGTCTAAAAGCCTTTCTCAGTTCATGTTGCAGAATTGAACCTCCGAGTTTGAGCAGACACTTCGGGAGCTGAGAGCCGCTATTATCCAGGTCAACTCCACTCATCTTGACTTGTCTCTGATGGAGGGATTGTCGTCATGAATTGCCTCAGCTGTTTCTTATTTCAAAGAATGGGTTGGGGTGGGATTGTTTGGCGCAGCCGTTTGTTGCGGACTGTTGTTGCTTCTTTGGCTGGTCTGTAGGCTCAGGGCTCAAAATAAGAGGGACAAGGTGGTTATCGCCCAAGCGCTTGTAGCTTTGGAACAGGGGGGCTTCCACAGATATTTGGCTAACAATGCTTAAGCAGTAGGCCGCTGGTCAGACAGCTCTTGCACACCCAGAGCATAGGCTCATTGCACAGGGTAGAGTGTCTGGTCTGAGCAGCCCATGAGGGATGCCGAGCAAAGCATCGCACAGGGAGTTGCCTGGCTCTCTGGGAGGCATGTTGTCCTGCATAAGGGTTGCCTGCCCTAGTCTCCCTTTCCCAGAAAAACGGCAGAGGACAGGTCGAGGTCACTTCGGGGTGAGTTGACAGCCCCATAGCGACTCTCGCACATGGTCTTAATTTTTGATCTGGGAGGTACAACCTCTGTCTCTATCCCTCGTTATATGGGTGACCTACCTTCTGAAAATTGGGAAGCCTCATTAATTCTGTTCCTATTAATTGACTCTGTTTAAAATAAATAAAAAAGGGGGAGATGTAGGGAGCCGTTACAAGTACCGCTGGGTAACTGTCAAAACCGTTGGTAGACAGAAGAGATGCGTATGCGCTGGGTAACTGTCAAACCCTGGGTCCCTGCCTCTCCCGTGGCGTCATATGGGCCGATGAGCAGCAGCCAGTCAGGGGGTGACACGTCCAAGGCAGAGGCTGCTAGCCTATATAAGGGATGGGTTTTGTGTGTTTGGGGTCTCTCTTTCCTGTAAGCTTATGCTCTCCCTCTCAAGAGCATTAAAGCTTTACTGCAGAAGGATCCTGAGTGTGCCGCGTCGTTCTTGCTGGCGAGACGGTAGCGCGGGACAATAATGGATGGGCCTTCCTTGCCCTTGTCAAATGCACTTATCCATTGTGGAGGCACCACAAAGGCACAGATTAATGTGCATTTGTTTCTCTGCAGTTCTTAGAAACATCTGTGCCATCTGCTGAAAATGCGAAGCTATTCCTATGCCAAGCAGCCTCACCCCTAGTTCCTTTTTAAGTTCCTGCCAAACGGTGGGCCGCAAGTGAAGAAGGCGACCCCACTGCAGAGCAAAAACCCAGCAAGAACCCAGTGTCAGGCGCAGACAGCTGTGCACAACCCTCGCATTCTCTCCCCTGGGCTCCTGCTCTCTCCTTCTCGGCACAGGGAAGCGTGCTCCTGCACTCAGTTCTCGAATCGGTCTGGGAACCTTCAGCGAGGCTGGAGACGAGGTCAGAGAGCTCCTGGGAAGCTACAGCACCGTGAAGGTGTATTAGGGGAAGTAAGCCTGAAGGAAACCCTTCAAGCTGGACTGCAGCTTGTCTCTCTTTTCATGTACAGTTCCAACCTCCTCCCATTTGCCCCGTCTTAGCCCACGCTCCTCTGCCGGTACCTAGCGGTCTTGCAGTCATTCATCAAACGTACAGCTGTGAGCCCCTTGCTCTCCACTCCACACACGGAGGAAGCTGAATACATATGGCCTGGATGCGCAGCCACTAATCCAGCTGCCTTCCCTTGGCAGGGCCGGCGCCAGCCAGCCCCACCCTCCTGGGATGTCATGGGGTCATCCTGATGGGAGCCGAGGCTAGCATAGCTGTCAGTGCCCCGTGGACTCGTGCAGGTCTCACATGATTCTCCCTTTGACATGAAGCATCCCAAGATGTTGCCTCGGGGATCTTGTGTTGAACCCACCGAGGTAGAAGGCACAGTTTTTCTTCACAGGTCACAAAAAGCTGAACCCGACCCATGTCTGGGTTGGCTTTTGATTCTTCTTTGTCTTGTCTGTCTTTTCTCTCCTCCAGGTGAAAATGCCAGCAGCCCAAACAGCAGCGACAACTCAAGTGACGCACGCTCCCGTAGGAGGGCTGTCCTCAGGGAATACACTTCTGTCTGTACTCCATCGGGATACTGACCTGTGCCTCCTGCCTTTCTCAAGTCCCTGATGCTGACCGGAGGAAGCGAGGAGTGTGGCTTCTTACCAGTGGGGGATGTTTCAGCGCCTTTGTTGTAAGAGTGTACAAAGCCACTGCTCCTGTCCTCACTCATCTGTTAGAAGAACGTCCCTGCCCGGGCCTCTTCTCCAGCAGTTACGGCACGCCCAAGGAGTGTCTTCGATGGCCGCAGATCTCACCATGTAGGCTGGGAAGGGAAGGTTGCCCTCAAAGCTGCAGGTGATAGAGTTTATAGAACTCTTGCACTCTGGTCCATCCTAGGCCCCTAGGAGTTAGCCTTGGCTTCCTTGTGCCCATCAGTCCCCAGATGCTGCACCTAGAGATAGATGGGAGTCTCCCCTTGCCTACAGAGCTTCCTCTCCTGGGACGAGCTTTTAAAGCCTTCATTTTGGCTTTACCCACACCTCCTAGCAGGTGCTAAGCTGAAAAGCTAACTTTAGCTCCATGGGAGCTGGCAGGAGCGTGGGTGCTGAAGAGGACTGGATTTCCACACAGCGGGAGCCACCTTCCACACCCAAGCCCCCGTTTTCACAGAGAGATCCTTTCTAAAAGGGGGAAGAAAAGTTAAAGTGACTGCTTTCTGACCCCGGCAGAAAAACAGCAGCAAATGACTGTGCAGGTGCCCTTCTTAGGAGAAAAGGGGAGGTCTGCGTTAGAATGAGAGAGGATGCGGTGATGAAGGCAGAGGATGGGGAGGAGGGAAGGGGACAAGGGGTGGGAGGCAGGGATATTTGCCCAGAGGGACGAAGGACTGTGGAGACAGATGTGGCACATGGGAAATGGATGGTTAATAACGGTAAAGGGGCTTTTGATCATTGGCCTCAAGAGGACTAGGTGGCCAAATGAGGGAATAGACCTTGGTGTCCAGCTTTAGGAACGTCATCTCACGGTTTTTAGCATGGCCCAGGGAATGGGGGAGAGGGCAAGACCATGGAGAGCCACATGCTGGGGTGGGCTAGTGTCCCTAAAGGTGCAATAGTCTTCGGTAGAGAACCGGCTACAGTTCTCCACATACAGCTCCCAGGAAGAGCTGATGGGTCAGGCTCACCAACCAATGAGCTTCTTAAAACTTCAGTCGCGCAGACCTGCTCAGGTCCTGGTGAGGAATGCTGCCTGCCAGTCAGCCGCGGTGGCGGTGGCAATGGCGACAGCCCAGCTCCTCCGTGTGGTAATGGTCCCTGCAGCAGCTCTGACACTACAGCTGTAGGTGATGTCAGAGGCACCGAGGCAGGCAGGCAGCCTTGGCCTCAGCAATGCTGACCCAGCCCACCTCGCTTCTTAGGGCATTTCTCATGACGTTGCTGGGAATTTCAGATTTGTCCTGGGATGATTCTGTACCAGAGCTTGCTGTACCACAAGAAAAGGCAACCAGAGTTCCTGATGTGCACTGGAGTCACCCAAAAGACAGGGGGAGTATGCGTCCCAGCATAGACCCGGTTCCTTGGGAGGCTGAGGCAGGAGGACCACTTGAGAGCACGAATTTAAGCCATCCTAGATTGCATAGCAATAGGATGTCTTTAAATAAATAACTTACGGGAGCGTTGAAAAGATGGTTTCGTAATCAAAAAACGCTGTTCTGGAAGAGGGCTTGGGTTAGGTTCCCAGTGCCCATGTGGCAGCTGATGGGATCTCTAACTCCAGTTCCAGGGAACCTAACGGCTTCTGTGGCCACCAGGCACGTGGTGCACAAATGATACATGCAGGGAAGCATCCACACAGATAACATAAAATGGAATCAGCCTTCAAACAAACAAAAAGCAGGAGATGGTGGAACGTGCCTGTAAGGCAGAGATGGGAAAACCGCACGCCTAAAGCCAGCCCGGGCTGTGCCGTGAATTCGGGGCAGCCTGCTTAGAGCGAGTGATTACCTTGAAAGCGACACAGCAAAGGTGCAGGGAAGAAAGCCCAGCGTGTGAGGTTGAGGGATGGGGCCACAGGTCATCTTAAAGGGGAATAAATGACTTTTAAAAAACAAACCAGCTCTGAAACCAGAGAGGCTCGCAACAGAGTCCCCTGGGCTCTGGGTGGCTTGTTTGGTTTTCCATTTCTTCTCCAGTAGCAAATTCTTCCTGACTGAGATTTCATAGCAGTTCATTCCTTCCGGGAAGGACAAGAACTTCAGAAGAAGCCTCTCCTTTGGGAGGAGAGAGGGACATAAATATTCCAAATTCTAACGGTTCCACCGTCTTTGAATTTAGTCTCTTTAAAATACCCGGTCTCTTTTAAAATGGAAAATTTTCATAAAGTTTCAAAGTCTCTTCAGAAGTTCAAAGTCTGTCAACTGGGCATCTATAAAATGAAAGGGAAGTTAAATACTGGCTCACTTCAAGAGAGAAGGACAAGGGGACAGTCACAATCACAACAAAACTAAGTTCCAAAAGCGTAAACAAGGCACTGTCCAGTGTCTGGGATTCACCCGTGATCTTCCGGGCCACTCCAGGGGCTGGGTCTCTTCTCCAGCCCCGCCCTCTGCAGCACACAGCTGTCCTCTGGGCTACGGCTGCCTCCACTCCCCGGCTGCTGGTCTTGGTGGTCACCCGTGGTCCTGGCATCTCTGAAACACTGGGGCCTTCTTTTCCAGATGGGCTACACTTACAGCGATAGCCTCTTCTGGGCTCTCTTCATGACACCAAGAAGCCTCAGCTTCCCCGAATGACACTGTTACCCAGGGCCTTCAGCCGCCCTGAGGCTGCACCTCCACCAGTGGCCTCTCCTGCCTCTCACAGTGCCAAGCCTCAGCTGCCCTCCATGACCCCTTCGTGCCTTCCAACCCGTACCACCTGGGTGACTCTGACACCACCAAGTTCAGCTGCCAGCACGAGGTACAACCTTTTCGTCTCTGGAACAGCGTCTGTGTGCTGACCCCGAGGAAACCCTTCCCGGAAGAGTTCATTCAGTGATGCGGCTCTGATGTTAATCTCCGCAGTTTCTCGGCCCCAACTGACCAACATTAAGTGTCCCAGCAAAGCAGAGGTTTATGCATCGCTGGCTCTGGTCCCTTGTTCAGCTAAGCAGGACCCGCAGGTTATTACTTCAAACGGTCTAGAAGCGTCTTTGCTTTCTTCTGAACCCGCACAAGCCAGGCCTCATCGTCTACGCTGCATTCACACAGCTGTATCCCCCAAGCTTCTACAGAAGAGACCGCTGAGCTCTCCACACCCGATGACTTTTCTAAGCCACAGTCCTCCCCCAAACATGGTCAGGTCTGTCACAGCTATGCCCCACTATGCTGGTTACCATCGCCGTGATGAAACATCATAAGGGAAGATTTGTCTCACACGCCCACGTCACTGATAACCAATGACGGCGGTCAGGGCAGGAAGGCAGAGACGGGAGCTGATGCAGAGCCAGGAAGGGGCTCTGGGCTCTGCTTACTGGCTGGCTTGCTCAGCCTGCTTATAAAACAAAGACTCACCAGCTCAGGGCTAGCATGCCCACATAGGCCCTTCCCCATTAATCACGAAATAAGAAAATGCCCTACAGGATATTAAGGAGGCCTTTTCTCAATTGAGGTTTCCTCCTTTAGATGACTCTAGCGTGTGTGTGTGTGTGTGTGTGTGTGTGTGTGTGTGTGTGTGTATGTGTGTTTCAGATCCAGTGGCAGTGGAGGGATACGTTTGGGTAGACTGGACTGTCTAAGACACGCAGCTGGCACATTCAGTGAGCTTGTATGGTGTCCGTCTGCCACCATGATGCTTGGTTGGCCTGGGAGGCATCTGTGTTTTCAAGGAGACAGCGGCAGCCTTGCAGTTGCCAGATAATCTGTCTCTGAGGATGCTGAGTCTCAGCTACCCCACATCTATTATTGCAGAGCCCTGGACAAGGGTTCACACCTGTACCTCTGCTCCTTCCTGTTACGCAGAGCTCCCCGCCAAGCCCTACTAGCTCTTACTGCTGCTTAAAACCTGTGGTCCTCCTCCCTCACTGACATCTGCAAGGGCTCTCTGAGTTGCCTACGCTTTCTTCCCAGGCCAGTCCACTCAGCAACCAGAGTGGAGTTTCTTCCTATTTGTGTTGTTATATATTAAGTAAAATGCTAGCGTTGCAGTATTAAGACATTTGGCAGCATTTTGTGTGAGTGGGGATGGTGATAGGCATCTGCCCATGACACTGCCAGCACGGTGCAGGCCACACACGGACTGGGCTGATCTCCCACAGTCCTGGAGAGTAAAGGATGAAATGAGGATGCCAGCATGTGAGGATCTAGCAAAGCCCAACCGCTCACTTTTCATTGTCCTCTAATGCTCCGCCACGGTTAAAAAGCCCTCTAAGATCTCTTATTAGGCCATCCATGAGTGTCACAGTCCAGCCACAGCCTGGTTCAGGTCCTGAAATAGGGGAGGGACATCAGTGCAAAGAAATATCCAACCACCAGATGCGTTTCACATAAGCGGCTGGCCCTGAATAGCTCCAAACGTCTCTATTTATACATCAAAAACAAGTATGTTTTTCCATAATAACAAGTTTTCTCCATCCTCCAATGTTAACCTCTGGCAACAAGTACGTCAAATGTTTTTCCCAACTTTTACATCAAAACATCTTTAAGCCCAAAACAACACTTACTGTTTTGCTAGCTTGGCCAAATACCAAAGCCAGTTACATCCTGTATTTACAAAACTAAAGCCGATAATCATAGACACACATTTTCAAGAATAATATCGTCAAAAAAAATATTTACAGAAATAGTGATCTGCCTCCAGTCCTGTCAGCACTGACTCAGAACAGCTCCCTGGGTCAGAAGTGACAGCTGGCGTCCCTGGAAAAGAAACCCAAGAAGCATCAGCTCCCAAAGAGAAATGTTTGAGAGAAAATGGATTTCCAGGAACGATCCTATCTGTCCCATGCATGATTGACAAAATGACACCAAAACTGCCCAGAGAATCAGTATCAGAGAGAAGAGTGTGCAGGCGGTGAGGTCCCAGGAGTATTCTGTCCTGAAGTCCATTGGTCCTTGCCAAGTGCAACTGTCCCCGTGGGCTCTTGCCTCATCTGGGGACAAGTTGGATAAGCACGCATATACTGGTCTGAAACTAGGTGACAGGACTCCCAACGCATGGTGGCAAATTAAATATCAGCACGATACATAAAATAGAATGCATGGAGATGACTAAGGATGAAAGAGGGCATAACTTCATACCGAGACTCTAAAGAACAAGACTCTAGTGACTGTTGTCTGCCATGCTTTTTAACACTTGGAAATTGAGTCATTAGTAGAAAACCTTCCTGAAAAGAAATGCCTAAGACAAATAAATGATTTTACTGGTGAGTGACTTCAAGTCTGAAGGGACATCTTCTATTCACATACTTCCAGGAGAAGGGATGGGTAGAGAAATACATGGCACATTTCTCCCTGAGCCCAGCTCCCAACATAAAGCTCTTGGATTGCTACCCAGACAAGACAAGACCCCATCAGGAACCGAAAACAGACCTCACTTCCCGCTTTCTGTCTTTCTCCCTGTAGAAACTGTTACTACAATAACAAACTCATCAGCCAAGGTCAGGACTGACTTATGTTTGGGTTTCCTTTTTGGTTAACTTAGCTAACTGAAGACTGTTGAGGGTACACGCCTTTAGTCCCAGAGGTAGGCAGATCTCTGTGAGTTCAAGGCCAACCTGGTCTACATAATAACAGTCAGGGCTATGTACAAAGTCCCTGTTTCCAAAAAAAAAAAAACCTAAGACATTTATCTCTCTCTGGGGAAATTTTACTCAAATACACAATACTAGATTATCAAAGGACAAAGCTTCTTGCATTCTAGAAATAACGAATGGAATATTCTAGAAATATTCCATCAGAGCAACAACAACCCACAGGACAATGAACATTTTCCTGAGGAGACTCTGAATATCAGTATCCAGAAATGTCAAGTTATATACAATACACCCGTGATCACTATTCAGGTGTCCAAGTGGAACTTTATTGATGAGACTTTAAAGTTTGGAGGAGGCCAGTGAGTCTCCAATGCAGACACAAAATGAAAAGCATGGGGTCGGGTCTGGAAATGGCTATACTCCTGGCCCCTATGTGCCACCACTTCCAGTGATGGGCTGGCTCTGTAGCCTCGTCAAGACAAAGCAAGTGTTGGTATGAATCTAGGAGATCTTGCTGTGTCCCTACATACTAAGCTACAGCATAATTAACCTCTGACCTTGGGTGTATATGACCGAGAAGAGAAGGAATGAATTCTGTTTCCTGCGTTGAAATCATTTAAATCTCACAGATGATTTGGATGCCATGGGGGACGTGGGTAATTAGGAATTAACTAATTCTGTGCAAGCATGCCAAAACATGACACAAAAAGCATCATGACCAAATACCACACCCGTCCCTTGCTTTGTAGATACTCACTAAAAAAAAGGTACAGTCTATCCAGGAATGCAATCAGCGGCGTACTTGGAGGTGAAAGTGTTGGCTAGTCACTGTGCAGAAGGAAAGCCTCGCCAGCGTACAGATAGGATCTGAGACACTGGTGGGCAAATTCTATGAAAGCCTCACCTATCTCAAACTAGGGAAAAATCATGCCTGTCTCAAAAATGGCAGATACCAAGTGAGATTGTGCTGGAAAATGGTTAGCCACGCATCGGGTGTGTAGTACGTGCTCAGAAATAATAACTGCCCCCTTATTATTGCTGTTGGTAGAACATGCATTCAGAGTGTCTCAGCTAAGAGCCGTAACCACGGGGCCCTTGCAGGGTCTCTCAGGAAGAAGGAAGCAGACCATCACATTTGGCTATGTGTGAATCATTGTCCTTCTCGTCTTGTTCTCCAGGTGGTCTTAATGACCTTTATTTAATTCACCTCAGAGAATGGAAATGATCTGAGCAGTCGATTCTGTTCCATGGTTCTTTGTGACGTCTCACGTGTCCTCAAGAGAAACAGTGCCCTTTAGAATGTAAATCATCCAACCAGCCGAGAAGCAGGGGGTGACCGTGTAGATGGAACATTCTGCTCTTCCCTCCCCCCCCCCAGGCTTCCTGTGACTAGGTCTAGCTTCAGATCCTTTCAGCCGTGGATTCCCCCAAACCTCTGCTTTGTGGGCCCCACCTGCCCCCACCTCCCAGGTGCTGAGGTCACAACACATGCCACCACACGCATGGCACATGCGGCACGTCTTCTTCTGTTGCCGCTGATACCTTGTAAAGACGCATCAAGAGTACATTTGTACGATGCACATTGACTAATTTTCGTGTAGGTGGACATTTGTGCTTAGATAATGCGTAAGGACTTGCTAGGTCCAATAGTTTCCAAAGCCTCATTAGCATTGTGTTCAAGTTTTATCTAATTTATGTGCACATGCACATGTGTGGCCTGTGTGAGTGTTGCATATTCGTGAGCGCATAGCTGTATGGGAGTGTATGTGCTTATGCATGCATGTTGACACTACACATTGGTGTTGGGTTTCTTGATTGCTATTCACCTTATATGTTGAGACAATTCTCTCTGTATCCGTACCTCCCTGCTGTGGCTATTCTGGCCAGCCAGCTTCCTGCAGGGACCCCCTGTTCTCTGCCTCCTTTGAGCTGACATTACAGGCAGGCTACCTCAGGGTTTACATAAATTCTGGAGATTTGAACTCTGGCAAGCATTTTACCCACTGAACCTTATCTCCAGCCTGTTTGTTTATTTTTTAAAATCATCTGGCTGTGTTGCTTAGGCTACTCTAGAACCTTGGCCTCAAATGACACTCCTGCTCCAAGTCGATGGGTGGAGCTATAAGTAAATGACACCATGACTGGCTCCTCTGTTTTTAATTGAACCACGGGGCACTTTAATGTTACTTCAATCTCAATAAGCATCAAACCATGCCCTGGAGAGTCCAGGGCAGTAAAAGGTCAACTCTTACTGAGGACCACTTCATGCCATCAAAGAGTTCTTAGAGTAGTGGTGCAGACACGTTAACCAGATCCAGGTGAATGCTCCACACACACACACACACACACACACAATGGCGAGAGCTTCCCCCAGAAGACTCAATAGGCTTAACCACTATGGAGGCCACTAACCTCAGCCTCCATAGCCATAGTGATTTGATGACACTAATGATAACCTGTTTGTCAGCATCAGTAAGCGATACCTACTTTTAAAAATGTGTGCATCCAAGCAGGAGGCTTGAGTGTTGGTGGGCAGAAGGCAAAGCTGATGGTTTCACGTGGAGACTTTCACACGTCTGGGTTCATTCAGCTCCATGGAGAGGGCCTGGGTCCCCTGGATTTTACTGCTATGTTACACTTTAGGTTCAATATCAGTCTCTCCTAGTCCTTGGTTGGATGCCAGCTCCCAGTTAAGCTACAGGGATATTATATTCTTCAAATGTTTGATCATGGCCAACATTTATTGTGGATAATGGAGAGGCAGGCAAATTGGTGGGACAAGTAGTTACCCGTGACTTTAGGTACATTAACCTGCAGGTTCTGCAGAGTCTCCCATCCCTCCCCCACCCACACACACACACACACACACACTGTGCAGCCTTGGTTGGTCTGGGACTTGCTCGGTAGATCAGGCTCGTCTCATTTTTATTCATTCTCCTGCCTCTCTCCCAAGCACTGGGGTTATAGGTGTCCATTGCCACGCCTACCCAAATATATATACCTGTTTTAACACAGGTAGTAGTTTTTGCCTTACATTTCACCTTTAGAGATTTAGAGATTCATTATTTTGATTTAAAACTGTCCTCACATAATTATAAGTTCCTGTTTGAAGCTGTATTGAGCTGGCATTCATGGTATATGAGGTGTCGTAGTCAGGGTTTCCATGGCTGTGAAGAGACACCATGACCACGGCAACTCTTATGAAGAAAACATTTAGTTGAGGTGGTGGCTACAGTGCAGAGGTTTAGTTCATTGTCATCATGGCAGGGAGCATGCAAGCAGACACAGAGCCAGCCACAATCTTCATCAGAAGGCAACAGGAAATGGGCTGTGTCACTGCACGGTATCTTGAGCATAAGGAACCTGAAAGCCCGCCCCCACGGTGACACACTTCCTCCCACAAGGCCACACCTCCTAATGAGCTTACAAGGCCAATTACATTCAAACTACGGCATGAATTCAGGTAAAATGAGTTAACTTTTTCTATGTTTGATGTTTTCCATGATAAGAATGTTTATAATTAATGTTTATATTCTTTTTTAGCCCCATAGCTTCACTTTTTACTCTGAGGATATAATCTGAAATAGAAAGATTTATTCCAATGCACTATTGAGCATTACTTATTGTACGCGCCTACCCCTGACCAGCAAGGAAGACTCGACTCCGGGTAGATCTTCATGCAGTTTTAATCAGGATCCTTGAAACATGTTTCCTCTCACCCTCGAGAGAGACCTGGGGGGACCCTTGCACAGGCTTAAATACCCTTGAGCTAACCAACCCCAGTGAGCTACGTAGACCCTGCAGATAGGCTACTCTAAAGCGGAAGCAGACAGGCTGAACAGACTTAACCAATTAAGGGCTTGTTTACGCCAGAGAGCCCTCACCAACGGGAAGGTGTAAGGCAGAAGCCAGAGCCACTTTAAGGCGTGGCACTTCGTGGCTCTCTACAACTTATAACAACAAAAATATCAAAGTGACAATGAAAGACCCCAGAAGAGGACTTCCCTCCAGGAAGAGACCCCTGGACCCAAAGACCAAGCCGAGACCACGGATGCGGATGCAAACTGCAAGAGGTTTATTTGAGATACACAGGTACCTGTGGGCGACAAAGTCTCTCGGAGGACTTGCGCGCCCACAGGCTGGGGAGAGGAACTTTTATATGGCTGGGTAGCAAAAGCATGGGTACAGAAGCGAGATGCATAGTTACAGGGGTCCCATTGGTCAGCTCAAATAAGGCATTGAGTCATCCGAGGACAAGTCTCTTACGTGTTTGGGGATCTGATAATAGCTGACTTAGCTCATGTTTGGGTTTTTCTCCGAACTCTCTGCTCCCCTCCCAAGGCCAGATGTGGCAGCCTGTGAGTACTGACCTTGTCCTGTACTTTTACTTGTTTATGTGGAAGCCTTGCAAAATGGCGTTACCATTGCTAAGCCAGGCCTTAAGCTATTAGCCTTGAGTGGGGGTCTTTCAACAAAACAGTGAGTGAGAGGGAGCAGTTCTATGAACTGTAACACACTGCTCTGTTTTAAGCCCTGATGAAGATGTGCCAGTGTTGTTCACTAGCGAAAGCTGAATTCCACATAGTGAGTGCATCACAGGTCCAAATGTGTGAAATACTTAGTATTGAGGGAAATGGACACATAGGGGCTACAGAGAACTCTGGGTCTGGCAGGTGGGAGGAAATACGTGTGCATTATGTTCCAGATCATAAAGAAGCTACCCCAGGACTCCGCAGGCCAGTGAACACGCCATTATACACACCACACGTGCCACTCTAGCTTAAACTGATTGCTGTCCTGTCTGAAGTGACAATGGTCTGGCCCAGTGACCTCTGCACAAATCATACAAAATTAAATAATTTGGGACTGATTAGTTATGTGAATATTACATATCAAAAACTACCATAATATACAACATAAATGTTCATATTCAGCAAACGGAAGAACGTGTGCTATGTGGCCCCATTTTTATGACATTCAAAAACAGGCAAGACATCATGTCCAGTGATAGAAACCAGAGTAGGGGTCAGGCTTAAAAGGTGAGTCCTGGGAAAGGGTACAGCAGCCTTCTGTAGAGGCAGGCCAGGCTGTGTCGTCCGCTCTGTGTGGTCTCAGGGGTGAGTAATATATGGGTAGGTCTGAGTACCCACACACCTCGTGCACTCTCTGTATTTTATATGTCTTCTGTGCTCCCCTGGCTGTGCCTTATTCCGGCCCCTCGAATGCTGGCAACTAGACCCTTTGTTCTCCAGTAAGACATGGCAGGGTCCTTTACAAACCAGACAAGTTTTATGTGCTCTGTTGCAGCAAGAGACCATTCTGAAAACTTACCAGCCTGTGACATCAGCAGTCGCAGACTGGGCTGGTGGAGTGACGTGTGGGTGACTCCTGGGTCACTTGCTTTCTCTGGCCTGGGCACCTGTGGCTGCTGCAGCTGAGGGCTGAGTGCAGTCTGGTGGTTGGTGTGGTGGGCATCTCAGGTTCTCTCAACTTCCAAGCTTTCTCCACACGTTAACGCCAGAGGGGAGGCCATTCCTTCCACAGAGCTGCCACAGAAGATGTCATACCTGTCCGTGTGGTGTCACACTCATCACACTTGTCCATGAGAGTTACAATGCCAGCCCAGTTTCCATGCCCCACCCCTGGATGGGAGGCATGGCGTTCAGACTGCAGGAGTGACATAATTGGGCACCACGGGTAGCACCAGCCTTCCCAACCCGTACAAGGTCTGCCTCCACCCGCTGCGTACACAGGGTCCCTGAGGTCTCTGCCTCACTCCTAAACCACATCTCTGGACACCTAAGGGAAATGTCTACAAAAGACAAACTAGGCATGACAACGCACACCTGTAACCCCAGGGCCTAGCAAGTAGAGCCTGGAGGATGAGTTCAAGGCCAGCCCCGGCTATTTGAGAGTCTGTCCCGTGCACACGTGTGCCTGTGTGTGTTGGGGGTACTGGAAGGCCACTGCATTCATGAAACAGGAACAGGGATTTTCTATAAGAACGAACATTCTTACAGATGGTCAGAAGTTATGGGAAGATTTACCAGAAGATTTATGAGGCCTAAGGGTAGACCCTGGCTAGTCAACAGAGTTAAAGGAATTTTTTGTTTGTTTTTATTGTGCACACTACTAGACTTGTGGGATGAGAGACTTCTTTCCCCGGGCAGTATTTTGAGGGAAGGAGAGTAGAAAATGACATATTTCTTGCACACCACCCATTATCCTTTTTTTGGTTGGGGGGGGGTTGGTTGTTCAAGACAGGGTTTCCATGTGTAGTCTTGGCTGCCCTGGAACTTGGTGTGTACACCAGGCTGGCCTACCCCTGCCTCCCAAATGCTAGTACTAAAAGCATGTGCCACGACCGTCAGGCTTTTAATAAAAATACAGATTTCTTTTACAATTTTTTGTGCGTCTTTCCTGCGTGCCTGTGTGCCTCATGCGTTGCCTGTGGCTATCAGAAGAAGGGAGTTGCATTACTAGAATCTGTGAGCCATCATGTGGGTGCCGGGAACCGAATGCGGGTCCATTGCAAGAGCAACAAGTGCTCTTAACCCCTAGCGGTTTATTTTTAATGCTTTTCTTGCCCAGAATGGGAGAGCGAGTGTGGGATCTGTCCGCGGTGCTGAACGCGGCTGTCGGTTTCCAGCCTTGGGCATTCCCTGCAAAACAGGCCTCCGGGCCCGCCCTCAGCCGGTTCCCCCCCCCCCCCCCCTGCTCATCTCTCCACTTTCCTCGGTCCAGAACCCAGGGAGGGCGGCACTGGGCTGCTGATCATCTTGGGCTGGGCCTCCCTCTCCCGGGCGGACCCCTTGCGGGCGGGCGGCGGCGCCGGCACCTTGGTGCGCGCCCCCTCCCCGGCTCCTGGCCTCTGCTCCTCCCCCTGCCCGGTCCCGCCCAAGTGCGCCCGAGGCTCGTGCCGGGAGCAGGTGGTGGAGAGAGGCGAGGACGGCGCTCTGGAGGGCGGAGCGCGGCGCGGTGAGGCGCGGGCATGGACGCCGAGTACCCTGCCTTCGAGCCGCCGCTCTGCAGCGGCCTCAAGCAGCTATGCCAGCGGCTGCAGGAGGCGTACCGCGAGCTCAAGGAGGACCTCGCCCCGTTCAAGGATGACCGCTACTACAGGTAGGCGCGGAGGGCCCGAGCCCTGTGTCCCCGCCGCCGCGCCCCGGCCGCGGAGCGCTGAGCCCGGGACGGGGCGAGGGCTGCTGGCTGTGCGCGCTCGACTTGAGGTCAAGGGCGGCCCCAAGCGGCCTGGTTCGGGGCCCTTCTCCATGCCAGTGAGGCTAGCCTTAGGGGGACCAAGCTGCTGCTTTCGTCCCTGCTTGGCTCCTCCCTCCTGTTCCGGTCTCCCGTGCCTGCTGCCTAGCGGTGGCCACCCGGGCCTGGCCAAGCCTTGCTTTGGGGAGCCACCGACACCCCCCCCCAACGCCTTTACACACACACACACACACACACACACACACACACACACACACACACACACACACACACACACACACACACACTCACACGCGCACACACACACTCTCCTGAGGCTGAGGGCAGGATGTGCTTTCATTCGTCTCTGTGCTGGGATGCTCAGGCCCAGGCACATGGTCTCCAGCCCCAGCTTCTTGCCTTTGCATAGAAGAAGGGTGTAGCAGCCTCGTTTGAGCTCCTCCGGTGGCGGAGCTGTGGGTGTGGGTTTGTTTGAGCTCTTTCTGTCCCCTCACCTGCAGTAGAAGCCAGAACGGTAGAGCCTGGCTTGGGATGCTTGTTGAAGGGCACCTTTGCCCTCCGCCCTGCGCTGTGCTTTCTGGTGGGGAAGTGCGTCTCTAGCTGAAGGCCTTGCACGCCTAGTGCATGGAGCTGTGGAGAAAGGATGTCGTCTGGGTTGCAGAGGCGCAGGCCTAGGTTGAGTGATTGTGTTGCTGAGTAGCTGTGTGAGCTGGGAGTTCTCAAGCCTCCTCGTCTGTGAAATGGACAGCCTGAACCAGGCTTTTTGCAGGTGTGACGTCTAACATGTGAACAGTTTGCACGGTTGGTGGCAAAGGGTGGCTAGCAGGCTGTATGCTGAGCTAACAGTGACACTGTCCTCCACAAGCTGTGTCACAAGTAAACCTAGCAAGCCCAGAGGCTTCCTGGGGCTGTATCCGTTACTGCTGAATGGAAAGGCCATTTAAAAAAAAAAAAAAAGAAAAAAGAAATGTGGACAGGAGAGGAACTCATCGGGTAAAGTCCCTTGCTATGCAAGCCTGATGACCTGAGTTTGCTCCTGAAACCCATGTGAAGGTAGAAGGAGAAAACCAGCTCTAAAATGTGCCCCCTCATCTCTACAAGCATGCTGTGGCACACATGTGCCTGCGCTTCACACATCGTACACACATGTGCACACATGTATCGTAATGAAACTTAAAAATGTTTTGTAGTGTAGTGATGTGGGGTGAACCCCGTGGTGATCCCTCTAATGCGAGCTCCTGGGAGACCCAGCAGGGAAAGGGGCTGGCTCATGGGCATTTCAAATTGTACCGCTGAAATAAGATAATCTCCCATCTCTTCCCCACCACTCTGTTCCATGGCTACTGAGAACGTTTCTTTGGCGGGGGTAGCAGAGAAGAGAATGGATCACACTCGTGGTTAATCTGCAGCCGCGTCATCCAGCTGTTACTGAGTCTCTCCCGCGACTGCTCTACACGTGGGAGACTTGTCCGCCAGCAAGAAAGACGTGGAAGTAAATTGAGGCATTTACAGAAATGTGGGGTTTCCTGTTGCCACGCACGCAAGCAAGCAAGCAAGACGAACCTGTGATAGCAGGGCAGGACGTACAGTACGTCAGGTCGGGGGTCAGGGAGAGTCTTTGAGAGGAATGAGCAGCTTGCTAGGTGGGGGTCATGGATGAGAATGTCGGGGTACTAATCTCTGGAGCCATGCAAGAACCATCTGTTGAAGGCTCAGACGGAAGGCAAGAGGTTACACACCGTCTTCGGGCAGCTCGGGTAGATTAGAGCCTTGATGTCGGAAAGTAAGACCAGTTGTTGTGATAAAAACAAACCAACCAACCACACAGGCAAAGGCAGCTGGAGGGAAGGGCTTACTCTGGCTCCCAGGGGCACAGTTCATGATGTCCGGGAAGCCAGAGCGCCAAGACCGCTGGCTGTGCTCACATCACAAGCATAGCCAGGCAACAGACAGGGAAGAACGTGCAGCGACCTTTCCCCACTTACACAGTCTAGGGAATGGCGATGCTCACAGTGGGCAGAGGCCCCACCACAATCAGTACACCCCCAGGCATCCCGGGGGTCTCACACACACACACACACACACACACACACACACACACAGGCATGTCCAGGGGCCCACCTTCCAGACAGATGGCTCTAAATTTTGTCGTGGTGACAGTTAATACTGACCATCACACAATGGATACAGATCACACGAGACAGCAGCGTGACATCACTGGGGTCACTGAGGCAGTGGCAAGCACTCTACCCTGTGGCAAGCCTGTGAGTCTTCATCATCTGAGAGAGTCTGAAGACAGATTTGCCATAGTTAGAAGGGGGCAGAGGTTGAATCTGAGAGCAAGGTGCTTTGCACTGCCTTGTGTAGCAAAGCACTTTGCTGAGTTTGCTGAGAGCGGCAGAGGCTTCTGAAGCCGGGGGTGTTTATTAGGTCACCAAACTGTCCTCAGCCGCCACACTGCATCTCCACATCCCTGGGCCATTCCTTCGCACCCCAGCTGGACCGCTCTGCAGCAGCAGACAGACTTGCCACTTCTCTGTTGGCAGCCACTCCCCCTCATGTCTTTGTTTCCTCACTCACGATTAATGACTAAAGCACACCGTCCTGTCCCCATCCCCGTCCCTCCCCCCAGGAGGACCAGGGACTAACCTCACATGGTTGACAGTTTTCCTCTAACGGGGTAAGGCAAGGAACACAACTGTTAATGGCTTGTCTCCCGATGATGCCTGGCCCCTGTCAATTGCCAAGTCGGCCCCTAGTGTGATCCTGGGTCCTGGGTTCGATTCAGTCTTCAAGAACCCCCTGGATTTAGAGGAATCACTGAATTCCACCCTGGAATCATATCAGGAAAGTGAAGGCCCTGGCTGCCACCTCACCAGAGATGTCTTTGGCCAGAGATAACAGACACCAGCACAAGCCAGGCTGCATTGTTAGTCCAGCAATCAGGGGGTGTTAGCCATCCGGGCAGCTGCTTCATGTTCATATTCATGGGGAGGAACGGTAGGCCATCGTGTAGCTCTTCAAAAGAGAAGGATTAGTAAGTCCAACACACCCCCAGTCAGGGCGTCAGCGGAGAAGTCAGAGCTGTTGACAAGGACCTGTAACTGTCCTATACTTCAGATGGGGAGCAAGTGGGTGTCATCTCTGCAGAAAATTGGCAGCGTCTGCAAAGGCAGGGTGTACCCCTACCCGGAGTTTCCGCTTGAGTACGGTGTCCTGCAGACACAGAGGAGAGTCCACCAAGAGACAGGAAGCTTATGAGAACAGGTCTGTGCTGACATCAGTACAGTGTAATGTTCCTAAGCCGGAGGCCAACTGAATGAAGAATGTTCATCCACGTAGAATAGATGAATGCGTTGCGTTTGCTCCGTAATTAAATATTATACGGCGATAAAACACTTCACAGCTGCACGCAGCAAGACTCTCACAGCTAGGCACTGGCCTCTTACAGTGTCTCTTCAGGGCCTGCCACTAAAGAGACAACTGCTCCAGAACCCCAGGTGCCACCCAGGAAAGTTGGCTGGGCTTCTTTCTGCCAGCTGGCTGCACACACATCCTGCCCCTGCCATGAGCCTTGTGGATCCCTCCAGCCTTGCCGTGTGTTTGAAGGGTGGGACGGACCTACTCAGACTTAGAACTCTTGTCCTCTGCGGCAGTGACTCCCTGTGTCTCCTTCTGCCTCTTTGCCATCTACGATTTCACAGACTCTCTGATAAGGTCTCCTTGGTGCTGTGTGAATAAAAGTGGACCCTTCCGTTTGCTTTAAGCAAAACAGTACCACCAAACACCTTGTCGGAAGAATCAAATGCCCTGTAAGAGGGCCGGGGATGCTCCTGTGTGCGTGACTTGTAGGTGTTACAGAGGGGCTTCATGCAGGGTGGGTGTGTGTATTGAGGAGGGTTACAGCATTGGAACCAGACACTAATAACTCTTATTACCCGCATGGCAGCTTCCAGATCAAAGGGAGAGGCTAGGCAGAGGTTCCCTGAAGCAGGAGGTAGAACCTAAATCCTTAGTACCACCTGACTCTGATCTAGGCCACTGGGCCTGCCCTGAGTCATCCAGGACTTCTGAGTGTCCCTGTCCATGAACAGAATAGAACATGCAGGTGGTGGGACTGAAGCTTAAGTCCGAGTCCCAGGCAAAGCTCCCTCTCTCTGTCCACTGTCTGTTCACTTAAAGAGGCAGAGCAGTGTGGCATCCATCCGCCTCCACAGGGAGGAAGGAGGGGGGATGTAGGCAGCAGGAGCCTCTGCATGTGTCCTGGGACCTGCAGCACGTGGAGAAGAGTGTTCTCAGGGTCTGGAGTTTGGAAGGAGCCATTACTTAGAATGCAGGTGAATTGCTGTGGCCCAAGCTGTGTAACCAAGTCCTGTCTGTGTCCACAACTGGGCAGAGCACCGAGATTACAGGGGGTTTGATGGTGCAGAGACACAAAGACAAAACAGTGGTGGAGGGAAGAGGGAGATGCCCGAGAGGAAGTGGAGGCTTGGGGGGCAGTGGCAGCAGTGAGAGCTGCCTGCTTTGTGGTTCAATCAGCTTTAATTATTTCTGTGAGGGCCTAGGGTGAGCACGTTATTTACTTACTTCTTCCTGACCTTATTCCTGCGGTCCATGCTGGCCTTGAAGTCAAGATCTTTCTGCCTCAGCTTCCCTAATACTGGTTATTATAGGTCCGAGACACCGCCTCGGCTTTTCCTTCTTAAATATTGTTTTTATGTATTTATTTTAGTTATTGTTTATTTACTTTTAGAGTCCTAATGTTGCCCTGGCTGGCCTGGAACTCACCACATAGACCAGGATGTGTGCATGAATGTGGTGAATGTGTGTGGGTGTGTGGTGTATGTGTGTGGGTGTGTGGTGTGTGTAGTGTATGTGTGTGCAGGTGTGATGTGTGCATGAATGTGGTGTGTGTGTGGTGTAAGTCTAAGTATATGTGTGTGGGTGTGGTGTATGTGTACAGCTGTGGCTTATGTGTGCAGGTGTATGAACACATACATGTACCCAGAGCCTCAGGAGGACTTTGCTGACCTGTCCCCTCACTCTCCATCTCACTCCCTTGACACAGGCTCTCTCACTGAACCTGGAGTGAGGCTGGTGGCCAAAAGGCCCCAGGGATTTTTCATCTCTACCCCACAGGGCTGAGGTGACAGTCTGCCTACACAGTCCTGCCTGGCTTTTCTTTAACTATTTTTTTTAATTTAAATTTCTTTTAAAATGTTTCCCCCTCCCCCATCTCCTCCTATACCCTCCCCACGTCCCTAACCGCCCAACCCTATGTTCTTTCCTGCCAGGCTTTTTACATGAGTGTTGGGATCCAAACTCAGACACTCATGTTCACATAGCAAGCGCTCCTACCCACTGAGCCTTCTGTCCAGCATCCCGACCCCTCCCCTGGCCTTCTCTCTCCAAGGTCACCGTCACGATCACATCTCCTAGCCTGACTTGGTCAGTGTGACCCAGGCATCCACCTGTCTGTGCCTTCTCAGAGCTGACATCACAAGCACAGTCACCGAGTGACTGCTCATTGTGGAGTCTGCAGGATTGAATCCAGGCAGTCATGCTTGTGTAGCCAGCCCTTTATCAACCAGAGCATCGGCACAGCCCTCAAGGCTCTTTCTAGACTAGGTTATCTCATAGTTTCTCTTTTCCCATTCCCAATTGTCTTAATAATCTCAAGGATGCTTCCGTAACTTTAAAAAAATTAATGTGATCCAGATGGGCAATGTCTGGAAAGTAAATTGTAGCAAACAGATGCATTTGAACCGAACCTTCCCCTCTAGGAAAGGGCATCGGGAGGCAAGCTCTCCCCAAGCCACCGCCCTGTGTGGGGTGGACCTCTCTAATGCCACCACTTGTGGTCCAGGTCCACTCTCAGAAGGCCCCCAGGTCACTGCTGTGCCTGCCTGTGCTTTGGACTCTCTGTACTGCATCCTCCCCTACCCTGTGTGTTCCTGAATTGTCCCCTTAGCCCAGAGCCAGGGAACAAGGGAAACACCCATCTGTGTGTTCAAGGCCAAAGCAGAGGATTTCGTGAGTCTGGGTCCTGTAGCTGGGCCCACCCCAGCCTTCCCTGCCTCGGCAGTTTATGGACCGTTACGATCTAACTGAGCAGCCTTTGGCTTGCTACACAGGAAATGGGGTGAGCTGAGGACCAACCATCCGCCAGATGCACAGGTTCCTGTGCTTGCCTGTTCCTGCTCTCCCCCTTCTCCTGTCAGAGACCCCCAGTTGTGAGTGCTGTCTCTGTAATGGTGGGGGCTGCCCCTGTAATGGTGGGGGCTGCCTCTGTAATGGTGGGGGCTGCCTCTGTAATGGTGGGGGCTGCCTCTGTAATGGTGGGGGCTGCCTCTGTAATGGTGGGGGCTGCCCCTGTAATGGTGAGTGCTGCCCCTGTAATGGTGAGTGCTGCCTCTATAATGGTGGGGGCTGCCCCTGTAATGGTGAGTGCTGCCCCTGTAATGGTGAGTGTTGCCTCTATAATGGTGGGGGCTGCCCCTGTAATGGTGAGTGCTGCCCCTGTAATGGTGGGGGCTGCCTCTGTAATGGTGAGTGCTGCCTCTGTAATGGTGAGTGCTGCCTCTGTAATGGTGGGGGCTGCCCCTGTAATGGTGAGTGCTGCCTCTGTAATGGTGGGGGCTGCCCCTGTAATGGTGAGTGCTGCCCCTGTAATGGTGGGGGCTGCCCCTGTAATGGTGAGTGCTGCCTCTGTAATGGTGAGTGCTGCCTCTGTAATGGTGGGGGCGGTGGTAGCCACTGGGCACTCCCTGTCTTGCTCTGCTCCTTGTGGAATGAAGGAGCCAGAGAGATCTTGGAAAGGACGGGGAGGCTGTGCTGTGATGTCTCTATACATACACCTGTGTGGCCAGCAAAGAGCCCCTTTAGCCCTTTGCTCTGGGACAGATCAATGCTCTACTGGGCATCCCTACCCAACCTCAGCAGGGTTCCAAGGCACAGTTTCAATCTGTAAGCGGAAGCTAACTTTGTCACTGTGCCTCAATTTGTGATTGCCCTGATGATTCTAGGGTGCAGTCCCATGTTTGGGGGGAAGGGCAGGTTGACCTCTGCCTAGTCTCATGACCAGCGTGGAGACTGGACGCTGCTGCAGGTAGCCAGCTTCTGTATCCTGGGGACAGCAGAGTAAGTCATTGTTCCTCCCAGGGCAGTGAGATGGGAGCTTTGTCATAGTCCCCAGCATCAAGAGCCGTGCCAGGGATAGCTAGTGGTACTCACCGTCACTCTACAGGGATGACAGGGCTGGTTTTGAGTATTAAAGGGTGTCTTACCAGGATGCAGAGGGCACCCATAGAGCCGGGGCTCGGAGATGCAGCTGGCCCCAGGAAGAGCTGATCTTGACTAGCAAATGTGCCCTGCAGAGCACCCGTCCCAAGCTGCACTCCAGACCTGCTCTAACTGGGTTAAAGGTCCCCAAGTGACCTCACCTGCGCACATTTTCTGGCCCCACTATCCTAAGCCAATCTGCTCATCTGCAGATTGTTTCGTCGCCCCCAATCCTGCACCTGTACCAGGATTCCCTACTCGTGCTCAGGCTGCCTGCTCTGCTGGAGGAAATCACACGCAGGTGGGCACTCACTGAGGTTACTGTGGAGAGGAGGCCGCCCCTCAACAAAGCCCCAAAGGACTGCTAGTCAATCCCAGATGTCTCCATGAGTGTTTCCATAGCAACCTCCATGTCTTCGGCCAGTTCCTCAGACTTGGCCTTGCCCAAACTCATGCTGTCCGGACTTTGGCTTTCCACCTTGGTCCTCACAAAACTCTGCTTCCCTGGTGGAACCCACACACATGGTCCCCAGCCTCTGCCACCACAGACCCTGGCCCGTTGGTGCTGACAAGGGAGGCTCACTCATCACTCTGGGCTGCCCGGTACCTACAGGACTTTGCCTATGACGAGTAGTCATACCGGATGCGGATGCGTAGGCAGAACCTTAACCACGGGCCACCTTAACCACCGTGTCTTCTGGCCACTGTTTCTGGCAGTTCCTCTGGCACTGCCCTGCAGACCAATCCGCTGCGTGTGGTGGAACTTCCAGCCACCTCAGAGCCTTCCAGAGTTCTCCCCTGCCCCTCTCCCTTTGTCATCTCTCCGGGTGTGTCCCCCCTCCCCACTTGATGAAATTAACATGGAGACTGCTGTCCCTGGTTCTGTCCCTGACGGAACCAAACCAAGGACATTTTCCAAGACAGGTTTGCCTGGTAACTCACAGAAACAGCACACAATGATAAGAACCAGAACCCAGGCCATGACTTGCTGCCACGCTTTGCCTGCATCTGAGGGGGTCTCCACCGTGTGGTGTAAGCATTTTGGCAGCTGGGGTCAGATGGGGATGGGTTCTGGCACTTAGCCACAGAATACTGGGCCGGGTGTTACAGCTCGGATGGAAAGGTATTCTGGCGTTCGGGAGTCAAAGAACGCCACAGGTCATATTTAGCAGCTCACAGCCCTGCTCTGGCAAGGGGGCTTCCTGGTTGAAGTTGTTACAATCCTGCTCCCCTTCCTTAGGGAAGGTTTCCCCAGGGAAAGTGTTACAGCCCTGCTCCACTCTGGCTTCGGGAACCATTCTGGCGAAGGAAGGACTCACCCAAACCTCATTCAAGACTTATTGGGAGGGAAGAATCCAGGAGAGTGGCTTCCTCAGCTGCTGTGGAAGAGGCCAGCCAGACATCCGCAAGCCGGACAGACACAGGGTTTATATAGGGCGTTTTAGGGGGCGGAGTTTTTCCAGGGAGATTTCCATGGTGGGGATTGGTCAGATTTCAATCCCTGAGCTCAGATTGGCTACATCTCATGCTCAGGGATTGGTTGGTTTTTCTACAACAGGTTTAGGATCAGATTTGGCTCTGGTTTCAGGGCCAAAGTGTGTTTCTTTCACTGGTCCTTTTTAGCCTTTTGGCTCTAATTTTAGGGGCAGGGTGTATTTCTTTCACTGACGCTGGTTGAAGAGCCAAAATGTGTGTCTTTCTTTGGCTCTGCTCAGGATGTTTCTTTGGCTGGCCGTCCTTCCCTACACGTGGCACTTTCAGAGTTTATACTATGAAAAGTCTCAGGTCCAGGAGAGCCACTAGCTCACCTTAGAAGGTGAGGGCACTCACTGGCCCCTGCCTTCCTGTCTCTGATCCCATGAGAAGGCTTCCCAGTTCTCTCAGTTTTAGAAAGCAGGCTGGTATTCTGCTAGTCAGTCAGCAAGTCCTCCTGAATCACTTGAGTAAGGCTGATGTGCACAGTGTCTTCCACGCTGGGCGGTCAAATCTTGGAAAGAGTAGGGGCACATAAAAAGCAGCGGTTAGCAGGGGCAGGGAGAGTGGCTGAATGGCCCCGCTCAAATAGTGGGCGTTAGTAGCATCCGTTTCACCATGATAGATTGGGACTGATGAGTACAGACTCCTGTGTCACCGAAGGGGGCAAAGGCTAAGGGAGATACAGGAGGCAGAGGAGTTGGCCTGAGTCCTGCTGGCTGGCCGGTGGGAAACTGCACTGGGCATGCTCGCCTCGCTCAGCTTCAGGATTGGGCGTTTTAATGGTTGCTAGAGAGACACAAGGTCCTGGCACAAACACGGTAGCAAACTTGAGAGAGATGCTGACTGTGCCTTGCTTACTTCCCCTCTCCTTTCGGAGGTGACGGAAAGAGGAAGCAGCCGAGTCTGGGGACTTGGACGGGGCCTCTGGGGTCCATGCTCTTGGGTGGCTTTTTTGGCCTCGGAGGGGCCCATCCGCGACGATCACCCGCGTGACAGGCGTCCCGCGCCAGTGCTCCAGTGCTGCGGGAGGCCGCCCCGCGCTGCAGGCGCGCACCCCTCCGCCCGCCGCTTCCGCGCACGTGACTGCGCGTCGCGCTCTGATGCGTTTTCCGCGGGCGGGCGGCCGGCTGCTCGGCCTCGCGGGCGGCTCGGGCTGCGGCTGCGGAGGCTGCGGGACGCCGGGCGGGCTCGGGACGCGCCGGCGGGGGCCGAGGGCCCGGGGATCCGAGATGGAACCGTAAGTGGTGGGCCGTGGACTTGGGCGTGGGGCCCCCCGGGGGCCTGAAGTTGGGGACCCTCCTCCCCGGCTCGGCCGCGGGGACCCGCGGAGAGGGGACCGCAGCTGCCCCGCGTGCAGAGTCGGTGAGGGTGCCCCGCCCGGCTCGCGCACCCGCCAGCTGGAGCTGGACCCCCCCAGCAGCGATCGGGGTCCTCAGCTGCCCCAGACGCGCTTCTCGGTGGCGTTTGGTGACGTGGGCACGCCGGGGCTGGCACAGCCTCGTTAGATCTCTCGGCCGCCGAGTTTTATACGAGTTTTACAATGTGCTGACTCGGGGCCCCGAGTCGCTCTGTGAAGTGCGGAGTTTTTGTTTTTTTTTTTTAACGAGGAGAAACCGAACCCCAGGGACGCCATCCCTAAAGCTGCTGTTGACGCAGCTGTCGCCTGGGTGTGCACCCGAGTAGCGGCGAGGGAGTGCCTGGAGTCGGGGCGGCGTGGAGGTTGAAAGGTGGCCTCGGGCGACCGAGTGCTATGCTGAGGTTTATTCGGGGTTCCCGGAGCAGCAGGGTAACTCAAGAAGCGTTGTCTCGATGCAAGAGTCCCGCGGTGGAAAGAGTCTTTCCTCCTCCTTGCCTAGAAGGTTGACTTGGGTCACTTCGGCCCATGGAGGAAATCCTGACCCGGGTGGTGGATTAGAGGCCAGCTGGAGGTGAGTTAGGTCTGCACAGCTGAAGGGCGGCATTCAAAGGGGGACTTTGTGTAGCAGAGTGGCGGCTGCGTGTTTCAGGGGTGTTCTCTCAGGCCTGGATCTGAGTACCCCATCCTTAGTACTTTACGGGGCGGGGAGGCAGAGGATGTGGGAGAGTTGGGCCTTGACCAGGTCCTAGCCCAGAGGAAGGTCCCTGGGAGGGATTGCAGACTGCAGCCTTGTTCAGGGTTCGTTGTCCACAGTGTGGTTATTTGCTGTCTGAGAGGCAGCCTTAGGCTATGATGGGCAAGAGGGTTATGTATCTCTTAGGGTAATTTTTGTTTTTTCCCGAATGAAAATGATGTCTCAAAGTTAAAGAAAACTTGATAACTTGATAACTTGATTGTTAACGGTGTGGCAGAGACTCTTGTATCCCTTTTAAAATCTGTGTGTGTGTGTGTGTGTGTGTGTGTGTGTGTTGGTGCCCCAAAAGGCCAGAGGAAGGTGTCGGGCTCCCCAGAGCTAGAGTTACAAGTGTTTGTGAACGTGATGTGGGTGCTGGGAACCAAACAGTGGTCCCCTGGAGATACAGCGAATGCTCTTTAACTCCCAGGCTCTGGGCCAGCCCTGCTGCCTCATGAGCTTTCTCACCACTGTCCTGCTGGAGAGCTACTCATAGTACTCGAAGCTACGCATAAGGGAAAGGAATCAGGTGTATAGGCGTTTGCAAGTCTCCGTGACGGTAGCTTCCATAGTCAGACTCCAGAGCCCACAGCCTGGACAGCGGATGATGGCAGCTAATGTGTGCCCTGTCAAGGGTCCTTGGGAACAAGGCTTCATCGTCCCGGAAACTTCGGGCCCCCATTTCCTGGGTGCTACAGTTTAGGGGCCCAATACTGTAGAGGGGCAGACAGAGTGATTCGCCCCAAGTCACCTTGCTGACCCATGGTGGAGACTCTTGCCTGCCTGGGGTCTGGACTATGCAGACTATGCAGCCTGGTACCCGGCTGCCACACGTGGCCTGTGTGTGATCAGCGTCTGGCCTTCCTCCTCCTCCTGCTTGGCCTGGGAGGGTGTTCGGTGACCTAACCGGCATGTGTCTGGGTGCAAGCCACTGACTGGGCTTGTGGCCCAGGGGAAACAGACTTCCTTCGGGAGCCTGGATCTTCGTTTGTTAAAATGCATTAGGCCTCGAATGTCCCCACGACGCCTCTTTGGAGTCTGCTCAATGGTTTGCAGTCTATTCGACTTAGCTGATTGAAGCTTCATCCTTCTGGTTTTCCCCCTCAGCGTTTCCTGCCAAGTGTTGGTTATTTTAAAAGATGAAGATGGAAAGGGACCATAGAGAGTGTGAGGGGATGGTGGGCTCCCTTCCCAAAGCTGGCTGGGTGTGCATTGTGAGTTCAGAGTCAGACTCTACCTCCTGCTGCCCCATCCCCACCCCATCCCCTACTTCCCCTACTTTAAAAGGCTGTTAATACCTGTTCCCCAGGGTTCCTCCCAGGGGAGGACTGGCCTGACTGCAAGCAGGTACACAGGAAATGGCAGTTTTCCCCTCTTACTGGCCGGGGCTAAAGGTACACAGTGGATCTTCAGAGTTACTGTGCCAGGGGTCTAAATTTTGTCTTCTCTAAAATAGGAGAAAAGCTGGGTGTGATGGACCATTCCTGGGGTTCTGGTCGTGACTGGGAGGCTAAGGCTAGAGGCTCTCCAAAACCCAGGTGTTTGAGTCTAGCCCGGGCAACAAATTAAAATCCTGCTTGAAAAATGAATTAAGTTGTAGGGTAGGGTAGACCACGCAGAGAGAGGCAGGTGGCTCTCTGAGTCTGAGGCCAGAGAATTCTACATAGCAAGCTCCAGGCCAGCCAGGGCTACATGAGGAAGAAAACCCGTAAGTCTAACAAAAGAAAAGAAATGCCACCCTCCCCGGCTCCAGCAGAGACTCAAGTGATAACTAATATGATTGGTTATCGTGCTAAGCTTTTCATTACATTACTCTAGACCCTTTGTTCGATAATTCCACAACCTGCAAAACAGCCTTCCGAGCACTCGGCTTATCCTATCCTAAGAGGGAGAAAATGCCACTCCAATGGTAGAAAGTGAGGATCCGGGCTCGTGGACACCAAGCCAGTACCTTGAAGCAACGGAGAGGTTGTTTTTATGCCGACTGCAGGGGGAAAAAATAAAATAGACTCAACTAAAATGTGAGATGGGGCGATAGATCCACCCTTTTCCACTGAAGTGGGGGATCTGGGCACCATTTGACCAGGAAGCCAGCGGATCGCCTGTGTACTCTCTGTCTCTTCAGCCTTTCTGTTTTCCGTACGTTAGTGCTGTCTGCCTACACATGGGTTCCGGTGGAGGCTGCAGGTCAAGGCTGGCCATGTCCCTCGGTCACTCACCTCCTGACCTATTGAGATGGTCTCTCTCTCACCAGATCTGCAGCTCACAGATTTGGCTAGAACGGCTTGCCGGGAGTCAGAAATTCACTGGCGTTTGCCAGTGCCGTGCTGTGCCATGCACGGATCTGTGCTGCTCTCTTGCTTGTATGGCAGGACTTTACCTCCCAGGCCACCTCCCCGGCCCTGTTGGTCAGTCCTAGTGGCTTCAAGAGATAAGCCTTGGGAGTAAACCTGCTTCCTTTTAGGTAATGGTTTGGTGATGTATTTTCCCTCTGCCACCAACCAGCTCCCAAATCATGCCACGGAGACTTATTATTAGCTATGAGTGCTCGGCCTCAGCTTAGGCTCGCTTCTTGCCAGCTTTTAGAACTTATCTGTTTCTCTCCATCTACGCTTTCCCTCTGGAAACGTTTTTTTACCTTTTTTTTTTTTCCCCCTTCTGTATATCTTACTATCACTGTTTCTTGTGTCTACCCAGAAGCTGCATGCCCCCGCCATGTCCCTCTCTTTCTCCTTTATTTTCTTCTTCTCTCTTCTGCCAAGATTTCCCCTCCTACTAATTCTCTCTGCCCGCCAGCCCCACCTACCCCCCTCCTGCCTGGCGACTGGCCATTTAGCTCTTTGTTAAACCATTCAGGTGCCTTGCTTGAGCAGACAAGGTGAAGCAAATGTAACACAGCTTTCTTTGCTTGGTTAAACAAATACAACATAAACAAAGGTAACACATCTTTACATAGTTAACTATTCCATGGCAGATGAGCCAGCACCGGGAGGAGCCCTGTCACTCCACAAAGCTGAGTCCTGCCTTGTCACAGACTTGGCAGTCAGTCATGAGTTCCTGTCTCCCACCCTCTCTGCCCACTGTTTTACGGGCTGTGAGGGGCCCGTGCTGGAGAGAGAAGTGCTTAGTGGGCATAATGGTGATGACGGGGATTCAGAGCCAGGCTGATGGGGACTGGACTTTCCAGCTGGCCGAGCCAGGATGCTCCTCCATGTGCCTGGTGAGAGGTGGCCTGCTCTTCTCATAGTGGCTGGGGTCTCTCACTCGCGTCAGGAGAGTTCGCTGGGAGCTGACACTAGTTAGTGGGAAGGGCTAGGCTTGGTGGCAGGGGTCCCTATAACTGAGTCAACGCTGCAAACATGTTCAGATGCTGAGACAGGGGCCTTCCATGCCTTCCTGACTTAGAATTTTGAGTTTCATTTTGTTTAACTGGGATCTGAAGGAGGATAGGCATACTCTTAGGAAGGAAGCTTTTGGTTTTAATAGACTGTCTTGTGAAAAGTGGCTTAGTCTTCTGTGTCATCAGGCTTAATGTCTCCGTATTCGGCTTGTTCCTCGTCTGCCAAGTAACCAGGCATTGAGGATATCAGTGGCACATTTGTTTGTTGAGATGGGATTCTCTGTGTAGCCCTGTCTGTCCTTATGATTACCATGTTGTCCAGGCTGGCCTTGAACCTAGAGAGATCCACCTGCCTCTGCATCCAGAGTGCCGGGACTAGAGGCGTGCGCTACGATGCTTGGCCAAAGGATGCCTCTTTAACTGCAGGTTTAAAATCTGGTCTTCCTTTGGTTTCTCTGCCTCCATTCGCTTGGCGTCTGATCTACCAGCAGGGTCGGGTCACTCTGAACATAGCGCAGTCCTGGTTCACAAATGGCTCTGAGATTCCTGAAAGCCACTTTCAATTCATCGAGTGGCAAAGACAGCCCTGTTCCTGCACATCCCCTTCAGCTCCCAGCGAGCGTCTCACGTGACCTGCCACGTTTGTCTCACTTGGCATCATTAGCGCTGGTGAGATACTGTTAGCTAACTCTGTTTGCACTGTTTCCACCACCCTGTCCACTTAGCTTTGTGTAAATTTAGATTTCTACGTGGAAATGTCGTGTGCAGTTGTCTAGAAACCATCCCTTTCTTTCAGTATTAAAACAAGAATATATCCAAACACACTGCACAAATAAATAGACACCTGGGTCACAGAGAGGGACGAGAGGGACACTTGCTTTTCTGCCAAAATTCGCATTTCACAGGGCCTTTTCAGATGGACATTAACTGGGTCCTGTTTCCCAGAGCCTCCTCCCTCCAGGGAAGCCCCAGGGGCTGCCAGATACCATGTCTGTGACACCCTGGGCAGGCCTGTCACCTCTGAATCTCAGCTTCCCTATCTGTAAACCCAACTGAAAAAGCCACACCTGTACTGAATAATCTGCAGGATGATGGTGGGGGCTGGACAGCGGCAGGGCTACTGAGAGCCAGAGTCCTCCCACTCGCCATCCACCGCCTTCCTGCGTGTCTGTCCTAACATCCTTTCTCCCATCAGCTGAAACCTTTGCAGTGTAGTAACAGGCGTGGAGTCATCAGAGAGGATGGAACCCTGGCAAAGAAAACGCCTCCAAATTAGTGACTGATGTGGGATGGCCCAGCCCATTGAGGGTGGTGCCATCCCTGGACAGATGGTCCTGGATGCTAAGGAAGCAGGCTGAGCAAGCTGTGATGAGCAGCCAGTGAGCAGCTCCCTCCATGGCCTCTGCATCAGCTCCCGCCTCCAGGTTCCTGCCCTGGCTTCCTTTGGTGATGAGCCATGATGTGGAATCGTAAACCAAATAAAAAATAAATCCTTTCCTCCCGAGTTGCTTTGGTCATGGTGTTTCATCACAGCCATGGTAACCCTTGCTAAGACACAGCCATTGGGTCCCACCAATCCCAAAGCTAAGAATACCATCTGACAGCACCTGGAGCCTGGAGCAGAGTCTTCCCGTTTTCCTGTAACCCGCCCACCTAGTGTCCCCACTAACGTATTTGGAAAATGCATTGACTGATACAAGTTGGTGTAACCACTTGCATGGTGGACGATCTCATCAAAGTAATATAAATCCATACACCTGGGCCATGATCACGCATGTTTAATTCAGAATATGCTCCGTCTTATGCCCTTTTGGAGAGAGAACTGCATTTTACAAAGGAACCGGGCTCCTTCCCAGAGGCCAGTTCTGTCTCTACTACAGAGGCCCTTGCTGCCTTTATCTAGGCTAGCAGCTGGGCTCCCTGGGGCACCTCCTCCTGTCATGCCTCTGTTGGGGGCAGAGTCCCAGGGAAACCTCCAGGCTTCACTCCGTCTTTCACCAAATGATTGGAGAGTGATCTGAAAGTCAGCCAGGCCACCCAGGCGGCTGCATGGGGCCTGCATCGTCATCGGTGCCACGTTGGCCATGACTCCCAGGCCTCACCTTTGTGCTGAGCCGGCCCAGCCCAGTGGCTGGCTGACTTCCTGCCATCTGGAGCCTCGAGCACCTGTGGAAGGAAGGGGTGTGCCTTGTGAGCACAAGTTGGAAACCTTACCCGGGGTGTGCGGGCCCCGCCTCTGTCTGGGTGGACTCAGCCTTCCTGATGCCTTCAGCTTCCAAGGCCAAGCAAGCAGCAGGGCCATAGGTGTAGCCATAAAGCGAACACTAAGCCCCTCCCTTGGGGGGGGTCAGCATCTCCCTAGGACTCCAGTGGGGTTGGCCACCTTCTATCTCTTTTTATTAGTGAAACTAATTGGAGTACAAACAGGGCTCATTTGCTTGGGATGCTGCAGCCGCTCTGGAGGGCACAGCTTTGTACCTACAGATTGCCAGTGCTTTTGCAAAGCTGCGGGTACTTAGAGATCTCTTTGGTGTACCTGCCTAATATGCTACACAGAGTGCTGAGCAAGAAGCGTTTTCCTGTGGGTTTGGGTTTTTGGTTTTTTTTGTTTGTTTGTTTGTTTTTTTGGTTTTAAAGATTTGTTTTCATTTTAAAATTACATGTATACACATATATGTGTGGTGGGCCTGAGGTTGTGGGGGGGTACGTGTAATTTTCTCTGAGGCCTAGAGAGTGTCAGATCCCCTGGAGCTGGAGTTCCAGGCGGTTGTGAGCTGCCTGAGGTGGGTTCTGGGAACTGAACTGGGGTCCTCGACTAGAGCGGTACACGACTGTAACAGCTGAGCTGTCTCTCCATGTTTTGTTCTGAGGGAAAGCGTACGTGCGTGCTGGCATCGAGCCTCTAAATGGCCTGTGTTCCTGTAGGTCACAGAGGGTTGAAACCCCCCAACTCCCCCCCCACACACACACACTCCACGGAGGAGTTGGAAGCTCTCTTCTGGGAAGGGTAGGCTGCTCCTCACCAGCCTACCCTTGGCAGCTCTGAGGGACTCTGAGCGTGAGGTAGACCAGATAGATGGAAATGGCTGGTGCCTCTGGTCCCTGGCAGGCCAGAGAGGCAGTGGCTGACACACAGCGTACAGCTGATCCACTCATGAGAGGTCACCAAGGTCATTTGGGCTATTTATTAAGCGGTGGTCAGCTGGTTTTGGAGCAGTGTGCTCCTGAGGCCGGCACGGGCTGATGCAGCCTGCAGTGGTGCTGGCCTGGGCAGGCAGGGACTGTGTGAGACCGGACCTGTCCTCACTCCCAGCTTCTGCTCCACAGGCTGGCGCCCATGCGGCTCTACACGCTCTCCAAACGCCACTTCGTCCTCGTGTTTGCCGTTTTCTTCATCTGTTTTGGGCTGACTGTCTTCGTTGGGATCGAGGGTAAGTCTTCCTTTTCATCGTCTCCCCATTTACGGCCACATTGGTTTGATGCTGCCAGCCCAGCTGTGCCCTCTTACTCCAGCCAGGCCTCAGTGTTAAGAGAGATGAGCCTTCTCCCTGAGCCCACAGGCCGAAAGGTGGCCACGCCCTGAACCTTGGCTTCTCAGGAGGTGTGGCAGGCATGCCGTCCTCAGCACTGGGGCAAAGAGCCTGGGTCAGTTTGTCAGTGCTGGAAGCTTCTTCTAAGCCAGACTGGCTTTGAACTCACTATGCAGCCCCCCCAGACATTTCTAGAGTCATTTTGTATCCTGGGGGATCCAGAGCCCACTGACTGAGGGGGAGACAGACCACTTGTAAGTCTAGGTGACTAGGACTCGGGGTGCAGGGGTTGGATGGATGGGTGACATCTCAAGCTCCAGGACTGTGTGAAGAGTACTAGGCAGCAGAAACTGTCCTAGCAGAAGAGTCACACCTGAGAGAGACAGACAGAGAGACAGAGAGAGACAGAGAGACAGAGACAGAGAGAGACACAGAGACAGAGAGACAGAGAGAGAGACAGAGAGACAGAGACAGAGAGAAACAGACAGAGAGAGACAGAGAGAGAGAGACAGAGAGACAGAGACAGAAAGAGAGACAGAGAGAGAGACAGAGAGAGACACAGAGAGAGAGACAGAGAGACAGAGAGAGAGACAGAGAGAGACAGAGAGAGACAGAGAGACAGAGACAGAGAGAGACACAGAGAGAGAGACAGAGAGAGAGACAGAGAGACAGAGACAGAGAGAGAGACAGAGAGAGAGACAGAGAGAGACAGAGAGAGAGACAGAGAGACAGAGAGACACAGAGAGAGAGACAGAGAGAGACACAGAGAGAGACAGAGAGACAGAGAGAGACAGAGAGACAGAGAGAGACAGAGAGAGAGAGACAGAGAGAGACAGACAGAGAGAGACAGAGAGAGACAGACAGAGAGAGAGTGTGTGTCTGTCTGTGTGTATCCAGGTGTTGATGTGAGCTGACTCCCTCCCTTACTCGCCACCTTGTATTTTGAGGCAGGCGTCCTGACTTGAAGGCCCCATCATGCTCTGGGGCCGTCTCTGCCCTCTGAGCCCTGAGCCTGCAGCAAGCCTTTGTACGGCCCAGCATTCACTTCTGTTCTCAAGCTTGCACCTCAAGCTTTTTTGCCCACGGAGCCATCCCCGCCCCGCCCCCAACAGTCACAAAACAGAGCCACAGAAGCTGAGTGGTCCTCACAAGATTTCAGAGGCTGGGGTCTCCTGTCTTACCTGCAACATGGGCAGCAGGAGCCAGCCCTGGTGAGAGAGGCGCTCTCCGCCCTTTCTTTTTCCTTCTGAAGTAAGAGCGCTTGTTCGCTGAGGGTAGTTTGTGATAGCCGTTCTAAGTGATGGGTGTGCTTAACGCCGAGTGTGACAGACATTAAGGCTTAGTTACATCCCAGAGGTATTTGAGCCTCAGAAAGCTAGTGTCTTAATCTCAGCTGAAGTTTAGAGTTCTGGGGGGCTAGAAGAGGCTGGGGACAGAGGGTGACCATTGGGCTGCTCCGCGCCTGGTGGCAATGAAAATGACACAGTTGTGACCATAGCAACCATAGCCAACTTCTTCTCCTTCCTGTTAAGTCACCAAGGGATTAAAGTTATACTAATCATAATACAGGGTTTGCCCATTATCTCACATTTCAAATTGCCCTTTCATATTGGTAGGGGAGACATTAATATTGCATGCAGTCTCAGTGAGTTATTAGCCAGCTTTTGTTTCCCCAAGCCACTCTGTCTCCAACAGCCCTGATTGTGCCCAGCCTTTACTGTGAAAGGAAAGATGAAAATTGATGCCCCGAGGCTGAGACAGGGGTGATGTCAGCCTCCCACCACTTTATTTCATCACTCAGATTACTGTCAGTCTTCTGGAAAAGCAAACAAGGAGAGTGTGTGTGTGTGTGTCTGTGCGTGTGTGTCTGTGTGTGTGTGTGTCTGCGTGTGTGTCTGTGCATGTGTGTGTCTGTGCATGTGTGTCTGTGCGTGTGTGTCTGTGTGTGTGTCTGTGTGTGTGTGTATGTGTGTGTGTGTGTATCTGTGCGTGTGTGTGTCTGTGCATGAGTGTGTGTCTGTGTGTGTGCGCGTCTGTGCGTGTGTGTGCATATGCACATATATGTACCCATTATATTACTATAATTAGATCCCGTTACTGTATACAATTATAATACAGTCTATATGTATAATTACAAATATAAACAATTGTATTTGTATCAAGGTGTAAATGATTTAATATAGTTATTAGATCTAAGTATGTGATATAGCTATGAGAGAGTACATACTATATAATTATATAATATGTGATATTATTTTATATCTACGTAAAATAAGGGGACTGGCCCACACAGTTCTGGAGGTTAAGGGATCCTCAGGTCTGTAGTCAGCAGTTGGGATCCAGGAGAGCAGTGCATCATCGGGGTCCAGGGGCCTGAGAAGCAAGGGGTGAGAGGTGTGAGCCCCAGTCCAAGTCTGCGTGTCAGGCAGGAGCCCAGATTCTCCTTAGTGTGTGTGTTTAGGCCTCAGCACGTTGAGGAGGCCCGCCTTCCCTGGGTAGGGCAGTCTGCTTTATTCAGTCTGCTGGCTGAAACATGAGTCTTACCCAGGAAGTCCTCACAGACAGTGGGAGGGGTGTTTAACCAAACACCCTGTGCCCCCCCCCAAGATTATCACACAAAAGCAACTGTTGTTAGCACTCTCTTCTTAATTACTTTATGTGGCAATGCTACTGTTCAGGGGAGTTTAGTGACCATTGCGTCACTGCCTTATTCTGCAAATGTGGAAACTGAGGCCCAGAGTGCCTGCTTAATGCAGAGCCCAGGTGTTGGTTCTTAAAGCTTCCCCAGAAGCCAGAGTTAAGAGTCCACTGGTGGGAGTCTTGCTGTGGAATGGCCCTCTTTCTACGTGGAGATGGCCTCACAGCATGTCCAGATGTCTCTGAGGACAGTTGTGCTGGTCAGGGTGCATGGAGTTGGATAGAGGACTAATGGCAGCAAGCTGGGGCAGCCTCAGAGTAAGCCCAGAGAATTGGCATCAAGGCTAAGAAAAGTGTCGCTGTGTAGGCCAACTCCGTATGTAGACCAGGCTGGCGGGAATTCACAGAGATCCACCTGCCTCTGCCTCCCAAGCACTGAGATTAAAGGCAAGCACCACCGTACTTGCAGGAATAAAACGTTTTAGACAAATCCAGCTATAAATTAATTTTAAAATCACTTAAGGCCAAAGCCCTGTGGATTAATCAGTAAGAATCAGGGATGCTAAGGATTCTGGGAAGATGGTAGCGTGGGAAGGAACGTTCTTCCACACCTAGACCAGCCACAGCAATAGAACCTTGCTGGTGAGCTACTCCAGGATCCTGGGGTCTGTCTGTTGGAGGTTTGTAACTTCCTGGGGTGGCAGCTGACATTATACTGTGACTGATTTTAGCCGTTAGTGCTGTGCAGGCCCTCACTCCCATGCTGGCTGTAAAGCAGACATCTAGGTTCAGATTCTGAATTGGTCTGCACGCAGCTTGAGGGCGCTAAGGGGAACAAAAGGCGTCGGTCCTCAAACTGGGGGTGTGAGCTCTGCTCCTCAGTTGCTGTAGCCATTGCTGATGCAGTTGGGGCCACCATTGTAAATCCTACCCCACACCTGTCCAGAGAAACGCAGACAAGAAAACAATCTCCAGAAGACCCGTAGTGAACACTGCCGGCTGTACTTCAGCAAGTCCACAGTAGCAACAGCCAACCAGGCAGAAAAGGAAACCTCTGAGCAGTGCGGAGGACCATGCCGAGGGCCATGACTTGCAGGGTACCGCAGTATTGTAAAGTATGCCCATCAAGAGAAAACACTTCAATATATGAAGACTCTGTCCCTGGAACCTTGTGGCGGATCTGTTAGACCAAGGATAGGAGGACGTTGTGGAGAAGCCCGAGAGCAATGCATGGTGGGAATGCTGGGAAGGGACAGAGACCAAAAGGCGATTCTGGAGCTAAGAGGGACCACAGTTGAATTGAGCACTCAACGGAAGGATAAAGCAGATCAAGACAGGCAAGGCAAAGCAGCTACAGACCTGGTTAGGATGGTGGGCACGATGAGTCTGTGGAGCAGATCGGGAAATGATGGGAATAATAAGCAGAGCCTCTGGGGACTCTGGGCCAAAAGCAAGTGGACTGAGATCCACTTTGTAGAAGTCTCAGGAGAAGAAGGAACAGGCAGGGAGAATAGCTCCCAGATTCAATGAGTGGTGAGTATACATACATATACATATACACATACACCTACACCTACACCTACACAGACATACATCCATACATACATACATACAGACATACATACATACAGACAGACAGACATACAGACATACATACATACATACATACATACATACATACATACATCATACATACATACATACATACAGACATACATACATACAGACAGACATACATACATACATACAGACATACATCATACATACATACATACATACATACAGAACATACATACATACATACATACATACATACATACATACCCAGGAAGCTTAATGAGCTCAAGGGGGCTAAACTCAGGCTCTCACACTGCAGCTGAACTACATAGGAGCCTAAACCAGATGGAACCCTGCAGAAAGAGGGACTCATTGCAGACGGAAGATGCGCAGTGAGGCTGCCATCCATTATCTAAATTGTTCAGGGCAGGAAACAGACAGATGCACTCAAAACGCTGAAGGAGTTCTCAACCAAGCATCCGCCTGGCAAAATGCTCTTCAAAAGTGTTGGGGGAGAGGTTGAGTGTGGTGGCGCATGCTGTGTTTCCAGAACTTGGATGTCCGAGACAGGAGGGTCGATCGTGTGTGAGACCCGGTCTCTCAGTGAAACTGCGGAGTGAGACGTTCCTGGGCAACTAAAGCCGAGGAAGTGGCCGTCGCTAGCCCTGCGCTACAAGTTCTGGAAGGGAGCCCGCAGGTCAAAGGTGGCTGTTGTAATTATAGAAGCTCACGCTATTCCACATCAGTGTGAAGGCCACTTTCTGATTTCCGTATACTTAGAGGCTATTTTAAAAGTGCTTAATGTAAAAGCAGCTCTTACTGTGCATTTGCGAGTGCACGCCTTGTTTCCTACATAAGAGACTAAGCCATTAACAGCATTTTATAGTTATAACAGTGATATAAAATAACAAATAAGGACTGTGGCTGCAGTTCAGTGGATGAGTATTTGACTACCTAGCATGTTCAAGGCCGTGGGTTTGCAGTTTGATCCCCAGCATGCCCCTCCCCGCAGTGTGTGTGTGTGTGTGCATGCATGTTCATGTGTGTGTGTGTGCATGCATGCATGTTCATGTGTGTGTGTGTGCATGCATGCGGGTTCATGTGTGTGTGTTCCTAAAGATCGTGTTGTCACAGTTGTCAAGTGTTTGTGTATCGTTCATATTAAACTGTTACAAACTCCAATAAGAATACAACTCGAGGGTGTAAAGAACAAAAAGCTGTGAGGCTAACAGGAAGCAAATAGAGGAAGCAGGATGGAGCCTCCTGACCAATAACTAAAAGTATGTGGATTAAATTCTCCAGTTAAAAGCAGAAGTAGGTAGAATAGATTACAACACAGCATGGGGGCTGGAGATGGCTCAGAGGTTAAGAGTGCTTGCTGCAAAGCCACACGGACCTGAGTTCAGATCCAAACGTGTACCTGCAACCCCGGTGCTGGCCGTGGGAGAGATGGAGGCAGAGGATCACGGGCGGCTTGCTGGCTTCCATCTGAGGTTCAGGGGGAGGACCCTGCTGAGAGGGCTGATGTGGGGGGATGGAGGCTGACGTGGGGGGATGGAGGCTGACGTGGGGGGATGGAGGCTGACGTGGGGGGATGGAGGCTGACGTGGGGGGATGGAGGCTGACGTGGGGGGATGGAGGACACTTCTCTGGCCTCCCCTCCTGTGTATACACACCACATACACTCCGTAGTGCTCACATATTAATACATACACAAAGATGACAGACTGTATTTCGTCTATAGAAGCCTTCTTTTCTAACCAGAGACAACAATCGGATTGAAGAGAAAGGGTGGAAGGAATATTCCACACAAATAGTATCAGAGGATTGACGCGTTCCCCTGTGATCTCTGCATAAGCAAAGGCGAGGTCATGAAAAGCTGTCTGTACACTTGTGTTCATAGGAACATATGTATCCACAGTAGTTAAAATGGTGGACCAGTTTACATATCCATTGGCAGATGAATGGATCAGGAAAATGTGACATGTGCTACAGCTGGACGTTACTCACTCTTTAAGATGACACATGGAGATGACCGTTGTGTGATAAAACCTTTCCCGGGGAGACACACACGTTTACTCACCATAGATAGGGTTCCCATGATAGACCAAAGTGTGGATACCACCAAAGCCAGACTAGGGGCTCCTTACAGGAGCAGAAATGACAGCCGCATCACCAAGGCCCACCCCCCGTATGGGTGACAGCTCACAAAAGCTGAAAACTTGGAGCTCGCCGCCCTGCACAGCGTGCAGGCAGCTCAACAGGCTGCAAGGTCCTTTCAAGTGTTTCTGGTCTGACCTCTTCCGCGCCGCTGGTCTGGCTTGTCTCAGACTCTGCAGCTGCTCTTCCCTGGGGCCTCTTCTGCCCTCAGCTTCCTTTCCTTTGCTGACTCTGGCAGAGAGGGGCCTAGTGAATCTGGCCAGTTTCAGGGACTTCCTGAAGCTTGAGTTGTTCACCTTTCTGTTTAAAGAGATGGCATGCAGGAAACTGTCACACAACCAGTGGCAGCCTGCAGCCAAGCCTCACAACTCCAAAGGAGGGGGCACCAGCTGCCATGAGCTGTCTGTCACCTGATCTCCATGCATGCACATACACACAAAGTGTAAAGTAGACGATTTAGACACATTGCAGCATGAGTCGTGAGGACCTTGTACTAAGTGAAATAAACCAGGCACAAACAGATAAATCCTGTGTGATTGTACTCACCCAAGGTAAACGGAGAGGGCTACAGGGCGGAGGGGTGGATGGGGTGGGGCGCCAAGGCGGCTAATGTGCAGATTGGGTTTTACAAGAAGAGCTACCGAGATGGATGGCCATGTCTGCACTCTACAGATGTACTTAATCCTGCTGAATTGTACTCTTAAATGTGCTTAAAATAGTAAGTTCTTGGCGTATTTTAATTGCAGTGAGGTCAGGGAAGAAAGAAATTAATAAAACATCTATTTCAAGAAAACCCTTTGTCGTGCTTATGCAGAATATTTCTAGAAGACTGGGTTAGTTGGATGAATGCATTGACTTCATTTCTTAGTGATGTTTCACAGGGCTCATACGATAGAAAGAGCACAGAGGGGAGCCCTGGGGAGGGAGGGGGCCATGGGGAGGGATGGGAGCCCTGGGGAGGGAGGGGAGCCCTGGGGACGGAGGGGAGCCCTGGGGAGGGAGGGAGCCCTGGGGAGGGAGGGTCTGTGGAGATCCCGCCTTAACATGCTTGGAAGTTGTGTCCCCAGCAGAGCACACACCTATTTCTTGTTTGGGTATTTTTCCTACTTTCATAAAATCTCTTAAAGGATGGGGGGGGGGATACACCACCACAAGAGATCATTTGTGTCTACTGTGTAAAGTCTTTCTCGAATTTAAAACAAAATCAGTAAATTAACCACGCTAATCCCTTTCCCCTTCTCTTCTTTGTTACTCTTAGGACCCAAAGTGATCCAGACTTCCGCCGCTAACTTTTCACTGAGCAATAGCAAAAAGGTAAGAAGTGTATAAGCATCGGGGAGGGGGAGGGGTTCATTATAGAGTTGGGGTCACTGAGAAGTGGCCCTGTTGGAGGGTCTGAGGGTAGATCGCCCTTGCTGTGCTCCCAACTAAAAAACTCACAGTTCTTATTTAATGGTCAGGCTCCCGTCCTCTGAAATTCCTGTTTCTAGGGACCTCAGAGTCCTCGAAGGATGGTGGTAGGAGGGAACTACAGCTCACATCCAGCTGGCGTAAGCTGTCCTCATTGCTCATGTCAGAAAATCCTGGTGCACTCACCATTTTAACAGTGACACTTAGACATCTGACCCTTCCTTTAAAAAACTTAATTTGGGTATTTGTACATGTGTGTGGAAGCCAGAGGTCAACCACAGGGTTTGATCCTCAGGAGCTGGCAACCCTTCATTTATGTATTTAGTTAGTTAGTTAGTTAGTTAGTTAGTTAGTTAGTTAGTTAGTTAGTTAGTTAGTTAATTTGCTTGTTTGTTGAGGTAAGAGTTCCTCCCTGGTCTTGGGCTGGCCAGCTAGGCTGCTGGCCAGTGAGCCCTGTGTCTGCCTCCCCAGTGTAGAGATTACAACCGTGTTGCACCCGGTCTGGCGGATGCAAGGGCAGAACTCACGTTCTCATGCTGGCAGGCTTCATAGACTTATTTGCTGTGTTCCTTCCAGCAGTAGCTGCTGTCTCTGTTGGTTGGGTTCCCCTGCGAGAGCTCATGGTAAATGAAAGTCTCCTCCCCCCTTTAAATGTACCCCGATTTATCACACCTTTATGGAGGAGTTGGAGGAGTAAACAGCAGGGTCTCTGTGTCGCTCACCGAATTTGAATTTGCCTGAATTTGCCCTTGTTTTCCCGTGCTGTGTCTTGAAGAGGCAGGTGGGCCATGCAGCTGGCCCTTCCTGTAGGAGATTGATACCTTGTGCTCTGCAAAGGGAAGCCACCCAGCTCTGTCAGGGCTCATGCGCCGAGCTGTGTGCGCAACGTGTTTTATGCATTAAGATGAGGTGTTCAGGGGTTCTGTGAACAGGGCATGTGATGACTTTTTTTTCTGCTTCAGCTAAAGCCTATTCAAATACGTTCAAACCTACTGTCTACGTACAACCAGCAGCTATGGCTGACGTGTGTGGTGGAGCTGGAACCCTCGGAAGGTATGCAGCCTGATATTTGCGGTGGCTTGTTGTGTTTGGTGCAAACTCTCATTCTAAAGAGGTGGGGAAGACGTTGCAGTATTGGGGCACATGCCCAGGGCTGACACTAGGAAAGATTGGAAGCTCCTCCGTAGTGTCCCAGTGGGAGTCAGGGCGCAGCTCTGTAGGGTGCAGGCAGCTGAGCTCAGTGTGGAGTTGGGAGAGGATTGCCCCAAGGCATGCTTTTGATCCCCAGGGATCAATTTGACATGGGGAGAGGCGGGGGCTGGGGGACTGAGAAGCCTGGGCCTGGGGCACCTTTGTTTTCAAAGACTGGCCTCTGCCTCTGCCATGAGGAGGTCGGCAGGTGGTCTCTGCTCAGCTGAGGCACTCCAGGAGAGAATTTGAAGACCATCCCTAGGCCTCAGTAAAAGAAGTGAAACAAAGCAAGTTTAGGAGGATGGTCTAAAAGAAGGACAGACACAAAAGCGTTAGTTACGGTTATTGGAATGGGGTTGTACTGTTCAGTGAAGACATCTTTATGTGGGGTTTTGTTTGTATTTTTGTTTGTTTAAATACTTGTTTGTGTGTGGGGGGATGCACACCTGTGTGCTGGTGCAGAGGCCAAAGGAGGACATCCTGTGTCTTCCTACATCACCCTCTGCCTGTTCTATTAAGCCACGACCTCTCCCTGAACCTGGGGCTCACATTTTCTCCGCTAGAAGCCAGAAATGACCCTCCCGTCTCCTCTCCACGGTGCTAGGGTTACAGGCACGTGTGGGACACCTGTTGTTCAGCTGCTCGAATCTGAATTCCAATCCTAAGCAGGAAGCTCTCTTAAATACTGAGACAACTCTCCAAGCTGTTCGCTCTCTGTCTCTCTCTCAAAACGCATTGCAATTATTTATTAGAGAGAAAGTAGGTCAGAGGGTAACTTCAGGGAGCTGATTCTCCCCTCCCACCGTGTGGGTCCTGCTATGGAACTGAGGTGGTTAGCCACGTTCAGCAGAATTCTTTACCTGCTGTACCATCTCCACAGACCTGTTCTCTTTTTTGTGATAAAAATATAATTAGACTAATTTTAGTCAGAAAATGGAGATCTGAATCTGTTCTGGTATATAAAGAATTTATGTACTTTCTTAACCATGCACCCTCACGTGAAGCGAAAGGCTGGTCAGAAATGCAGGGTTAACATAGCACAGGTCACGCAGCAATGGTGGGAGGCAGCAAAGGCTTCTTCCTTTGCCAAACGATGCAAGACTTTCAAACTTGGGGTGGGTGGTAATGTAGCCCTAGGATGCTCCTGGGCGGTGGCTCTGTGTCCGTCCGTGGGTGCCTTTGCTGCTGGGAAGTGCCCGGCGTGGCCTCACCCAACGTGGAGACTAAATTTCCTTCTCTTGTAGAAACATCTATTAAAACCAGCTTTTCCATGACTGTGAAAGTCAATGGTGTGGCTCAAGATGGAACCACAATGTACATTCATAACAAGGCTCACAATCGGACAAGGACCCTCTCGTGTGCAGGGGTGAGTGTGCCTGATGTTGATACCGTTAGCCATGTGATAACCGTAAATGCTGCCACAGACCTGCTTGTCCAGCAAACGGCCATAGCTTAGCTAGGTGATTGATGTCTTCAAAGGTGGGTCTAAAAATATTAGGTTAGCATGCAAACGATGGGTTTCCAGTGCAGTCCGTTATACTTGGCCCCCATCCACCCCCTTTGCCTTCAGCCCTGTCTTTTTTAACCTGGCTTGTTCTGCTTAGCACACTGCCCTCCAGTCGCATCCACCTTCCCATGACCCTCACGATTCCACTTTCTCTTCTGGTTACGTGAAATTCCATTCTGTATGCGTGCTGCATTTGTTTTCTCCAGCCATCCATTGATGGACATCCAGGTTGGTTGCATTTCCCAGCTTCTGTCTGTGATGTCGCAATGAGCAGATGCAGCAGTGTCTCTGTGGCGTGTTGACGTAGGTCCTGCTGGCATACCCGGGGGCTGCTCTCCCTTCCCACCGATGTTAGCAGCCGCTCTTCCTTACTCTCCCACCAGCGGGACTGCGGCTCATCCTTCCCACTCTCCTCACCAGCGTTTGTTGGGATCTGTTTTCCTAACAATGGACTCTCACCCACTGTGGCCGGGGTGGGGTGGACTCTGAAAGCACTTGTAATGTGCGTTTCCCTGGTGACCTCAGGTGTTGGCACTTTTTCAAGTTTCTTCCTTTGAGAGCTGTGTGCTCAGCTCTTTAGTCCATTTGTTGATTGCATGATTTGAGTGTTGGTGTTTAGTTTGTGTGGTTCTTTATCTGTCCTAAATAGTAACCCTTATCTGATGTGGAGTTGGCAAAGACCTCTACCCTCACCCAGCACCACCATTCTGTAGACTCTCTTCACTCTGGCCAGTGTTGCATTTGTCACACAGAAGCAATTAATTCCATGTCATCACACATACACACTCTACACACACTCACATACACACACACACACACACACACACACTCTACACACACTCACATACACACATACAAACACATGCACACACCCTCATACACACATACACACACACACACTCTACACACACTCACATACACACTCACATACACACACACATACACACACACACTCTACACACACTCACATACACACACACACTCTACACACACTCACATACACACATACAAACACATGCACACACCCTCATACACACACTCACACACACACATACACACACAGGCACACTCACACATACACAGGCACATTCACACACACACACACACACACACACACACACACACACACACACACACGGGCACACTCAGTCTGCCACAAACCCAGAGTCCATGTGACCTGGTTGCTGTTGGTAGGCGATGTGGAGGGCCAGGTCTCAGATAAACCTCTGCGTCTGTGCAGGGTCAGTCTTGGTCACGGTGGCTTTGGGTGGTTTATACTGGTATAGGATGCTCTGATCCCTCTGTAGATGGGGGACAGAGTGCCCGGGCCTTTTGGGGTCAGCAACCACATTTTAGGATCTGCTGTGGGATATAGTGTCTGTCTGGGAGATCTAGCCTAAGGACAAATTCTCACACCTTTACTCATTGATACTGTGTTCTGTTCAGAAGCTGGTAACTCAGACCCCATCCCTGTAGCAGCCAGGAACCATATGGGGACTCGACAGGTTCCCTGGCAGCAGGAGCCCTTGCAGAGGGTCAGAACAGGCCGGGTGTTGATCAGAGGCCCAGCTAGACAAGGAGTATTGGAGTGGGTTGCAAGGTTTCACACTGAGTGTGTTCTGTATGCCTCTCATTAAATCCTCACAGGAGGTCCACAGGGTAGGAACTACTACCAGATTCTACTTTATAAAAGAAGAAACAGAGGCTTCAAGAGGTCACAGCCATTGTCCAGGTTGACACAGATACTAAGTGGGAGGGACAGGATCTGAGCTGGTGCTCTTTTATCCGGAAGCCACATGCATCCTGCCGAGTTACTAACCATAAGAATACTGCCGATTTCTCCCGGCAAGAAGACATTCGAGCAGGGAAGGGCTCCTGCACAGTGGCTAGTTTCCTTCTGGTTCCTTTCTGCTGACTCTAAGGGTTCAGAGCCCCAGCCTGAGGGTGCTAAGCTGTAGAAGAGTGAGCTGTGCTGGGGTGGGGGGCTCTTTCCAGCCCCCACCTCACCGCGGCAACCACAGCCATACCCATCACAGACAGGATGGCATCCAGGGAGCTAACTGACCCCTCACCCTGTGTCCCTCTTCCCACCTAAGCAAGCAGCCAGCCTGAGCCAATTCCTGGAGTTTATTCTTGTCTGTGGGGGATTAAGCCCTTCCGGCCTGTTCCAGGAAAGTCACCAGGGTCAAGGTCCTATGTGTCCTTACCATCCTGTGTGCAGGAGGCATTCAGTCAGTCCTGCCGGATAACGAGGATCATATGTTAATGTCACAGGAGCCTCTTCCCAACCCGAATGAGCACGCTCTCCCTCAGTCACCAGAATGGAACAAAGCTGTTCAACGTGACTGGTCATCCTGGCTGGCGTGTCTGAGGCTTTTCCCAGCACACAGGACTTTCAGTTCTTGGCTTCAAGGAGAGCAGGCTGTCTAGGGGCTGGGTTATATCGCTGCACCCAGAATGTGCCCATCACAGCTGTCTTCAGGGTGGACCTCCAGTGCACCGTCCTTCTCGTGTGGGAAACCCTGCACAGTTTACACTGATCATGATTTGAGACATCTCCCCTGTGTCCTTAGGTACTCTTATTGCTGCAGGGAAATTGTCCTATACAAGACAACAAGGAATCTTTCTGTTACTTGGATATTTGCTACCCTCTTACCTTTTTTAAATCTGTTTGTATGAAGTGCGTGTATGTGCATGTTTGCACGTTTGTGCACATGCGTGTAGAGGTCAGATATCAATGGTGGGTGTCTCCCTCAATCATCCTGCACCTTACGTATTAAGTTAGGTCCTTCACTTGAGCCCAGACCTCACTGTAGGCAGTCTGCTTGAGGGATCCTGTCTCCTCCAGAGTGCTGGGACCAGGGAGGCAAGGACGGGGACTCTGGTCCTCGTGCTTGCTTGGCAAGCAATTTCTCACCGAGCCACCTCCCCCCAGCCTTTGTTTCTAATTTGATATCAAACAAACCAACACCACTGGCACCCTGAGGTGATGAAGAACCTTTGGTCTCTTTGCTAGCTGCTTCATAATCAGACAACATGGCTTGACCATGGCTTCACTATGGTATCTGTGACAGTATGAGCTGAGCTATACTCCAGGTAAGAATGCCTCTGCCAGAGAGAGAGAGACAGAGAGAGAGAGAGAGAGAGAGAGAGAGAGAGAGAGAGAGAGAGAGAGAGAGATGGCCGGGCCGTGGTGGTGCATGCAGGCGGGTCTATATGAGTTCTAGGCCAGCCTGGTCTACAGAGTGAGTGCCAGGACAGGCTCCAAAGCCACACAGAGAAACCCCATCTAGAAAAACAAAACAAAACAACTAGCAACAAAATGCCTCTGCCTGCAGAGACAGCTCTTTCAGAGACCCAAGTTCGCTTCCCAGTACCCACATAGGTGGCCCACAGCCTCCTACAACTCAAGGCTCTGATGCCCTCTTCTGGCGTTTTTGGGCATGTGCACATTAATGTACACACACACACACACACACACACACACACACACATGAAAATTGCAAAGGATTCTTTTACTTGTAAGGAATGTCTCTAACAGCTGGGCAGTGGTGATGCACACATTTAATCCCAGCACTCAGGAGGCAGAGTCAGGCAGATCTGTGTGAGTTAGGGGCTAGCCTGATCTATAGAGCATGTTCCTGAGTAGCCAGGGCTACACAGAGAAACCTTATTTCAAAAAAAAAAAAAAAAAAAAAAGAGGGAAGGACGGACAGACGGACAAGTCTCTTTCTCACAGCTCACAGAAGGTATACTGGAGTACTACTGACCTTGAATCTGCCCACTCCCAGTGCTCCTGAGTCCTTAGCTGGCTGGCTGTGGAGGGATTTCCTGCAAGCTACAGGTTGCTTGTGTGTGCAGGCTCCCCTGAGCTTTTCTTGCTGTCCCTGAGAGTGAACAGTGCTCATGGCAGCCAGCCCATCCTGTTGTCCTTGCTCTCTTAAGGCCTCTTACATAAGCCCCGCCCGCAGACACTGGGCACTTGGTATGTTTGACCAGTGTGCTTCTGACTGTTGTGTTGGAAGCCACAATGGAAGTTACAGGCCATGGCTGCACTGCCATGGCAGGGGTGTGTGCATGGGGGGGGGGTGACTGCCTGGATGTTGGCAGGCCCCGTGGCAGGGTGGTCCCACTGGGGGAGAGTTTGCCCTGTAGTGGGGCCCCGAGTCCTCATCCCGAAGGATTAGGGAGTGAGGCTCCGTAGCCTGGGAAGTATCCACATCTACCATCCACATGATCCTTGTCATGCTTGTAGCCTTTGCCTTTGTAGTGGGGACAGGGATGAGGGAAGGAGATCCGTGTAGGAAATAGCAGGCTGAAATCGAGGAGAGAAAATTACGTTACTCACAAACCGCGCGTGGTCACAGCCTTGAAGGGTGGGCGCAGGCCAGGCAGGCTGTGAGGCGGGCTCTGCTGGCCGAGCGTACAGTTCCCTGTGCGTGGTGCGCGTACAGAGGAGGCAGGCTGTGCGATACCTTGGCTTTCCGTCATCTGCATCAGGATGATCCCGATCACTGCTAGTCAGGAAATGCCCACTGTGTACCTGCTCTCCAGGAACCATCCTCGGCTGGCATCTGCCTTTCTCTGAGCGTTTGGCGAGTTTCTAGATGACGCCTTCTGCTCGGCTGTTGGAACCAGTCACTTGGGGTTTGTGGGTGGAAGGGTCCTTTCCACTTGCCTTCGAGACGTGAACCTCCTCTCTTTCAGAAATGTGCAGAAATCATCGTGGCTCACCTTGGGTACCTGAATTACACACAGTACACAGTGACTGTGGGATTTGAACACCTGAACCAGCCCATCAAGGAGATGAACTTCACGGTGAGCACACAGACAGCTGCACACCTCTGTCTCCCTCGTCAGGTGGTTGGGTATACCAGTGCCTCATATGGTTTCTTTTGGAAAACCTGGGTTTTTTTTTTAGTCTGTGGAACCAAGAATAGCTTAAATAGCACAGAAACCGGAGACGCCAAGGCCCACTCAGGCAGCACAGCCCACGTGACTATTGGGGTTGCAGATTCATACTTGAATTTTCTCCTTAAGTATTTTAGGAAATACTTCTCGCTCCTACATGTTTCACACGTCTGCTTTCCTTTCATGCAAAGATTGGCAAGGCTGACTTTTGATAGGAAGTTTAAAATTCCAGTGTCCTTATAATGATTATAGAATAATTTATCTGACAGATTCACTACTTAAAACCATTTCCAGAAGTTCTCAGCATTTAAGATTTTTTTTTTTTTAATCTGTTATTTTTGTTTGTTTTCTGTTTTGTTTTTCGAGACAGGGTTTCTCTGTGTAGCCCTGGTTGCTCTGGATTTAGCTCTGTAGACCAGGCTGGCCTCGAACTCACAGAGATCCGCCTGACTCTGCCTCCCGAGTGCTGGGATCAAAGGCGTGCGCCACCACTACACAGCCTTTTTATCTGCTCTTTAATTTTGACATAAAATTTGTTAAAATTGTGCAACATTGTGAGAAAACAGAAGGGAAAAGCATTTTAAATTCCTCAGTGATGGTCACTGAAAGTTGGGTGTGTCTCCCTGTGCCCTCACCGTGGGATACTGTTTCTATAGGTGTTTTCCCTTCGGGTGGAGATCTGACTCTTGGCGTCTTGCACACACACAGCTTACACAGACCCCAGTCCCGCCCCGCCCCGCCCACCCTCGCCCTACACACACCAACATACACTCTGTTTCCTCTTGCAGTGGAAGACATACAACCCTGCATTTTCCCAGCTGGAGATCTGGTTCCGCTTCGTGTTTGTGGTTCTCACGTTCATCGTCACTGTGAGTGTCATTTGCAGGGGCGGGGTTGGGGGGCGGGGTGGGTGGGGCTCTGGCCCAGTCACTGGGGATGAGGCTAGTCTGTGACGTTCTAATCAGTACAGAGCAAGCCATGGAAACAGGGACAGAAACTGGCGGCAGAGTGTGTGTTCAGTGGCTGATGGGTGCCAGCTGCTGTACACCCTCGTGCTGACAGGGAGAGGGGCATGAGATCCGCAGCGTGCCAGGGTGGCCTCTCTACTGGCATCTAAGCACCCTTGGCGTATTGTAGAGCCCAATGGAGGGCGCAGGCCCTTGAATCAGATGCCTTAGGGTGGCTGTGCCGTGCCTGGGCCGTGGAGAATGAGGTGAACCCCTGGCCCGTTCATGGTTGGGCTCTCAGAAATCCTCTTTTTTTTTTTGAGGGCTACCTGTTCTCAAATGGAGAAGGTACCTGAATGTCAACAGATAACCTGTGCTGGGAAAAAAACAGCCCCCATCCAGGAAATTTCAGGGGCTGGGAAAACTACTAGTTAATATTAGGTGATGGGAGAAAGTGACCTCTGTGTCTCGTGTTGTACCGTGTTTGAGAGCCATTTAAAGACACTTCCCCCAAGGGCTCCACACGCAGCGGAGGAGTTTGGAAACATGCTCAGCCTCTGACTGTGGCGTGGCTTTGCCTGTTGCCTTTCCCCTGGAGTCCTGACACCATCCTTAGTACCTGGCGCCATCCGTCAGCTGTGCTGCTGGGTAGGCAGCTGACCCGGTGGCATCTACAGACGTGCTTGTGCTCTGGGGAGTCCGTTTGGGAACAGGCGGACCACAGCACCCAAGTAGAAAAGCGAGGCACGGGCGTGTCTTCTGTGTGCGGGCAATTCCTGGCCCCGTGGACGCAGTCTGTGTCCCCGTGCAGCAATCACACTTCTCTGTGCTGGCCGTAATGGATAGTGGTGGGACCCCAGCAGTCACGTTAACCAACCCCATCTAGCAAGGCCTCATGATGGAGTGACAATGACCCTGCGGGGACGGGGCCCAGCCGACAGTCACGGGGCGTCTGCTTTGCAGTGCCTGTTTGGACATTCCCTGCACAAGTTCTCCATGAGAGACTGGGGCATCGAGCAGAAGTGGATGTCCGCCCTCCTGCTACTGCTGCTGCTCTACAACGGTGGGTGCCGTGTTCACCTCACAGCTTCCCCGCTTCCCGGGCGCCATGTCCCACATCCATGGCAGATGCTTCGGCCTCGAGCAGACCCTATTGCCTGGGTAGTGGGAGCTTAGACAAGCCGCAGACGCAGACGCGGCAGTCCTGGGGTTTGGCTCGGGTGCCCAGCTGGGCTGTGCGTGAGCAGCTGTCTCTTCCTCTGCCCCCATCCCAGAGAGCATCTGCTTCCTGAGCTGGGCTCTGAAGTTCTCAGGGTGTGGGAGGAGCTGACGCGGGCAGATGGCGCTCTCTGTCACGGTCACTGCGTTCAATCTGCTCAGTGGCTTTCGACATTCAGAAAGCCAACTCCCCTTTGGTTTGACCCCGCCCTTCGGCTCTGACCAGGAGCAAACGCCACAGCGAGCTATGAGCTTGAAAGCGGCTGGGGGTTGTGCTGGCTGCCAGCCAGCTATGTGTTTGCCCACGTCTCCTGCCTTCCAGACCCCTTCTTCCCACTCTCCTTCCTGGTGAACAGTTGGGTCCCGGGGATGCTGGATGACTTCTTACAGTCTCTGTTCCTGTGTGCCCTGCTGCTCTTCTGGCTGTGCGTGTACCACGGGATACGGGTCCAGGTAAGTAGACAGACAGACCGTCTCCTGATGCTGGACGTCCTCCATATGAGTGGTACCCTGAGACCTCCCCATGCCATGTAGGAGTACTTGGGGTCTAATATGCTCTGTTGGGGTTAGTCATTATTTGGTGTATTTCTTACTTTTCTCCTACTTTTTTTTTTTTTTTTTTGAGGGAGAAAGAAAGTGCTTAACTTTCTACTTGCCTAAATTTTTCATCGTTGGACTGTTGTGGCTGGCTTCTGTTACACTGGGAATATGGCAGACGTGAGTATTGCTGCTGGGTGGGAAGTGTTGATAGCAGTGGGCAGGCAGGACCTGCGTGCCCTGTGATGTCATCCACACTGCAGTATCTCCCCTGGCTCACGTGTGGTCAGACAACAGGACCCAAGCAACTGGGCCTGGCCTGTGCGGCCTGCCTGCCTACGTCAAAAGGTTTCCTGGTATGAGATGGAAAGTGAGGAAGCCCGTGTCATTGTACGCTTCTTTATTGAGAAAGTGTTTGGTTTGCTGGGACAGCACTCAGGACCTCCCAGCAGAGGCATCGGACCCCCCTCCTGCGTCTTCAGGCTTTCCTACCTTGCACAGCTTTAAGCTTGATCCTGTTAGATTCACTCGACCCTGGTTAGACTTGTTCCCCTTTGTGAAACAGCTCTGCTGCAGGAGCTGCATGTCACTGCCCAACCCCCCAGAGACACTGCTCGGTGCCTGACCTAGTGTGGCTTTTGTGACTTCTCGTGCCTCAGGCCACAGTGGGGCTGACAAGACTTCACACCATCCAAGTGACTCCTACCCTGCCAGCCCAGCTCCCAATGCCACTTCTGAAACTGAAGTTCATGCAAGCTTGTATTGCTTTTATATCCCCCTCCCGCCCCGCTCCCCCCTTCCGCCCCGCCCCCCGCCCTTACGGATCTCACATGCCCAAGTGTGCTGTTGAAATGACTCCTGGGGCGGGAGAGATGGCTGGGCACTTGTGTGTTGCCCTTCCAGAGGGGACCCAGGCTCGCTCCCAGCACCCATGTCAGCTGGCTCACAGCCACCCATAACCTCCACCTCTGGCCTCCCCAGGCACCGCACGTATGTGCTCACATCATCCCCCCCACATGCGTGCACGCAATTGCAAAAGCAAGTCTTTCGTTGAGGATAGCTCTTTAACCGTGTAAGGGGTATCTCTAAGAAACAAATCCCGCGCCTTCACCCTACCCATGAGCATGTACCACTGCGCCTGGCTTAGTGCTCGGTACTTTCCCAGTGTAAAATACAGAGCTGCTATTTAAAATTCCTCCAGTGGTGGGAGCAGCTACTGTACGTTTACAGGCAAAAAGAAGAAGAAAACCCTGATTCAGGAAAGTGTGAAACACAGAGTAAGCTTTCTTATTACTCTGTATGTTTAACGTCCTCCTTTTAGATTTAATGAACTGCATGACCCCATGTACCAGTATCGTGTTGACACAGGAAACTTCCAGGTAAGCACTGTCCGTGCAGCCCCACATTCATTAACCCTCTTTATGAGGCGGCTGGCATGAGGACCTCAGCCGGAGAGAGTGCTGACCGGGAGAGAGACTGCCCCAGAGGATTCTGGGATGAGGGGGCCTGGGGCCGGGCACCCTGGAAGGAGCTTAGCTCAGAGAGTCCATATTGGGTGGGGAGGTGGGGCTTCAAACCAGCTACAGGCTGGGCAAGAGCTTCAAGGGGTGTTCTGGGTGGAGGGTGGGCCCAGGAAGGAGTGGCTAGGACTATTGGGAGTCCTCACAGATTAGAGGACTCGTGGTGATGGACCAGTCTGATATTGCACTTGTCTGACCTGGATCGTCACTTCTGGCAAACTGAGGCAGAGTCTGGAGCCACACAGCAAGGGTATGCAACCTAGGCCATTGCAGGGCTGAGCCAGGGGCTGAGCCCCCTCTGTTTCTTCATCTATAAAATGGGTCAGTAGTGGCATCTCCCACATCATCCAAGGAATGCAGAACTCTTAGCCAAATGTCACAGAGAAGGCTCCTGTCCTGAATTGTTGGCGAGGCCTTCCCTTCCCAGCCAGGCTGTCTGGAATGGAGCTGTGAGGGCTCAAGAACAGAGAGCAGTCTACATCCTTCACTGAAGAACACAGCAGGGACCAAAGGCTGCTAGTGTGCTGGGAGCAGCTGTCCTGCCCCTCCCGCTCTGTGACAACATGAACCAGACTGAAGGTCCTTGCACAGCAGAAGAAAATTCTGGCCCCTGACCTGCAGCCCCACCCTCGAGGCTGTAGCCTGAGAGAGGGACCTGCTTCAGGGAGCTCAGGAATGGCGGCAAGCTCCTACTCAGATGAGCCTCATGGGCAAGAAGGCTCGCTGAGGACCGCACATGATGCCTCTGATCAGAGCCGCTGACCTTAGGTCCTAGAACCTTCCGTCCAGCCTCTCCTTTCTCAGCAACACCAGGCCTTGCATGAGGACCAGCTGGGTCCAGCCCTATGTCCTGTCAGCATAACCTTTGTCCTCAGTAGCACAGGGACCAGGCCCCACCCCAGGCAAGGGCATCAGTGGCTGCCACCAATTGCCCAGCATCCTCTGACCTCGGGTTCTAGACAAAGCACTGGTGTGTGAGTTGGAGTGACAATGGCATGAGATGCTTGTGCTAGGGGGAGCCCTTCCTGGTGCTGTGGCAATGGGGTGACCCGCGGCCCCGGGCCCCTGTAATCACTGGCCTTCCACCCCTGGGGTGCCGTCTCACCCTCTCCTATCCTTATTACAGGGCATGAAGGCCTTCTTCATGGTGGTGGTCGCCCTGTACGTCCTGTACCTCCTGTTCTTGATAGTGCGTGCATGCTCTGAGCTCCGACACATGCCGTATGTGGGTGAGTGCCACTCTGGGAAGCCTGGAGCAGCAGGGGCCACACCCCCAGAAGCCATCAGGGAGGATCTGCAGTTTGGAGAGAAGCCTTTAAAGTAGAAGTAGTGGTCCATGATGCCACGGGGCTGTGAGAACCGCCAGGGACCTATAAATAGCACTGTCCTTAACCAGAGCAAGCCACAAGATTCAGGGCCCCGCAGTGTAAGGTGGGCCCTTCCCCAGCCACCGTCGGTCAGGCATAGCGCATGCGAGGGTGAGAGCGGCTTTGCTGATCAGGGTGGAGCGTGTTAACGGGAGCATCTCCTCCTTTTTCAGACCTCAGGCTGAAGTTTTTAACTGCATTGACCTTTGTAGTGCTTGTTATTAGGTAAGACAACTGTGTGGGGGGGAGGGTGTACATGTGTGTGCATGTGTTTTTGGGTGTGCATATATGTGTACATTAGGCTATGCTTGGTTGTGCATGCCTGTGTGTCTGGATGTGCATGTCTGTGTCTGGGTGTGCACACACATGTGTCTGGGTATACACACACGCCTGTGTGTCTGGGTGTGCATACCTGTGTGTCTGGGTATACACACACGACTGTGTGTCTGGGTGTGAACGCCTGTGTGTCTGGGTATACACACACGCCTGTGTGTCTGGGTGTGCACGCCTGTGTGTCTGGGTGTGCACGCCTGTGTGTCTGAGTGTGCACACACGTGTGTGTCTGCTGTCTGCCACTTTCATTTTCCACATTGCTGTTTTTTACATTAACTAATTCACTGATGTGCTGTGTGTGTTGGGGTGTGCACATGTGTGTGGAGGCCAGAGGAAAAGATGTAGGAGTCGGTTTTCTGCTGTTCCCACCCCACCCCTTGTGTGGTCCATGGATGAAACTCAGGTTGTCAGGCGTGGCCTCGGGTGTCTTAATTTTTTAGAGACGGGAACATCACTGGGCCCCGAGCTCACTGATTGGTTAGGCTGGCTGTCCAACCATCTCTACACTCCTCTAGCCCACTTCCCAAGTGCTCGCAGATGCTGTCCACCACCACCAGCTTTCACCTGGTGTCGGAGATCTGAACTCAGGTCCTCGTGCTGGTGTGACAGGCCAGGAGCCTCTCCCAGCCCCCAGGACTTCATTTCTTGATTACATTAGTGCTGCATTTCCATCCTGTTGTCTCTGTGTGCAGTTACCTCAGGGTATTCGTGGCCACACACGTCCACAAAGTCAGAGGCTGTGGTGGCGCACACCTTTAATCCCAGCATGTGGGAGGCGGAGGCAGGTGGATCTCTGAGTTCGAGGCCAGCCTGGTCTGCAGATCGAACTCCAGGACAGCCAGAACTACATAGAGGAACCTTGCCTTGAAAAGCCAAAACAAACCAAAAGTTATATAATGGCCTGGGTGACAAAAGTTCCACCATGAATGTCGTGGCTGGTGAAGCCATCTACCCCATGGCTGTTCCCTCCTCAGTCCGAACCCTGACAAACACACGCAGTCCCCACACCAGGGCAGTACACGGTTGAGGGTATACCTGGGGGGTGTCTGGGCCTCCAGACCCTTTGGTATTGAGGACAGGCCTGGGCAAGAGCAGACAGCAGGCATCAAGGAGAAGCCACTGTCTGGGCAGGTAGCGGCCATCCACAAAGCCTCCCCCAGGCAGCTGTTCCTCTGAGAAAGTCCCAGGAGATTGTTAAAGCCACAGGGCCGGTGCCCGTTCTGCTCTTTCGGTGTCTGGACAGCACGTAGTGGATGTGTGAGTGTGGGAGTCACATAGGTATGTGTATCGGGGTTTCCTGTTAGTGGGGTAAGCACGTCTGTGTTTTACACTGTTTCCCTTCTTTTCCAGCATCGTCATCCTCTATCTAAGGTTTGGGGCACAAGTGTTGCAAGACAACTTTGTAGCGGAACTCTCGGCTCACTACCAGAACTATATCCTTGACCGGGGACCCAGGCCTTCGGGCTGCCCTCCTGCGTTTGTGGTTAACACCTTAGCTTTGGACATTTGCCAGGGGTGGATCAGCCCCTTCTGACCTGTGCTCAGCAGGCCTCAGGCAGGCCTTGCCCTCTCTCTTGGCTCCCTGTTGGCCCTGGGAAGGGTGGGTTTCATCCATCCTCTTTGTTAGGCAGGAAGCTCCCACACAGCAGGGCTGAGTCAGTGCCCAAGGTTAGACCCTGTGTGCACAGCCTGGCTCCAAACTGATGAGCACACTGGGCCGACCCCAGGGCCTGGCCGCTCTCTTCTGCGGGGAGAGGGGGGGAGGGTCAGCCCTGAGCTGCTGGCTCCCTCTAGCAGAGAGAGGGAGCTGCCCTGAGGACTGCAGGCCTGTGTGCCACTGGCATCTTCCAAGCATGACTCAGGTCATCCAGACGCCAGCATCACGGTGGTGACAGTGCTGACAGAAGGCCGGCAGCTTCGAGCCCCGCTGTGCCCACATCCAGGCCGTGTCCTGTTCCTCCTGGCTTCCCTGCCTGTGGTCGGGAGAATGGACTATGTGTGTTTTAGGATTAGTGACGGCTTTTTTTCAGTTGTCACTAAGCTCTACCCTGACTTCTTAGGTACTTGAGGGTCTGCAGTCTGGAGGAGGTGGGGGAACTCTGAGCTTCGGTTCTGCAGGTCCTTATGTCAGTAGACCTCAGTCCCCTTCCTGTTCTCTGGGAGTTGTGACATCTGGCCACGAGCTTGATGAGCTTGGGGGGGTGCCCCCCCCAAAAAAAAACCAAAAAAGCTGGTCTATGGCGAGTCCTGAGAAGGGCCTCTGGGGATGGAAGGAGGCAGAGGCTTGTGTCCAAATCCCCGCTTCTCCCTTGACCAGCACCACCAGCAGAATTCCTGTCTTTCTACGGCCTGCTGAACTTTTACCTGTACACGCTGGCCTTCGTGTACTCCCCATCCAAGAATGCTCTGTATGGTGAGCCACCTCGGGGTCGGGTGCTGTCCACGTAGCTGAAACACAAGTTTCCACCGGCTCATGTTGTCCCTGGGTACAGGGTGGGTCCTATGAGAGAGAAGGCAGGCGAATGGTAGCCTGAAGCTGAACACAGAGCACAGCAATGCTGTACCTGTGACGTCACAGTCTCACAGCTGAACACAGGACACAGCAGTGCTGTACCTATGATGTCATATTCTCACAGCACACCGCTGCCGAGTTTGTTTGAGACCTGGATCTAGCTCCTTCAGACTTCTACCTGGCTAATAACAAAAAAAAAAAAAAAAAAATGCACTCATTAGAAAGGTGTTTGTTGATTTTTTTTTTTTTTTTCAGAGTCCCAGCTAAAAGATAACCCTGCATTTTCCATGCTGAACGACTCTGACGATGATGTGATTTACGGGTAAGTCACTGTCACCATGTGCCTTCCAGCCTGGCTCTGTCTGCTTGCTGAGATGATAGTATCTGAGTTTTCCTGTCTCCATGGCATTGCATTGTTGGTTGGCTGGGAGTGTCGGGGGTTTAGCGGCTTTGTTTTGTGTGTTTCACGTGGATTTAGCGGCATTTCATTTTGTGGGTTGCCTGCAGTGTGTGGCACCTACAGAATAGGTCTGTCTGAATCAATGGGTGCAGGGAGTCAAGTTGGGGAGAGTGGACAGTGTCGGGTGTCTAGAGCCTAAGAGAGGCTGCGAGAGGGGTTCATTCAGTAGAGAAGGGAGGGCTACCGGGGGGGGGGGAGGCTGGAGAAGTAGCTGAGTAAGCACCTGCTGTGTAAGTGTAGGACCCAAGTTCAGATCCCAAGGACCCATGCAAAATGCCAGCTTCTGAGCTGGGCGTGGTGGTGCACATCCTCAGTCCTAGCACTCAGGAGACAGGCAGATCTTTGAGTTCAAAGCCAGCCAAGGCTACATAGTGAGACCCTGTCTCACAAAACGAAACACAACACAAACAAAAGCCAGACCCGGTGGGGTTGGGGACAGGAGGCTTTCTGGGGCTCAGCAAGCAGACACTCTAGCTTAACCAGTGAGCTACCAGCTCCGGAAGAGATCCCGTCTCAATAAAGGAAGAGACACCTGATGTTGCCCTCTGGCCTCACACACGTGTACAGCCTGAGTGGCAGAGTGTCAAAGGTCTCTCTCCTAACAGGAGTGACTATGAGGAAATGCCCCTGCAGAACGGCCAGGCCATTCGGGCCAAGTACAAGGAGGAGTCGGACAGTGACTGAGCCCGGCAGCAGATGGGCAGCAGGGGGCCGGAGGCCGGCCTTAGTGATGTGTCCTGGGCCTTTCTCCTGTAAGCAGAAGTTTCCTGTTCCTTATTTGTTTACATATTTTTAAAAGAAAAACCAAATGGATTGAAATGTTGGTTGGAGTTTGTGGCCAGGGCCGCTCCTCTGTTGATGAAGAGGCTGGCCGACAGAATCCAAAGGCAAATCCTTTCACAGAGATACCGGATGAGAAGGAGCCTGTGTGTGATGAGAAGGAGACATTACCCAGTTAATAAAAAGAATTATGTACTTTGTTCTTCTTACAAAGCAATTTGCTAGCTCTGAGTCTGTGGGAGGACTGATGACCGAGGTCCCAGAATGGCAGCCTGCCCTCCATGTCACCTTCCCTGAGTGCTCTGTCCTCAAAGGAAGCTGGGCTTCCCCTGCCTCAGTGGGTAGTCTGCCGCCGTCTCCACCGACACATGGAGTGGTCGCTGCGCTGTCTCCCAAACATCTGGAAAGATGGCCTGGATTGCATTTGGCGAGCCTTGTACAGTGGAACTTTCAGGAATGGTGGGTGGCGAGCTTGCCGTCTGTCACTGCCCCTGAGCAGAAGTGATAATACCACAGTTGAGTCAGGGTATCTGTGTGTCTGTCTGTTTGTGTGTGTGTCTCAGACAGGAGAAAGCTAAGGTGTTTACAAGCCGGTAGCCCCGTGGGCAAGATCTTGTGCCATGGTGCTTCTGAAGGGTCTGTGTGCAGAGGCCCGCATATGTGACAGGACTGGGTGGAAAGTGGGTGTCCCTTCCTGTTCCAGATTCCTGCAACTCCACTGAAGATGAGGCCCCAAAGAGCTCTGGTTTGGTTTTTTTGTTGTTTTGTTATTGTTGTTTTTAGTGAAAGCTACATGAAATATTACTATATTAGAAATTCCTTATTGCCAAAAAGATTCCCAGTTTACCATTTGGCACTAAAATGGAGAGAACGTTAAACATTTGAATGGCTATGGCGACAGCTTCAGATGAAGGAACTTACTTAGAGGTCGCTGTCCTTGGACTGTTGCCCTGTGGAAAATGGATGTCAGCTGCACTAGTGAAGTCCAGCATTGGAAGTCCCGAGTGCCACTGCCTTCCATCACATTTATGGAGTCTCCCCACACATAACAGCCTCGTGAACACTGGGTAATGGTAGCCATACTGTCCGCCTCTGCCCTGGTAAATCCAGAGGCCCAAGAACACGGTGTTTCCTTCATCTATGCACCAACTCAGATTTCTGCTCTGAGCTGCAGGTTAGTTACCAAGGTGGGCCAAGACCCCAGGGATGCCTGGAGACTCTTCCTTCCTCCTGCCTGTCTTCTCAAACCTCTGTGAACCTTAACGATGGATTCCATGTGCACCGTTTTAAAAAACTGTACACATGAACATTTGAATGAAAACTACAGTTGCAAAGGTAACACGTTTACATGATTTTTACACTTGCAGTACTGCGATCACTCGGATTCTATGTTCTCAGAGATACTGGAAGGTTCTTTGTTACCAACACATACAACTTCTAATGGACCACTGCAGCTACCACTTATGGACACGGACTTGTGCTATTCCAATATATGATAGTTCACTTGTTTTAATCATTATAAAGATCCTCTGTGACTTAGAACGGTATTTATCATTCAGTGTGAGATATTTTAAGCATTTATATACAGACTTGAGGACTTTTAAAACTGTCCTACGTGTAATTATAAACCGATCCTCCTGTCTGTGAAACTAAATCCAGAAATATTTTTTTGTTGTTGTTGGAAATAGGAATTATCAAGAAGCACTTAAGGGGAAGTAATCATGGAATTGTTTCACATTTTCTTCCCTAGTGTCATATACATCATGGATTATAAGCTGTGTGAACTCTGCTTACAGATCTAGAGGCTTCGGTGGGTAGACTGAGGCTGTAGGTATTAGGTTCAAACACTAAACTCTGCCAGAAACTTTTGATAGTAATGAGAAGATTGTTTCGCTCTAAGGGAATTAAAGTTTTATAAACGTAAGTTACAAATTCAAAGGGCTAACAAGTTCTTTCAGGGTAATGGTTTGAACCTGTCCTTGGGTATTTTTGATATTGGTCCAATCTAGGGGAACCTGGAAAATAAAGGGTTGTCTCTTGGCTTCCCCTGAGAGAACTTCATTATCCCTGTGGATAGTGAGTCTGCTTGATTTATTGACAAATCATTGTAGCAGTGTCACAGTGCCTTCAAGCCCCATTTGTATGGCCAGAGAGGGGATATGTAAGATACACTTGAGGCTCGAAAGGCAGTCTCTGTACAGTTCCAGATTGCAGTGAGTTTAGATGTGCGAAGCCAACCACAGACAGAGTTTACAAAACACTGTGAGTGGAGAGTTAAAAAGGGCCTTCTCTGTGCGTGCTCCTTGAGAAACAGCCAACACCTGGTCTGTGTTTGTGTATGTGAGGGATTAGAAATCCGTTGCCTTAGTGGTTAGATTTCCTTTGGGCAGGGGAAATACAACTATTTTTCAGGCTAGAGGGAAACCGATTTAGTCTGACACTTTGCTGAAGTTTATGTTGGTGTTTTGGGTGCTTCGAGGTGTGATACCCTTCACGACACACCCTGTGACACGGAACAGGTATAATTCTGTGGCACAGAGGCCTTTCTGCTACTGAAAACTGACTTTTTTTTTTTTTTTTTTTTTTTTTTTTTACAAATGTCTGTAAATATTTGTTAAGTAAAAACACTGGGCTCTAAATCCAGAAGGAACACTGGAACTGTGGCTTAGGTCTGGGCCATGTGTGGAGCAGTGTCACCTGGGCAGATAGTCAACGAGCAAATAAATGCTTATTTATGGAAAACTCGGGAAGACTCATTTTTGGGGAACGGCTTTAGTGTCAGAGCTTTGGTTGCTGTGACAAAGACCTGATGAACAACCCAAAGGATGGCTACTTCATACTTCAGCTCATGGGTCCGTGGTTCGCTCACACCACTGTGGGCCAGTGATGAGGAAGAATACGGTGCCTGGTGCTGTAACCCGCTTCCTCATCGGACCCAGCACCTCCCCAAATACACTGCCAGCTGAGGGCCAAACATTTGACATAGGCGCCTGTAAGGGACATTTCACGTACAAACTGTAAGTGCTCCATTCTGACAAGACCCCTTGTGTTACTTGCTTTTTACATGAATACTTTACAAAGAGGATCCTTCAGGCACTGGGGCACAGCTCAGTGGCTAGAGTGCTTATGAATTTGGTTTTGCAGTGCCCACATAGCAGTGGGCACAGGACAGGTGGCTCCTGGGCTTTGGCGGCCATCCAAGGTGGCTGAAACAGTGAGCTCCATTCAGTGAGAGACCCTGTCTCAGAAAATAAGCTGGAGTTAGACAAGCATAGAAGACACCTTGGTGAGTGCACGCCTACACAGACTCGTGCACACAGGCGCCAAGCAAGTGGCGATGGCAATCTGAGTGTGTAATGTGGCCCACAAGGTGAGCCCCAAAGCGGTCAACAGACAGCCTGGTCCTTGGGGTCCCTTCTCACTAGGGTTTGTTACTCGGAATTTATTAAACTGCAAGCCCTTTGCGATACCCAAGGAACTACTTTCGTCTGAACACAGTAATTCTGAAAGCATCTTATAAACTCCAAAATACTGAACATGTGGCTGCTGGTGAAAACTCACGAACAAGGATTAAAGGCTGTAGTGTAACAGCACTGGGCCAAGCATGCAGGAGGTGGAGCTCGCTGGCTTGTCCAGCTTCTACCCTTTCGATTCTGGAAAACAGGAACTAGGCATGAAGGACTGCCACGGGGCTGGGCTCATGCTCCCACAGGTAAAAGCAACACAGTTCTAGAGGACCAAGGCAGAGCTGCATCTTTCCCCCCCTCTACGAAGTCATTTCCTGGGGAAAGAATCCAAGGAGATTTTTCTCCTTTGCTGTTTTTTCTTCCTGGTTTGTGACCCCCCTCTCCCCTCCCCAGATGGCCAGTGCAGTGAAACTAAACCGATGGCTCGGGGTAAAGGCACTTGCCACCAAGCCTGACTACTGAGTTCCAATGTCCTCTGATCTCCACAAGTATGTCACACACAAATAAATGTAATTTAAAAAATTAAACTGATGGGTAGAAAGTTTCCCATTGCTGTAGGTCTCTGAGGGAGGCTCGTGTCACACGTGTCTAACATGCCTCCGAGGTTCATGACCTCTCCGGCTCTGCCACTATACCATGTTTCACCGTCACAGAAATAAGCCCATGGCCTACAAAGCTCCTGGCCTTCACTGTCCTGAGACCATCAGCCAGGGTGGTCAGGGACACTCATGTCACCATGCAGAAGACTGGAAACACCTTTTAAAAGAGAAATTCGAAGGCAGTAACGTAGATTCTCATGTGTGATGCTCCGGATTACAAAGAACATAGAAGCTTAAATTTTGAATAATTTATTATTCTAACAAAAGTATAAAGTATGGAAAATTAGTGTATCTGCATCATTTCAGGAAGTAGAGGAAGTTTCCTCCTAGTAGGCTTCGGTTTTTAGCACCTTTGAAAAGAGACGAGTTACGACAAGTGACATTGGCAGCCTCGGGTGACAGACAGGTGGCTGCTCATCTGCCTGACGTTGCATGGTTCCTGTGACCGTGGGGTCATTTGGTTTATCTCTCTACATTTTGAAAGTGCCACAAAACACAAAGAGGAGGAAGGTGTTCGCCCTTCGTAGCGCGTGGTAAGAAGAAACAAATGCGGAGACGGGAGGGAGGTGCGGGCTGGCGAGGAGATCAGATGGACAGTCCGAAGGCACTGACTATACAGTACATGGTCTTGTTCTCCCATCGGACTGTGCAGCTCCCTGCAGGGAAGACAGACAGGGCACAGATAAATGGACAAGTGTCTACAGGACATTGGGGACTTCTGTGTGCACACATCCCAGAACACTGCCTTAGGACTGCACATCTCTGCACCAGGGAGCTGTGGGAAAGTTGGAGAGTGGGCACAGCAGCATTCCCCAGGGGTGAGAAGCCTACCGTCCGTGGAGCTGTCCCAGAAGCAGGAACTTGCAGTGTGTAGCCCCGCTCCGTTCTTCTGCATGATCACACAGGTCACTTCAAGTAAACAGACTTCGTGAGAAAGCCTGGCAGCGTAAGTTCACTTTGCCCGCTTTTAAAGGTAGGCAGACCACATGGCTGAGTTCCCAAGTTACAGGGGCAGACTGTCTGGTCTCACTCTATGACAAATTCCTTTATCTTAACATGTTCTAGCCAGGCGTTGGTGGCGCATGCTAGTAGTCCCAGCAGTCGAGAGGCAGAGGCAGTCAGATCTCTGTGAGTTCAAGGCCAGCCTCGTCTACAGAGTGAGTTCCAGGACAGGCTCCAAAGCCACAGAGAAGCCCTGTCTTGAAAAACAAAACACAAACAAAAATCCATGTTCTAAACATGTCTGATCAGACATCCTGTAGATTCCTGTTTGACATAAACCCTGCAACGGTGGTATCAGCCTGATGGGCAACGTTCAGTCACTACACGAGTGACCTGGTCCTGGAAGGACCTTTGTTGGAGCTTAGGTAAGAAGTGCTAAGTTAGCTTTCTTCTAGCACCAGACATACCTCTACTCAGTATTTAAAGGCACACAAGAAGATCCATTACCAATGTATTTAAATGGTTTCCCCAGTTTGGTGAGTTGGCTCAGAGTCTGCTCTACGACATTTGTGGTCCATTGATTGACTTTGCTGTGCTGGTAGGCGTTGCCACCAATGGCACTTTCGATAGCCTGGGAGAAAAAAAATCACACAAAGTCATGGAGAGAGCCCAGATGCCACACCCACCCACCAGCCATCCGAACTGGCCCATGGCCCACCCCGGGAGCTAAAGGCAAACCCTCAAGGTTATGCTTATTTCTGGGCTCTTTGCAAGAGTGGCTTTCGGCTGTGTTAGTTACCTGTATCCCAGTTATGTTTACACTGGCGAAGATCTTTGTTTTACAGAATCTGTCAAATGTGTTCCACATTTCCACTAAACAAATGATGTTCACGCTACTGTTAATATCTAGAGGTAAGCAACCTGTTTTCTTATGGAGGCTGAAAATATTTTGTTTTGCCAATTTTTTTAAAGTATATTAGACATTTTCATCAAAGCATAGCATATATAATTTAGCAGTGACATTTTGCTGGCTGGCTGTGCAACTGGCAATATACAACCTAACCAGCCTTCCAGTGCTTCCAGCCCTCACATGTTACCACATCACACGTGTTCTGGGGCTTCTGGAGAGTGCACTCACTGTCCCCTCCTGCTACACTTAGAGCCTCCCATCCTGTGACTCCCTGGGTCTTTCCCCTCCCAGATGCCAGTGCGGCCCGAGAAGCTCCCTCACCCCACCTCTTCTAACCTGCTGGGAGCCAGAAAATGAAGATTTTTATGACAGGCTAACGTAAAGAGCATCCCTGAGGGTTGTGACTTGTTTTCAGATACGAGGCCCAGGGGCCCTCACTGCACAGTGGGGAAGGAATAGGGTCTGACACTGCAGGCCGGGTGCAGCAGAGAAGCCATGATTTCCAGCTGCAGACGTGGGGCTCCGACCACTCACATCAACACAGCTCCTAGTTGCCCTATATTCTCTGCCTACTCTAGGCTGAGAGTACTCTGTGGGCTGGGGATCAGAGGTCTTGCTTTAGTGTCACCAGACAAACACTGTCAAAGGAGGAAGGGCAACCCTCTCTATGCACCGTGAAATTCAGTTTTAGGGAGAGAGGAAACCTCTCATTTGAACCCACTCGCATTCCACCTATAATACTTTTAAACGGCTTGAGGACAGAAGAAACCTAGTGTCAGGCAGAAAAGCTGAGGCTCCTCACCCTTCCCTGGGGACTGCCACTGTGTACTTCCAGCCACCTGCTGCCTGGTAACTGACTCTAAGCGGATGCGGAAAGCAAGAGGCAAAACTCATCCCTAACGAACCCACTCTACTTTCCCAGCTCTGGGCTAACCTACCACTTACCACTTCCCACTTCCCACTTCCCACCTGTTCCAGGGGAAACACTGCTCTCAACAAACAATAAAAGGCAAACTTACACTCCCTGCAAAGCACCAGAAAAATCACACCCAATGCTGAGCATTAAGAGAGAGAAATCATTTGGTTTTGGATGCTTCTCACAAACGTACTTAAGAGCATAAGATAAATCATTAATAACCCCTAACTGTATCAGCAGGTCCTGAATTGTGTGGGGCAAGTTGTTACATTTTCTTTCCTCTGCAGCTGTGCTTTCTCATCAAACGCTAGAGACGTTTATCCATGAGTCGAGTCTTCCACGCTGCAAGGTCACAGACTCAGCCTTGACTTCTAATGCCACGTAAGATTTCCTGATTCAGTACAGATAATGTATATGGCATGGGAGTGATTTTTACTGACTTGTAAGTAGAAATTTTGAAACGCCAGAACACAGAAGCTCAATGGCTGTTGCGATTTTCGCCATTTTGATTCATATGGCATCTCCCTCATACATACTGTCCTGGCTACTTTTATGTCACTTGACCCAAGCTAAAGTGAATTAAGGAAAAGCCTCCATAAGATCAGGCTGTGGGCTAGCCTGTAGGGCATCTTCTTCATTAGTGATTGATGGGGAAGGGCCTAGCACGTTGTGGGCGGGGCCATCCCTGGGTTGGTGGTCCTGGGTTCTGTAAGAAAGCAGGCTGAGTAAGCCATGGAGAGCAAGCCAGTAAGCAGCACCCTCCATGGCCTCGGCATCAGCTCCTGCCTCCAGGTTCCTGCCCGGCTTGCGTTCCTGACCCTGACCTCTTTCTGGGATGAACAGGGATGTGGAGGTGCACACCAAACAAGCCCCTTACTCCCCAAGGTGCTTTGGTCATGGTGTTTGATTGTGGCAACAGTGACCCTCAGACACTGCCATCAAGCAAACACTCGCAAACAAGCATGGGCCTCTTACCTCCTTTACAATGTTGCTCACTTCATCAACAACAAATGCAGTCTGTTAAGGAAGAAAACTTAGGTAAGGCGTGTTTAAAAGATCTTTCTCCACAGCATCAACAAACACAGCGAGATAATGGGCATGGCTTAGAGAGCAGGCTGTCCACCGTGTAGAGGCCTGCACTCAGAGCCATAGGGTCCCTTCTCTGCAGGGCTAACGCTCAGGTCAGCCCTGCTCAAGTCACACTGCAGCCCGAGCTTCACTTCACACGAGATTCCTCTCTGCTTCCCTTGCAGCCGGCTGTCGGGACCATTAAGCAGTGCAGGCGCTATAATGAGTTACTCGACTTCCATACACGCTAGCTGAAGAAATGTAAGTAATCCATTTTAGAGCGGGGACATCCTCTTCCCTGAGGTAAACGGATTAGGACCCTATCGTACAGGAGGCTGGTGTTTGCACACCAATTTTCTCTACCCTGTGGGCCGCCAGCAAGGCAGAGCCTGTAGTTTCCTCACTTTTAACCTAGCAGTGGATTTGAGTGGGCGTAAAGGTGCTGAAAAACGACATTAGCCAGGCACTAGCCTACCCGTGTGCTGCTTACGTGAGAACAAACTATTCCAGGGTCTGGGATACCTTAGCACTGGCAGCCTCTGAGGCCTCTGCCTTCCTGGTAGAAAGACAGACCATCCTGTTTTGTTGAAGATGCTTCCTGGCTGCTGACCACTGAGGGCCCTGCCCTGTTCCAGTACTGGGCAATGCCCCTTTCTCTACAAGAGCTGACCACCCAAAGCCATCGCACTCGTTAGACTCCCAAAACCGAATCACTGAACTAGAAAAAACCTGTGGTGTCTTAGAGAGTAAGTCAGTTAGAAGACTGTTCCAGTAGCTACGCTGATCCTAAACCACAAACCAAAGTCATTGTGCAACTTCCCATACAGTTAAGTACAAAAAAGGCAGAGGGGACAATCTGGGGACTCAGGGGCAGGCAGGACCCACTGGGCAGTGCCAGCTGCTACAAGAGAGGTATCTGAGCTGAGGACAGCCGAGAAGGCTGCGGGTTAAATAAACTGCAGCTAACATCCGTGTAAAGCACACATCGCTGTGTCCAGACACGTCACTGTACGGATGCCATCGTCGGTTAGCCAGTGCACATGTACAAACTGGAATTACCGTGCAGCTTTAGGGGCTTCCTCTTCATACAGTTCCACTAGTTTTTCACCTTATGTCAGTTTGCTATCTGGGTAAAGCACCGCCTCTGCTAGCTGCTTCCAAATCGTGGCTTGAGATTACTCACTTGGTTTCCAGCAGCGTTCAAACACAGAACGATACTACCTTAAAGTTTGTGTTGAGAAATTAGACAAAAACTGAAAGTCTCCGATAAATATGCAAATGGCTTACTCTTCCCTCAGAATATTCAAGCGGGCATGTTTTTTTGTTTCTGTTTTTAATTTTTGAGAAACTGTGTAATTTCTGGTATTTTATTGCGTTTCAACAAAAATTATTCAGGAAGAAAAAAATGAGCAACTATAGCCGGGGCGTCCATTCAGCTGTTTCCTGGATGCGTGTGGGAACGAGGGAAAAGCCATTTTGGCAACACATCATCAAGGCAAGTGTCCAGGGCACTAAGAGGCTTTGATTCTTCCCCCACAAGCAAGAGCGGTCTCGTTACTATCTTAAACTGAAATGAAATGTAGGGAGGGAGGAAGCGCCGCCCTGAAGGACAAGGTGCGGCACCGAGGCAGACAAAGGCAGGCTGTGTGTGCGCGACTGCACTTGGCAGGCGGACAGCGGGGACGGCAGACCCCCACCCCTCCCACCGCAGGGGCCGGAGCCGGGCCTGCGCGCCCGGGCCACCCTGCACGCCACTGCAGGACGCCTATCCCAGCCGGGCCCGGCTGGGGTCCGCGGCGGCGCAAAGGGCGGCGCGATGTCACCCTCGGGGCGGGCACCCGGGCCCCGCCGAGCCCCGCCACCCGGGCCCCGCCACCCGGGCTCGTCAGCCCGGGCAGGAGCAGCGGCGGCTCCCCAGGCGGGGCCGCCGCCCTCCCGGGGCGCACCCCCGACGGTACCTCCTCGGAAGCCTGGAAGTCTTCCATCTTCCCTCCAGCGCGTCTCCGCCGCCGCCGCGTAGACTGGACTGCGCAGGCGCGCCCGGGCCCCGCCCACTCCCCGCCCCCGCGCCAGGACCCTGACCACTGCCAACCGCCACCCACGCGCTAGGGCCGGCCCCGCCCACTCAGGGCCCCGACCACCACCAGGCTCCTCCCACCGGAGGCTCCGCCCACCGCCGGGCCCCGCCTGCTGCTCCTCCCGGGTCTCCAAGTATCGGGGCACGCATCTCAATCCAAAGCAAACGTCAGAGCCGCCTAACGGCTCTCTGCACGGTGGCAGCCCAAACCAAAGGACGGTACAAGAGCCACTCTTAGACGGAAAGCACGCTCCTGCCCGCCCTCCCGCTAAAACCGTGGAAACTGGTTGTACAACGACGCGACTGTACCAGTACCGAGCACCGGTTGCTTCCCGTTGGGGACCTAGGTTCCGCGTACTCCAGCTACCAGACGAAAGTTTGGTGGCGTTAGGCTTTCCATATGCAGTCCTTGAGAGTTTTTCCTTTTAAGAGCCCCTCTTTAAAATGTGTCATGCCGAACGTTTTGTAAAACGCAGTCCACTCCCTAGCATTTTTAACCAGAGTGAAGGAGGCGCCTTCTTGTACCCACGGCGACGGGCAGTTGTTCTGAGTCCTCCACTTGGGATGAGGTGCACGCGCCTGCTAGCATGGACAGGATGCTTAAGCTTTGGCTTTGGCGTGTGTTCTGTTTTTATCACCACTTAAATCTGGAGGGTCACCCCTGACTTCCCCGAATCCAGCTGTTGGAACCCCTGGGGGGGGGGGGCGGGAAGCAGGTGGATCTCTGTGAGTACCGGGACAGGCTCTAAAACTACACAGAGAAACCCTGTCTTGGAAAGCCTCCCCCTGGGGAAAAAGAAAAAAGAAAAGAAAAGAAAGAAGGATCAAAGGCCTCGCGTAACACGGAAACTACTAAAGGGAAACTCGGGAGAAACACTTTAAGAAATAGGCATAGGAGAAAGACTTCTGGGAAGGACTCCAATGGCTCAGGAAGCTAAAATTGAAATTTTGCATAAAGTTGAAAGGCTCCTTCTGCCCATAAAAGGAAATGAAGGAGGAAAAGAGGCCACAGAATGGGGGAACTCTTTGTGAGGTACACATCTGACAGGGATTGCTGCCTAACGTATATAAAGAACCCAAAGAGCTGAGCACCAGCCCAACCCCAGTAACCAATCAGTGCACGGGCCAATGAGATGAGCACACTTCTCAAAGATGAAGTCTCCCCATAGCAAGTAAATACACCAAGAACATGCTCAGGATCCTCCTCCATCAGGAAACTTCGAATCAAAACCACACCGAGACCCATCTCCCCTGCGTCAGAATGGATATCGTTTCATTGTTATTTTAAAGAATGGGTATCATTAAAAACAACCAAACCGCAGTCCCTAGGAGCCACGCCTCAAGGAGGTTCATCCGGGTCTGCCTGTTTCTCTGGGTCCTGGCTCAGAAAAGAGTAACGTATTTTTCTTCTCTTCAGCCTTTTCTCTGGGATGCTGACTGGAGCTTAAGCGAGCTTTTAAACTCCTCGCTCATGTTCTTTTCCTAAAGTGCACCCTCCACGGTGTGGCAAGCTGATGCCACGTGGCTCACCTCCATTCTTCTTCTCTGGGCAGCTTGGAAGTGGACAGCTAACCGGCCCTGGGTTTTTCCTTTTAAACTCTAACAAATTGTCCCCAAGCTTCAAAAAGAAAGGAAGAAAGAAGAAAGAAATCGAGTGCTGGCAGGGGTGTGTGTCCGTGGGGTATAAACTAGGAAATCGGTGTAAAAAAATAAATAAATAAAAATAAAATGAAAGCTATCACGTGACCAGCTATAGCACTCCTGGGAACACACCTGAAGAAATGATGCTACACAGACACCCGCTCATCCAAGCTGACTGAGATCTTTTCACAATGACCACACCATGGAACTTACTTAGGCGTCCATCAACTGGTGAATGGAAGAAAGAAATGGGTATATACTCAGTAGGGTTTATTTGGCCATAAACAAGAGTGAAATTATGTTATTTGCAGGAAAACAGGATGAAATTAGGGGTTTCCATGCTGATAAAACGGGCCCCAAAAAAGAAATGACAAATACCACATTTTCTCTTGCACGTGAGAACTTCAATTTATATATAAGTATATATGTATAGCCACACATACACCTGACATGAAAAAAATGGGCACTCTTCAGGAATAGAGTCAAATTACATGCTATACTTGAACAAAGGGTCATTGTGTGTGCCAGTGAGAAGCCACATCAAACCCTCCTCACACCAGGCACTGGACTAAAAACAAAAGTTGCCTTCTCACTACCTGGCTTCAATTCACCTATCCCAGTGTCAGTCTTGAGCCCGGTTGACAAGCGGTGCTAGCTAGGACACGACTTTCCCAGGTTCATCTGCGAGCCTTTAGTAGGTGACCTCCTCTACCCGCCTGCTTCCAAACCCTCAGCCCTACAGGATCCCGCCAAAGCCTGTACTGCAGACTCCATTCCCCTTCTGTTGAGGTCCTTCGGTCAGTGTCCAGGAGTTAGGTGCAAGGCAAGACTAAGTCAGCCACAGGTGAATACTGAGCTTGGCATCTGGCCACAGCCTGATTGGATGGACAGGGTCATAGGCCAGCTGTGTTTGGCCTTCCTCTTGGGGTGTGGGTTGTCCTGCTGGGTACACTGACGAAGGGAGAGTTCAATGATGCCACCATGCAGACACGGTGCCAGGCACCCCGGGATAGGACTTTATTTGGAGATGGGACCTTTAAAGAGGCTAATTAAGATAAAATGACGTCCTATGTGTGGGCCCTAAAAGCAGATATGACTTGTGTCCTTATAAGGCATTCAGGATTCAGACAGGTACCTGGACTACCATGTGGGGAAGAGCTCTCACGGTGGAAGAGGGGAAGGGGGGAGGGAGGGAAAGAGAAAAAGAATGGAGGAACAGAGAGAGAGAGAGAGAGAGAGAGAGAGAGAGAGAGAGAGAGAGAGAGAGAGAGAGAGAGCCCAGACTAATTTTCTCATAAGGAACCCACTCTTGAACTAACGGGCCCACTCCCAGGATGCAGATGTTAACTTAGCCCTGAGAATGGCCTTCTCTTCATGCCGTTGATACCGCCTGCTGTGACTGTTACATTTGAATAAATTTGAGAGGGAACAGCCATTCAGAACATGACAAGTTTACTTATGATTTGCATACTGTTCTGTGTGCATATTAGCTAGCCCTCAAACAAACAAACAAAAAAAAAATTACCCTGAAATGCCATGTCTGTCTATGAGCAGCTGTTCTTTGTGCTGCCACAAGTCATACATCTGAGTCACACACAGGAAACACAGTGGTCTCTGCTGGGTGTTTTGGGGAAGGGCGAGACATTCCACTGAAGCTAGCTTGCAGTGTAAAATGCTGTGCGAGCTCTTTAGCGTGGCATTAGGATGTCTCCACTGTCTGGGTCCTTGGTGACATGGGATTAGCCACAGACACACTTGGGACGGCCCAGTGACTCATCAGCCTCATCCAGTGGGAGGCGGCGGGAAGGAGGGAGACTCAGGTCAGAGATTGAAGAACTGCTTCCTCCTCATCAGGGCACCTTCCAGACTAAGGTAGGACCAAGCTTCGTGTCTGCATGGGAATCACGGTTTTGTGAGGGGGTGGGTGACATCGAGGTTGTTAAAGCCCTCCTTAAAATGGTGGCAGGATTAAGCAAACTCGTGGTAAGTTAGCACGCCTTGGGATCCCACTGAATAGGAGACACTAACAATGCAATGATGGTTTAAAGGGAGTGGAGAAAGTAACGTCAGATTTAAAGAACAAAACACGAAACAGCATCCAAAGCCATCTCAGGCAACAGCTGTCATCCGGGGTCTTGAGCTTGTGAGGTCTTGTGTGGACAGCTTGTTGCTTGGTCCTCCACCAAATTCTCTGATTTAGAGTGCTTTCATCAGCAAGAAGGCAAAAGATAAATACGATTTTACAATAAAGAAATTGTTACCCAGGGTCTACTTAAATCTCACCTCTCTATATGTCTTGACAGCTTTTCACTATGCAGACCAGGCTGGCCTGAGCTCACTATTTAGACCAGGCTAGCCTTAAACTCACTATATATAGACCAGGCTAGTCTCGAACTCATAGAGATCCACCTGCCTATGATTCCTGTACTGGGACTAAAGGTGTGGACCATCAGGTTCTTAAACTTCCCTTGGCACCACATAGGTCATCAAAGGAAAATGCATATTAGACTTACAGATTAATTGACATTAGAGTTGATAGAGGAAAAATTATTCAGCAAGGTAATTGGAGGTTAGAACTTCCTAACTTTCCCATCCACACAAAGAGTTGGGTTTCTGAGTTGAGCAGCCCTAGGCCCCAGTGTGACTTCAGGTAAATTACCAAATGCCAGACCCCCCTCTCCCGGCCTGTAGAGTGGGAGTTCTGGCTTCAGACTACCACAGTGATCGTTAGTGTTTAATGTTTACTAAACTGCCTGGTCCAGAGCAAGTACTATGTAAACAGTGGCTGTCCGAACAACGAAAACCATAGTGACCGTTGGTAGTGGCAGCTACAGACGTCATTGTGTTAATTTTCACCTCCTTGACCTTATACGTGACGAGGCCAAGTTTAAACTGTGAAAATCCTGACTCTTTCCCTCCTTTTATTCTGATTGAGTCTACAAGAGCATGGGATGTGCAGGGGGAGAGCTGGGAGCTAAGTGAGGACTGATGCAGAGTTGATTCTGCCCCACTGGGAGAGCCTTCCAGGCCTTTATGCCCATGCTGGCATCTCAATGCGTTAGCCTCCGAGGGATCTGTGACTGATCAAACTTGTAGGAACTGTAACAAGGAATATACAGCAGGAACAGGGCCTTGGCCGGGGCTTTGGGGCTTCGCTGTCTCCCCAGAAAACCCACCAGCAACTGATGGTGAAAGAAACTCCTAAGCATGCAGCCCCTTCCTGTGCAAGGCTTTCTTATAACGCTCATTTCTGTGAAACCTTGGAGGCCTGTGTGGGCTGGAACTAGAGATAATTGCTGTTCTGTACCCGCCATCTGCCTTGCATGGCCCGTCTTCTTTGAGGCCTTCAAGAAGCTACGAGAAGACCACAAAGAAGGTGCTTTCTCAGGGACCGTGTCAAGATCCGTTTAGTCACTCGGCTTTTCCTCTGCGTCGTAGCCTCACACTGAAACTGAGCAAACAGAAGTGGTGAAGCAGCTGGGTCTGGGTGCAGCCCCCAAAGGTCGCTGTCAGCCTGTGGCTTTCAGGCTGATCTCAGGCACACATGCAGCTGCTGTGTGCTGTCTCCATTCTACTGTCGCATTGCCCCGACACAGCGCCCACATCTCAAAGGGCACACATCAGCAGCTGAAGAAACAAGGGCCTGCCAACAAACAGGGAGCCCCCGCCCTCCCGTCCTCTTCTGCCCTTCGGCCCTCCATTTCCTGTAATTGACCCCTTGCCGGCTCTCAATGCCAAGTCAAGGTTGGCTGTTGAGCCCAAGACAGCAACAACCATTGTTTTATGTCTCCATAGCAGGAATGAATGCAGGCGTGTGCCAAGCGCAGAGACAAGTCTGGAGAAGTTCCGTGTTTGGCGCTGTGGTCAGTGTGCAGAGGTCACAGAGTACAGAAGGCGACAGCCTCCCCAGAAGACACAATGGTGTGGGAGTGCATGGCAGCTGGCTTTAACCGTCAGCTTGACACAACCTGGAAGAGTCTAGTGAGGGATTGTTCACCTGTGACGGCCTGAGGGCATATCTGTGAGAAATTGTCCTAAGTTAGTTGGTTGGTGTGGATGGCAGCATCCCCTAGATGGGGACTGTATAAAAATGGGGAGATCGGGGAGAGCACGAAACAACAAACCAGCAGATGAATGGCGCGCTTTCACTCTTTGTGCCGTCTGTGGATGCAATGTGACCCAGCTCTTCTAACTTCCCGCCGTGGCTTCCCCAAGGGAACTTGGAATGCTAAGATGAAACCACCCCTTTCTCCTCTCCGTTGCCTTGGCTGGGATATTTCATTACAGCAGCAGAAACGAAGCCGAGGAGGCTGCCATCCTATAGGTCCCTCTTTACAGCCGGGTGACTTTTCCCATCGTAGATGCCACCGCTTTGTCCTGGTCAGCCCTCCTGGTTCTTGTAGCCCTTTCCTCCCTCCCTGCCATTAAAGCATGCTTCCCTTTCCCATGCATCCTATTCTAAAGAGCCTGTTTTTGCACCCTCCTGTGCTCTGATTGGTTTGTTTGTGCATCCTCCTGTGCTCTGATTGGTTTGTTTTGCACCCTCCTGTGCTGTGATTGGTTTGTTTTGCACCCTCCTGGCTGTGATTGGTTTGTTTTGCACCCTCCTGTGCTGTGATTGGTTTGTTTTGCACCCTTCTGTGCTGTGATTGGTTTGTTTTGCGCCCTCCTGTGCTGTGATTGGTTTGTTTTTGCATCCTCCTGTGCTCTGATTGGTTTGTTTTGAACCCTCCTGGCTGTGATTGGTTTGTTTTTGCACCCTCCTGTGCTGTGATTGGTTTGTTTGTGCACACTCCTGGCTGTGATTGGTTTGTTTGTGCATCCTCCTGTGCTGTGATTGGTTTGTTTTGCACCCTCCTGGCTGTGATTGGTTTTTGCATCCTCCTACCTGTGATTGGTTTGTTTTTGCACCCTCCTAGCTGTGATTGGTTTGTTTGTGCACCCTCCTGGCTGTGATTGGTAGGTTTGTGCATCCTCCTGTGCTCTGATTGGTTTTTCTGGCTTCTTGAGTACAGACTGGGTCTGACTCTGTTTCTATAGTCTCAATTCCTCCCTTGTGCCCAACACTCAGAAGGTCAATAAAACTAGAGACGCTGGAAGCCTGTGCCACGCCCAGCGAGCAGGCTGTCTGGATGCCGTGGCCCTCCCTGCTCCTGGGATCCAACATGACTTCACGGACAAAATAAGGAACGCAGTTAACTACCCTGAACCATGGTTTTGTCCTTCACATTTTTAGTTACTCTGGGGCAACCACAATTCAAAAATACAAAACAGCTAATTCTAGAAGTAAGCATCTCACATGTTTGGGTTAAATAATTTGTTACAGCACACGAGAGGGTTGTTTTTAACTGTCAGCCTGCCAAAACCTGGGAAGAGTGATTCTAAGGAATAATCCAGATCAGGTTGGCCTGTGAGTGACTGATCTTTTATTTAATTGAATTTTCTGAGACAGGGTCTCACTTTGTAGCCCTGACTGGCACAGAGCCTGCTTTGTAGACCAGGTTAGCCTTGAACTCACACAACTATGCCAGTATCTGCCTCCTGCGTGCTGGGACTAAAGGCATGCGCCACCACGCTCTGCCCTTGATTGTTTATTTATGCAGGAAGACCCACCCTGGTGTGGGGGTGCCATTTCACTGGCACTCGTCATGGGGACAGAAACACTGATTACTTTAACTATGGTATCACCGCTCATTAATGCCTTACATCTATTTATACCTGAAACCTTACTATGCATTTGGGAGAAAGGACACTATCTGCAGGGTGGGTGCTGTCCGTGTTTCCAGGAAAGCACGGAGGGGCTTGGTCAGTCCAGGGTGGAGCTTCTGTGCATGTATAGAAACACCTCCCACACAGCACCCAGAGTGCTTCCTTTCCCCCCTAGGCCTTCCTAAACACGGGAGATCATAGACATCACAGAAAAGTACGTCTGAGAGGTCTCGAGGTTTACGCTGTGACATTGTGACTCTGCATGAGATTGTTTCTATGTATGTGATCATTTCCAGTGTTCAAGTTTGGAAATGACTCGGGTCTGCCTGCGTGCTTCCGAGTTCTGAAGCTACCGATTTCTGTACATGCCCCGTTTGCCGGACTGTCTCCTTCCTGCCCTGCTACTTCCTGCTTCTGGTTTAGTAAACCCACAGGTCAGGATGTTCATGGGGTTTTTCTCAGTGCAAGCCAGGTGCTAGCTACCTCCTGCTACAACTTGAAAGCCTCATTAGAGGGAAACACCCCAACCCAAATGAAACTAAAGCCACCATGAAGAAATAGAGAGTAGAAAGGGGCTAAAGGCGATCTGAGGGACATTTTCTCTTTCAGATGACAGTGACTATAGCTTGTGTCAAGCTGATATGAATCTAGCCAGCACACAACCCTAGTGTGGGGCCTCTTCCGAGCGCTGTTACTGATAGCAGCTGGCACTGCCTGCCCTATGCCTGCTCACAGCTGCCCGCGTGTGTCACACATCACTGGCCACAGGCCTAGGAAGTGGGCCGGCCGGGCTTCTCTCCAATGTGTGCATAAGGATCTTAAGTGAAGTTACATGAATTGTATGTATGGTGAGCAAGGACAGGGCTAGTTACAGGACAACAGCCTCTTTCTTATCGTCTTTCGTTGCTCAGAGTAAATGAAATTTAGTTGGCAAGGAGGCAGAGTTGAGAAAATATGCAGGAACGGAAGAGAATACGATGGGTTCAGGGAACAGTCTGATTGCAGGGGTGAGTGGAGAGGGAGACAGTTCATGCTACGGTGTGTATGTGCCTGGGGGACTCTTCTGTGAGGAGTGCTGGCCGGAACTCAGGTCTTCACACTGGCAAAGCGAATGCTTTCCCTGGCCTCATGTCTTCACTGAGGTCAGTCAGAGTGCAGGACGCATTCTCAGGGTTATTGAGGGTGGAAGAGCCCAGACCTGCCCTTGTGGGGTGCACGGACTAGTGAGAAGACCGTACAAGCGAGTTTCACAGGACTACCCTCTCCTTCTGACCTAAACGATCACAAAAATGAAAAGCATCCAAGAGAGAAGTATGCTTGTCGTGTGAATAAGTCTTAAAAACACACGGAAAACCCCCGAGTAGTTTTAAATTTCCTGGAAGCACGCATGACGAGAAATCAAATCTGTAGCTATGTTCTTTATCTATGGTCGGCCTGTGTATCTTTCTAACTCCATCTGACAGAAAAAATCCTTATTGGCTGGGAAGAATCTTATTAGTAATTTTTCAAATTAAGAAATTGTTGTGTAAAAAATATACTACTTTCGGTAAACTTTTTTTTCTTTTTTAATCACTGGTTAAGCTGGGGTCTTGTGCATCCTAGGCAAGCAGGCAAACCCACTAGATACAATCGTGTCCCCATCCCACCTTTCTGTCTCTTAGGACGAAGCCTCACTGGGGTCCCCGGGCAGGCCTCCAGCTTACTCTTAGCCCTCAGCCTCAGCCACACATGGGCGTGGGTATGGAATGCTCACACCTGGGGTTTGGCCAACCGTTGTCTCTGTGTCCCCTGGGAATGCCGGAAAGCCACGTGGCCTCTGTTTCATCGGATTAAAATTTTGTGTTACACCCTCAGCTTTGAGCTTGTATCATAATGAGTTGTAGTTCCTCATCTGCGTTCAAACCACTGTTGGCGTGATTGGCTGCCTCGGTGCTCCAGCTCGAGGATGCCCTTCGGCATTTCCTTTTGTGGCTAGAACTCTGTGCACCTTCTGGATTTGTGTGTGTGTGTGTGTGTGTGTGTGTGTGTGTGGTGTTGTGTGTTGCCTTGGTGACTAAGAAGGTCAGAGGTCTATTTGTTGTCTCATTCCAGGTTCCTGATAGAAATGCCACTTGTCCTTGCTGTTGGTGTCTGCTGGCATTATTTCCCCTCTTTACATGCTGTTATTATAATCCCGCCTTAGGGAGGGTTTACACACCAATGGAAACACACAGAATAGTGCCTGGCTTTTGCAAAGTGCTCCGTAAATACCCATTGATGATGCCGTCGCCTTCCAGATGAACTTCCCTCTTTGGCCACAAGGTGGAGCCAGAGTCCTCCTTCTTGAACAGGGAACTTCCCACTTCTCCATGCTGGCTCAGAATGGGGATGGGGTAGAGCAGTGTTTTGTAGATAGCTGTGTTCCTGAAACACACATAACTCAAGACACCTACTGAGTGAGTACTGAGAACCCCTGGGTTCCTCCCATGGAAACCCGCTGTGGAAACTCGCTGAGGCCCTGCTTTGCTGAGAAGTCAGGAGAGATCATTCAACCAGGAAGAGACAACTGTTCATAGCCGGTGCTTTAGCTATGCACAAGACACTCATTTAAAACAACCGAGAATCTAGCAAAACAGTACTCTACTCAGCAGTGTGTTGAGTAGAAGTAAAAATGAGAAGACAGCCTACAGCGAATTCAGGACGCTATGCTTGGGAAGCTGGTGACAAGAATAGTGACACACTCCTTATAGCATTTGGTCACTCTGTTCTAGGGTGTGAGTATGTTTGTGTGTGTGCACGAATGGGAAAGCCAGGGGCCATCCTCAGCTCTGTTCCTTAGGTGCCATCTCTTTGTCTTCTGAGTCAGGGTCCCTCACCGGGACCTGGGGCTGGCTGATTAGGCTGAGCTAGTTCGTTTGTCCCGCCTACCTCCCAGCACTGCGATTTCGAGCTGTGACACTCGGTCAGGTTTTCAACATGGATGCTGGGGATTGAGCTGGGGTCTTCATGCTTGCAAGGCAAACGCTTTATGGACTGAGCCATCTCCGAGCCACCACCACAATCTTTCCTGTTTTCCTTTCCATGGAGACTCAGAGCTCTGCAACGGAGATCTGCTAGTTCACTTGTCCATCTGGAAAATGGGAGCAAGGGGACTCAAGGCTATGGCACAGACACATACTAGGTGGCTGCTCCAGAGTCTGGAGCCCTTGTCTCAGACCATTTCCTGTCGCCTGCAAGATGTGGGACTCTGAGCTCCTCCTGCAGCACCACGTCTGCCCGCACACCGCCATGATGATCATGGACTGAACCTCTAAAACTGTAAACAAGCCCCTTCAATTACATGTTTCCTTTATAAGAGTTGCAGTGGCCATGGTGTCTCTTCACAGCAATAGAAACCCTGACTAAGACAAGATACCGAAGGATACTGTACTGGGGAGCAGAGGCCAAGCAACCCCTTTTCAGACCCCTAACTTTCCCAATCATGCAACCCCGACAACTGTTACGTTAACTTCATCTTACAGTGTAGAAGCCAGCAAACACAGAATCTCTCAGACCACAGTCCTTAGCCCGCAGGCCCATACATTTGGTTTTGGGGAAACAGTATGTTTATCTCCTTTACTCTTTATTAAAATGTGTTTTTATCTTATTCAGTGTTATACTGTATGGGTATGTTTGCACACCACTCATATGTTTGGTGCCCTTAGAGGGCTCTGAATCCCTCGGATTGGTTGTGAACCATCATGTGGGTGCTGGAATCAAACTCTGGTCCTCTGGAAGAGCAGCCAGTGCTCATAACTACCGAGGATCCTCTCCAGACCCGAATTTCACTCCTCTTAACTGAAATTTAGCAAGTAAGGAGGCAAAGTCAGCCAAAGCTGAAATGTTCCCAATAGAAATCACAAGTATTTTCCTATAACATCATGTGCCATAGATATCTCAAAGCACTGATTCTATCACTACCATTTGACATTAGGATCTTAATTATATCAACGAATACACAGGCTGCTATGTAACAATTTTTAAGTAGTTCAGCATGATCAATTTCCTTCACATCCCAATGCACTTTATTGTCCACGTTGAAATGCATAGACCTCTTCAGACCACGGGTGAAGACAGCAGTTGAGAGCACCCGCTGAGAGAGGATGGTGTCAAGGCTGCTGCTCACCACGCCTGAGTTCAGGAGGAGTGTAGCTTCCAGAGTACCGAAAGGACCCCTTATTTCTGAGGGGTCCAGGAGGCTGAGGAATTAACATGGCACTGCAGAAAGTATACCACATCTACACATTCTTGACAGATGGACACATGCATGCAGGATCTCTGGACTTGAACTAAACAGAAGCAAGATGCGATGCTCATAGTGCTATTACGGGACATAAACCATCGATACGTTGAGGTCGCCGTGGTTATGCACATTCCCCTAACTGAGTATGGTTTTTTTTTTTCCCCGAGTTTTGTCAATGCTTATAAAAATAATACCCAGTAGCTGAGGATGACCTTCCTCTAATGTATTTTCAATTAAGATGATGACGTAAAGTTAGCTATGTGTGTCATATGGCATACATATATGTCATAATGGTCCCGTAAGACTATTTCAGAGATGTTTTTGGTGGTTTGGGTACAAGCTTACCTACTGCATGACCAGGATAGCATGGCTGTAAATGATAACTGACAAATGACCACGTCTATGCATTGAACGTAGTAATTTTTACTTTTATCCCACTTATGTGTGAGTGTGTACTTGTGCACGGGGATGTGGTGCCCACAGAAGCCCGAAGGAAGCTTTGGGTTCCCTGGAGCTGGAGTTTCAGGCACCTGTGAGCTACCCAGTTTCGCCCAGCATGGGTGCTGGGAATAATTATTCTTCCAGAGCCATCTTATCCACCCAGCCATCTCTGTGGCCCTGTTACACCACATTTTTTTTATTGTGTGTGCATGATATGTATATTTTCTCGTGTGTGTGTGTGTGTGTGTGTGTGTGTGTGTGTGTGTGTGTGTACAGATACACACGTGTGCTCATGCATACAGAAGCCAGATGCTAACCCCGGATGTTGTTCCTCAGCCATCACCCACGCTGATTTCTCTTAAAGACAGGGTCCTTTGCTGGCCTGCGACTAGCCATGGCTAAACTGGTCGCACCCTTTTGTCTTGTGATTGATCTGATCTTGTATGGTTTTGTTTGTCACTGCAGGGGCAGTGAGCTATTTCATACATACACCCATATAGCCCATGTGCAGCAGGCTCCACCGTCGAGGCCATGGGTGACATGTGGTGACAGAATGGCCAGCAGCTCATCTCTCCTGACATTAAACTGGGCTCTGTCTTTTCACGGCTGAAGGTCCAGGATTCTTGGGAGAAAAACCTAAGTTTGGGAATCATAAGATTGGATGTGGGAGTGTTGTCTTTTTGAATCACAGCTTAAAATGCAAAGCTATGTCTGCAGAGCAAATTCTCTCTTCCGAGGCGATGTCGCAGAGGTGTCGAGCTGGGGAGACTAATGCTGGTTTTGTTTGTTCTCCCTGTCTTTTTATACAGGCTTTAAGGCACTAAACAGGCTGTACTTTGATTGTGGCTTCTGTCTACCTGGACACACTTTTCTGGAGAACGCCGGCTGCCGTAGGTGCCCTCCCCTCGCCGCTTGTGAACTTCCTCAGGCTGGAGATCACTTACGCTTTACAGAAATCATCTGCTCAGCAGCCATGCATCATTTATAACAATCTCTGGTAAAACCTCAGAAAAAGATACGTGCATGTCTCATCAGGCAGAGCCCAATGAAAACAGCCCCCGGGTTGACGGGGACGGCGGCTGTGGGACAGCCTGATAGAGCTTGCTTCTACCACGGAGTAGGACCCAGTTAGGGAGGAAGCAAGAGTCACGAGCCAAGCACAGTCGCAGGTGAAACCAGAGAGGATCTTCTGCGGGACGGAGGCCAGCAGCTGCACTCAGCTTCTCCGAAGCACAGTAGATCTCTTCCGTCCGCTGTCTGTCCGTCGTGGGGAGAGGAAATGGCCCACGAAGTGGACCTGGAGTCCTTCAAGGAGTTGGAACGGGAGGCCATTCTCAGGGTCCTGTACCGGGATCAGACTGTTCACAGCATGGAGCAGGAAAGGGTCCGGTAAGCAGCGCTGTCCCCTGGGGTGGTGTCCTGTGGGGCTTGGCCTTTCCTGCTTGGAGGCATGGTTTGTTGGCTCCCTTGTGACTTCTGACCCACAGGGGGCCCGGTGAAGGTGTGGGGCTGGGAATTATTTCCGCAACAGACCTAAATTGACTTCACAGTTCTTTGGAAAGGACGTCGTTGTGACATTTGCTCTGCTCACTTTGTGAGAGGAGCAGCAGCAGGCTCTGGCGGCGCCCCCCCCCCAAGGGAGAGCCTTCCAGTTAGAGTCCCACCCCCTTGTTTTCCGGGGTGCCTGAAGGCACAAAGGAGAAGGGGCAGAAACAGAAAACCAGTGGAGTCCATGTCTGCCTTTTCTCTTTGCTCACGCTTGCCTCCCAGCTGGCATGGCAGAAGGAAGGGCAAACAGGCTTAGCCTGTTCCCTAACCCTTTATCAACGGGCCCGTCTTTCCTAGGCTGGCATTTGGTGTGAGGTTACGTTTGCTAGAGGCTCCCGAGGGCAGAACTGCCCTCTGTTAGCTGGGAGGTTCCCTCTGTAAATACGCAGCTTGCTTTTCAATGTTTGTGCGCACATCTGAAATCTCAGTGCCTAGGAGGAAGAAACAGGAGGATTAGGGTTCAGGGTCAGGGCCTGGGAGATGGCTCAGCAGGTAAGGGCTTTTTGATCTTGCGAGGACCCTGGGTTCAATTCCCAGCACTCACATGGTGGTTCACACCCATCTGTAACTCCAGTTCCAGGGGATACAGTGCCCTCTCCGGCCTCCGTGGGAATCAGGCACCCGTGTGGTGCACATATATGCATACAGACAAAAGACTCATACACACAAAATGAAAATGAAAAGAAATCTAAGTATTTTTTTTTTTTAACTAAAAGGATTCAAGATCACTCTTAGCTATTAGGCGTGTTTGAAGGTAAGCAGATGAATGCATGAGTATGCGTGCAGTGTTAGGAAGGCCCTGAGTCAATCCTGGCACCGTGAGGGGGGCACACCAATGTTTATAGGAGTCACTGGAGAGATGACACAGCACTTAAGAGCACTGGCTGCTCCTCCAGTGGTCCAGGGTTTGGTTCCCAGCACCCACACGATAGCTTCCAATCCTCTGTAACTGCAGTTCCGGGGAAACCTGATGCCCCCTGCTGGCCTCCACAGGTACTGCATGCCCATCGTTCATGCCGACAAAAACACCCATGTGCATAAAAAAAACACACACATATAAAGTGTTTGAAGAGTGAGGGAAAATGTCTGAATAACCAAAGATACAGTACTTTTTCCAATCATTTTTATTTCTTTATTCATTTATTTATCTATCTGTTTGAGACAAGATCTTTCTCAGTCACCCTGGCTATCCCGGAACTCCGGGTGAACCAGGCTGACTTTGAACTCACAGAGATCTGCCGGCCTCTGTGTCCCCCTGTGTTCCAAATGCTGGGGCTGAAGGGGTGCGTCGCCACACCGGGTCCCTACTTTATCTCAAAACTCCTTAAACATACTTGCCAACTCTGATTCACTGATAGGCCGAGAAAATGATTAATCTCTTTGGTGTTTGGAATAGTAACAGAGCCGGTGGATACTGGCGAGGAAGGCCCTATTCTGAAGAAACAATTGGAGTATAAACTGTTTCTGAGACAGGCTTGTGGTCATGTGTCACAGCCACCGCGGGGGACAAGGCGCTGTTTCATAGAAAATCCTAGCCTGGGCAGGCGAGATGAGAGGCTGGCCCCGCAGCCTTGTCAGATCCCAAAGCCCTCTGCCTTCTGTCTGTAGCCGGCTGTGCGGCATCGTGTCTGTCTTAGCTTAATTTATGTCACACCCACAGCCAAGAGCAGAGAGAAACCGATGCTTGGCCGCCCAGCTCCCTCCATCTCTCCATTCCCCAGTTTGCCCCTGCCGAGGGGTGGTGCTGCCCACCGCGGGCTGTTTCTTCCCGCATCGATAAAGTGGAGCCCCCCCCCCCCCCGACACATCCACAGGCAGGCAGCCCGGTGTAGAACACCCTTTTCAAGGCTCTCCACAGGTGGTTCAGGGCTACGCCACGTTGGCCGTGGAAGCTAACCATTACACCACCCAATCATGGTTCAACTCGCCCGCAGGAAACTGAAAACACACCTGCAGCATCTGCGGTGGAAAGGGGCGAAGAGCTCGAGCCAGGAGTACAAGGAAAAGTGTTGTGCACGCTGCCAGCGGACTCTGGGTGTGCTGCTGAACCGCGGGGCCGTGTGCCAGGGCTGCAGCCACCGTGTCTGCTCCCAGTGCCGTGTCTTCCTGCGGAGGACTCACACGTGGAAGTGCTCGGTGTGCTTTGAGGACAGGTGAGCATCACGGGTAGGGTGTGAGTGTGAGTGTGTGTGAGTGTGAGTGTGTGTGTGTGTGAGCGTGTGAGAGCGTGTGAGTGTGAGTGTGTGTGAGTGTGTGTGAGTGTGTGTGAGTGTGTGTGTGTGAGCGTGTGAGTGTGTGAGTGTGAGTGTGTGTGAGCGTGTGTGAGTGTGTCTGTGTGTGAGTGTGTGTGAGTGTGTGTGAGTGTGTGTGAGTGTATGTATGTGTGTGAGTGTGAGTGTGAATGTGTGTGAGTGTGTGTGTATGTGAGTGTGTGTGAGTGTGTGTGAGTGTATGTATGTGTGAGTGTGTGCATGAGTGTGTGTGAGTGTGTGAGTGTGTGTGTGTGAGTGTGTGTGTGAGTGTGTGTTGTGTGTTTGTGAGTGTGAGTGTGTATGTGTATAAGTGTGTATGTGTGTGTGTCAGAGAGAGAGTGTGTGGGTGTGTTGTGTGTTTGTGACTGTGTGTGTGTGAGTGTGTGTGTGTGAGTGTGTGTGAGAGAGTGTATGTGTGAGTGAGTATGTGTACACGCATACAAATGTGTGTTCTGCTCCCTCTCTGACTCAGGATTCAGGGAGGGTCCACAGCCACCCTGGCTCCAAACTCAGGCTGTGTAGCCATTGCACCTCAGTCATCAGTAGATGCTTTCCCAGAGCCTTCACACCAACTCTGTCCCATAGACACCCCAAGGCTGCCAGACTAGAGTCACTTTCCCCTGCTTGGCAGGGAGACATCTTAATTAAAAGTGGTTTTATTTCCAGGTGGTGGTAGCACGCACCTTTAGCCCATCCTAGCATTTGGGAAGCAGGGACAAGCTTTTTGTTGTTTTGTTTCTTTTGAGACAGGATCGCATTGTGTATCTCTGGAAGGTCTGCACGCTGATAACGAGCGGCCGGCCTTGAATTTACCGAGCTCTGTCTCCTGAGTTCTGGAATGAAAGCATGCGCCATCATGCCTAGCCATAAAACATTTTTATTTCCAGATGTGTGGTGACTGATGAGGGACTGGCCCAGGACTTTTTATTTACTCGGGTTTAGCCTTTTTCTTTTTAAAGGATGGGGTCTCACGCAGCCCCGGTTGGCTTTAAACTCAATATGTGTAGCTGAGGCTGATCCTGAACTCCTGGTCCTCCTGGAACAAAGTGCTGAGATTACAGGGCCACTGTACACCCGCCCGGTGCCTGTTTTCCTGCACCTTACCCCCTGCAGGAAAAGTGGCAGGGATGTGAGCAGGGTCCTGAGCTGATTTCTCAAAGAGTGTTTTCGTGGAGGGAAGTGCTGTTTTTGAACAAGTCATTTTGAAAATTAGCATATTTGACCTTCGGTCCCACTGCCCAAGGAAGAGCAGGTCATGGGTTCCCTGAGACATGGAGGGGCACACCCGTTTGAAGGAAGACCGAACACGGAGAATACCACAGAACTTACAGGAAGAGAGAAGTGGGAGGCAGATACCAATCTGCATGAGTGGCCAGAGACTGCTCTGAAGCAGCCTGTAATATTGTGGGCATGTTGGAGGACAGATCACAGGAGACCGGAACACAGAGCAGCATAAAGCGGGCTTCCCTTCCTAAGTCAGGAGGGCTGTCTGCCTGGCCACCCTGAATTAATGCTGGATTTCCTGTCCCTCTGCAAGGCCTTATGCATGTCAGCCACTCAGCAGTATGGAAACGTCTCTGTCCTCTCTGCATTGGAACGGGTCCCCTCTTTTGGCCACAGCACCGATTCTGCCTGTCCCCGATCGCTGGGTCCCTCTTGACTTGCCCGAGTCAGTGTCTGTCAAAGAGAAAACCCCAAGCGGGACTGCGGACTGCCCTGGCCACGGTGTGGATGTGAGCCTGGGAAGGGAACTGGCCCTGAGCCATCTCCAGACAGGTCCACTCAGCCAGCCGCCTGGACCTGATGCCTACCGGCAGCCCTAGTAAAGGTCATAACTGAACCCTCAGCAATTTCCCCCGTCTAATAGTTCCCTGCAAACTGAAAGTCAAAACAGAGGGCCTGGCTGAGGCCGTCCCCTAAGGAGGTAACTATGTTGAAATCTCCGGCGTCCTGCCCGGCATTGTAACTTGACCCACTAAACACACAAAGTGTCATTTCTATAACCCAGCTCCCCGATTTTGAAATAAGGATGTTTTTTCACAACATCCGTGATAACTGTGTCAGTGCAGGTGGATTCACGGAGGAAGCCGTGTTAGAAGAAAGCTAATGTACAGTAACTCAGGCTTTCTCTGCCCAGTTCCTCACATTCCTCGCTCCTGTCTCCAGCTCTGGGGGACCCGGGAGGCACCATGTAGCTTTTGGTCTGCAACCTCGTGAGGCCTTGCCGAGCTTAGCTAATCTGCTGTCCCTGTGACCCATAGTGGGACCTGGGGAGGGGTCTTAAGCCCCATCATGGTTTTGTCTTTTTTTTTTAATATTTTATTTTATATACACGCCCAGTTCCCTCTCCCTCCCATCCTCCCATGCCCCCCATCCACTCCCCAGGGAGGGTGAGGCCTTCCATGAGGGATCATCAAAATCTGTCAGGCCATTTGGGCCAGGGAGTAGGCCCTCCGCCATGTCTCTAGGCTGAAAGAGTATCCCTCCATAGGGAATGGGCTCCCAAAGTCTGTTCGGGTACTAGGGATAGCTACATCCTGCTTCCACTGTCAGAGGCCCCATAGACTGCCCGGGCCTCCTTGCTGACACCCACATTCACGGGGTCTGCTGTGGTCCTGTTGGTTCTCCGGCTGTCAGACTGGGGTCCATGAGTTCCCACTTGCTCAGGTCAGCTGTTTCTGTGTGTTTTCCCAGCATGGTCTGGACCCCTTTGCTCGTCCTCCTCCCTCTCTGAAACTGGCTCTAGGGAAATGTCCAGGGACCCACAAGGATGACCCCCCTCTCTGAAACTGGCTCTAGGGAAATGTAGCAGTAGTGGAGAGGCCGCCTTAAACGCCCTTCCTAGAACCATTGATGGTCCTTCCCCCTATTTTTCCCTAAGTAAGAAAAATAAAAAGAGGTAGGCATAGGGGAACCAATTAAAATTACACAAAGAAGGGCCAGGAGTAGTGGCTTTCTGTGAGTTCCAGGACGGCCAGGAGAGACCCTGTGAA